>JAYKKI010000074.1:8472500-9072500 GCA_039881145.1 Druceiella hillmani | reverse complement strand
CACCCTTCTTGGTGGCATTCTTATGGTAAAGGGTAGAGGGTATAAATATCGGGACTCGGTCATCATACTATCTTTTCCTGCTCGGTGGTATCAAGAGTTGAGGAGCCTGTTTGTTTAAGATTCTCGTGGAAAAATATGCCCACCGGTCATTAACAAATTTAATGTAAATTAACAGGTTAGGGACCTTGGTCCCCTTGGTATTCCTAGCTTCTAAGTAGTTTGACGATTAAAATTAAGTTGTTACCAAACTGTCGAAAACCTTTATGGTCAAGATTGAAACTTACCTGCAACACGTTATCGTGTATAGGATTTTGTTACCAGTACCAAATCCGTAGATTAAAAACAAAAATTTTAAGGCTATATCGAAAGTAATTTTACTACATTATCCGATAAAATACGTATACTTACACGAAGTTCCAACTAAAAGGGAAGTTTAGAACGATTTCGCACGAGCTTTCAATGACTCAAAACTGATATGCCGAATAGGTTTACTTCAAAATTTACATACGAAAACTATTGCCGAATATCAAATGTTAGCAGAATGGTGATCACACCGAAGCTTCGAAATATTGAATTTAAAGTGAAAAATGAATGGTTCAGAACAATGCTCCTCTCCGGTCTACACGATTAAAATGATCTTATGATCATAGCAATTGAAAATTTAAATATTAAAATAAGTGATAACTCAGTCAAGGTAAAGAATTCACAAGAAGTGAATATATAAGATAGTGATACAAACAATATAACAAAATATTCGCTATCGATTAGAAAAGAAAGGGTTATAAAAAGAGTACTCGGAAAGGAGTGCTTTGTTTTCATCGCCACGGATATGGTCACCTTAACGTGGAATGTAATTTGCATTGCAAAGCAAAAACAGGCAAGAAGGCTCGACTTAGGAAAGCTCATGTTACGTTTCTGAATTTACATCCATAACAAACAACAACGAAGCTCAGTACATGGACCACCATGTTTTCATGCACATGACCAAGCATAAGTACCTTTTGCATGAAAAAACAAATAGTCATCGCAATTCAGTATCATAATACAATAAAAGTATCAGAATACAAACCTCTGCTAGTAAGAGATCCCAGTCCAGTAAGTCTCGACTTTTCCAACAAAGAACCCTTTGCCTTCTAATTACTTTCACGACGACATTTGCTAAAGTAACAAATTCTTGTTAATGGACGGATTATAAAACAGAATTTAAATTCCGTTGAGGAACACTTATAATTTATATATTTTGTTATTTTCTTTTACGTTACAGGTAGCAAGTCGATTCTAATCTCTTGACTTTTGTACCTATTCGAATGACATTTTACACAATTAAAATGTAATTTGCAAAGCACATATGTTATATCTTTTCTTTCATATTTTACCAAGAAGACTTTTAGTGATGAAGTATACCTATTTTCTGTTAAGGGTAAAAATTCATAAGAAACAAGATGAGAAAATTGTATTAACAGTATTAGGAAAAATGCCTACGGACTTATCTTCGTAGAATTTAGAAAATATGCAGGTGAAAACCTCAAGGAATCAATATTCCGCCCCCAAGCTTTCTCAAAGATTTATGCTTTTTTCTTGTTAATGTTAATATATTAAAACGTTTTAAAAGAAATTAAATGAAATCAATAACCGAGTTAAATTGACCACAAAATAATTAATTAAAACAATACGAGATATAATAATCTGACCTCTACAATGTAATAATATTAATTTTCTGGAGAAAAACAATTGTAAAAGAAAACTCTTCCAAATTTAACGAAAGCTATTCATGGTGGACAAAAATATCTGTATGTAGACAGTCATTGCAAATAATTTAGGTTTTGTCGTCCATTCATCCATTTCGAAATACATTAGTCTTCGGCTTTGATAAATATTTATAACAGGTATATAAAGTTTGTATACGAAAATATATGAGAATAGTACGGAACCAATCAACTTAGGTAAAAGGAAAAAAAATGAACACAAGCACTCGAGGTTATAACGTTTTCACGCATAGCAAAGTAAATATCAAAATATACCTTTGAACTTTGATTTCGCATTTCATGAAATTGATGGATATAGGCATTGAAGAATAATTTAGGCATTTCGCCCAACTGTTTTTTATAAAAGATTACCTACAGAAACGTCATTCAGCAAAATTAAAAGCTATTTATTTTTATTTTATTATTTATTAAAAACATAATGATTTCCCGGAGGTTTTTGAAGAATATTTTCACATGAAATTAATTTCTTTTAACAATTCAGCCAGCTGTTCACGAAAGAAGAGTTTTGTTATGTCGCACGTTTTGAAATTCATGATTCCTCTTTGAAAGTTCATGTTTCAAGATTAAATTTATACTATTATACGGGTAATTATTCTGGTTATATTAGCTCTGAGAGACAGCTAATGAATAATATTTTGTGATACAACATTTAAGGTAAATTCGGGTATCACATCGAAAATAGAATATTCTGACTACAGGATTCTTATGAAGCTCCACATACACTACGAACATTATATCGTCAAAGACAGAAGTCCTCTTTAATCAGTCTTTAATCAAAATAGTGCATGAAATTACTTGAATTATCAGTAATCATTATATCAACATTTTATCTGAATTCGCCTATATGTTGAAGTTTTAGCAAACATCGTCGGCCTAAAATGTTAACCTGCTAAGTCCATTTTATCAAACTTTACAGGACGATAAAAAAACTTAATAATTTTGAGAAATTATCATTTTTGTTTGTTTTTTTTTTATAAGGTAGATGAAAATAAATTTATTTGATTTTTTGAATGTATACAAAGTGAAAAATATGCTTTAGTTTTAGAGTAATATGTACTTTCATGGATTTGTCTGTTTTTCTTTTTATAGCTCAGTATGAGTTTAGGACTAAGCAGTTTAGGTATTTGCCACTTTGAATGTTTTAAATTAGTTTAGTTTAAATAAAACAAAGTAGAAAGTGCTTATAACTCTTTTTATTTTATGTATTCTAAATTATAATTTCTTACTTTAACATTTCTAGTAGGTATTCATCAGACAAAAATATAAAATCATAGTATTATTGTACTATGAATTAACATACAATCAACCAAGACACTTTATTTCTTTATTTTTGAATTTTTTAATTTACCATTCTCTAAAATAATAAACTGAACAAAATCAATCAAGTTATCACAATGCTAAGAGATCTTTTATTATCTATTTATCACAAAATGACAAAGGCACTAGATAAATTCTATAAAATTATGGATACCTAACTGCACAATTGCATTCTTATGTTAGCTTTAGAAAACAGAATAATCAACAAGAACATAAAATAGGTAATTGAAAGTAATTTTAACATCTTGTATCTTAAATGATTTTAAGCAAATGGCTTACGCTTTTACTTGACGCTACTCGCGAGGTAAATCATCAAAAAATTTATGGTAGTCTGAAGGTAATGTCCTTTTAATCTGTTGCAAGTCCTCATATTTGCGTGCAGTTATTTTTCGCCTTGTTTCATGCAGTTGAATTAACACATCAGTTGTACAAGATTTAACCTGTGAAGATTTTCTTTGAGGTAAAGAGGTCCATTCGTCCTTAAAGGAAATTTTATATGATACTTGTCCACTTGGTTCATAGCGTAATGCCCTAATATCTGTAACCTTAGGATCCTCTTTAGATCTTCCGGGACGAATGCTCTTATAGAACTGAACCTTATCAAATTTTTTAAAGTAGCAATGATTTAGATACTTTACTTTGTATGGCGCCGGACATCTGCGCGCATGTCTTGCGATGGATATGTATTCGGCAGGTACATTCACTACCCTATCTTTTACATAACGCTCTATTGTGGAATGCATGGAGTCTGCTTCCATTTGAGTATGCCCAACCTCCAACAATTTTTGTTCTATAGTAATATCTTTATGCCTCAAAACAACATTTAACAATGCATTGGATAGTACACAATTTCTATTTTGATACGTACAACCATCACTGTATATAATTATAGTTTTACTGTCATTGTTTTCGTCGGTATTAATCACTGGTATTACTGTATTTTCCAAAAAATCTACCCAAATGGAAGCAAATTCCTCAGCATTCAAACCACCTTCTGCCTCATTCCATATGAAGCAGAATCCGTCCTTATTTTTAATATTCAAGAAACACAGGTTGTGAACTTGAAGTTTCGTCTTATAGTATAAAGTGCTCACGTTTGATTTTGGTGCCATAAGCACTGCCTGTAAATATATATTTTTTACTATTTTTGTCCCGTTCTTTTTCTTCTCTAGCGTGTTCTTTTCTTTCTATATGTTGCCGATGTTCTGCGTCTGAAACTGTTCCTACTTTATGGCAAGCACATTTTTCGCACTCATCTTTCTTGGGCCTAAACAATGCGTATCTCTTTTCTTCAAACAAGTTTGAAAATGTGCAAATTGATAAAGACTTCGAATTTCGCTGTTTGCACCAATCATTAACATAAAAATTGTAAATAGCTTCTTTAGATTTCCATTCTGGTAAGAGATACAATTTTTGAGATTTTGACCTACAATAATGGGATTCCATTACAGGGAGGGACTCCAAAAATTCCAACAATGCTTTCTTTTCTTCGGTGTTCGGTTTCTGCTTTGTCTTGTCTCTGTAAGTATTGGGAGTTCTAGAAGAATTATTTGCTAAAGTTTTCCAATGAAGTATTGTCCATCTCCCTATCCCCAAAGTATTTAAAAACATTTTACGGCATACTTTTACACTTTCTTCATTTAATTTGAGGTGATACACAAACGAATTTGCTCTTTTTGTCGAGTCAGTATTTTTCCGATTACGAGGTCTTGCTGCTAGCTTTGTAGTTATCCAATCATTGACTAGCGTTTTTTTTTCTCCCCAAGTAAGATTTCAAAATCTAGCGAAAAGTTGCTTTCTGGTACTTTCATCAATAGTTTCACATTTCAATGTACTATATTTTGATATCTTGCAGGAACACCTTGATATCATTGCTCGTTCTTCTTTTGGCTTCGTATAATTCCAAGAACCATCTTTTTTCTCCCGACCTAAGTATTTTTCACCTCTCTCTCTTCTTTTTCTATTTTGCTCAGCAAACCATTCAGTCTTATCTACTTGGAATCGCTTCTTACGCTTTTTCGATTTTGTTATTTGAACACTAGATGCTGAATCAGTATCAGAATAATCTACCAAATTTCTGCCAATATCACTTTTATCTGAGATATGAGGATCAGGATTGATTGCCAATATTGATCTGGTTATCGCGCAAGTTTCATCGGTAGAATTGTTTATCATTATACTCTCTGTAGGCACTTGGCTAGGGAGAATATTGGTTACATCAGAATGGGTTGCCATATCTGACCTGTTCTTTAGACAAGGTTCATCGGCTGAAACTTCGACAGGAAGAATACTGCTATCAAAATGGCTTTCCAATTGAGATATACTTGCTGCAGCACTAGACTCGTTAACAGAAACTTGGCTGTGGAGAATATCGGTACCATCAATCTCGAGTTTCTGTGTCGATCTATTTTCTGTACTAAAAACATCTTCCGAAATTTTACTAGGAAAAACGTTGAGACTGTCGAGGTAATCTGAACTCACAGTATTTTCTAAAATCAAACCAGTTGTATCACTTGTCTGTAAAGTAAAATTTCAATCTGTTTCATAGTTTTCATTGTTTAAGTTTTCGACTCCAGAATTATTTAATTCATGAATAAATTCAAACTGAACATTTTCTAAAATCTGATAATTATTATTCTGTTCAGTCTCAAAGGATTTACTTATTTTCGGCTCGTCTTCTTGTATTTTTTGTAAGTCGGTAACAAGACCAACCAATTTCTTACCCCGATACATTCTGTAATAAAAATATTAATAAATAAACCATAATGTTTAATGGCGTTGCATTAAGCTTAAGTACCCAACAAATAAAAAAAGGCTTTAAAAAATTAAATTTTATTAATTAGTTAATTTATTAATTAAGCAGTCGGATTAATTTGTTGTTAATTATATTCTAGAAATGATAACTGATAATTAGCTAACTCCTTAACAAGCAAAAATCTTTTAATACGTAAACCTGTCAAGTCCATACATTATAGGTTAGGGATCAAATTACGTATTAAAACATGAATGCATTATTAAATACTTACTCTAGCAATAAAATAAAACTTACCTTTCATGAATAATGCTATGACACCACAAAACTTTACGAATTCTCACCGTAAAATTAAAATAAACTAGCGCGAAATTGTAACACGTTAATCTAATGCCGTTCTCCAAACAAAATGGCCGCTGAATGGGGACTTGGAAGGAATTATCCTCAGAAATTTGACAGTTGGTATTAAGCAGGTTTACGTGACTTCATTTTTAGCACCATAAAAATGATTATCGTTCTTTACGTCTTAACTATAAGGTGTAAAATTGTATGAATTTACGAATAGCACAAAAAAGTCATTTTTGACCAAAAATGGACTTAGCAGGTTAACATTTTAGGCCGACGACATATATAAACATACCTTACACACAGGGAAACAGAATGAATGCATGTGTGTAAATATATGTACCTGCATATAAACTGTTAAAAATTAATATAAATTATTATAGTTCCAAAATATCATACGGGTTACCTGAAGACGAAGTATTATATCAAATATATTAAGTTATAGGCCCATTATACGTAACAAAAACCAACTCATGCATCTTTGATTCATATATTTTTAATTATATAGAGTGCAACAAATGACACGTTCATAATAGTATTATTTATAAGGGTCATTCTGTATGTTGCATAATGTGCATCACAAACGACACTAGAATAAATTTTTTCAGCACATTTTCTGGTGATGGACTAGGACTTCCATTCCCCAAAAAATTCAAGGATCTCAAAAAAGTATAATTTATTTAAAGCGATCTAGCTAATACTGTGGATAAAGAAGATTTTCCATATGCAATCATTAAAATCAAATATTATGTTAGAAACTGTCGTTAGTTATCATATACTCATCATTGGAAAGAACAACTGACCAGTTTCAGTAACTACTGTACCTAAAGTTTCGGTTGCTAAAAACTAAAGTGAATAAGAGTAATATACAGCGCCACAAAACGAATACAGCTACAAAACGAATTTATAATCTGAAAAAAGTTTATTGTATCCTTTTTAAATAAAATCAATAAGAAGAGTGAGTTCCTGTTCTAAAAGTTTTTGAATTCAGTTTCAGGTACTGGTTATGGGTAAGTATAATACATTATATGTACATTAATCAAAAGTTAGTTAATTATTTAATGGTCTGTGTGAGAAGTAGAAACTTAAATAACATAACTCCATTATAAAATGAGTTAAGCTGTGAAATGATAAATAATATTTGACTTAACGAATCTAAAAACAATCACGAATGAGGATATTATTGAATATATTTGGCGTTAATTTTGTAGAAATTCATTATTCACAATTAAATGAAACTACGTGATGTAATATTATTTCTACTTTCTTTAATTTCTTTGCCACGACCTAGGTTTCGTTGTATTACATCCTCAGGTGGGATATTAGCAAAGATTAACTCTTAGGAACAACCAACAGTATTTATATGTTTCAAACACAATAGATAGATAAACATAAAAAGAGTGGTATCTATAAACTTAAATGTAACTACTGTAATAGTGTATACATAGGTCAAACAGGAAGAGATTTTAATACAAAATATAAAGAACACATTGCCAGCTGGCGAAATAATAAACCAGACACATCTCACTTTGCTAAACATCTCATTGATAATAACCATCACCCCCCATACTGATAATGCCCCCTATACATTACAAATAAATACAAAAGGTAATAAACTTAATATCCTAGAAACATTAGAAATAAACAGACATAAAAAAGATATCAAGGTCAATATATTAAATGAACAACTAAATATAATATCATCACCCATTCTTAATATCTTCTAGATATAATATAAATATACAACATTGATACTACAGTACCCTAGAAATTGTTTCAGAACTAATACACATAAAAATATGTATATATGATAAAAACAAACAAATTAAAAGAAATAAATAAATAAATATATGAATACACAAAACCGGAGATATGTAGAATCAGTGTGTTACCTTGTCCTTACTTTTAAATACCCTTGATTTTGTATAAATATATTACCGATAATAAGATATGTAGAATTAGTGTATTACCTTGGCCTTACTTTCAAATACTCTTGCTTTTGTATAAATATATTACCGATAATAACTTCCATTTAATTTTATTACATACACCTTAAAGTTTGCATTGTATAACCTCACGTAATAACAACAATTGAATTTATTACCCTCACTAAAATACTGGTATATTATATAACTCTCGGTAATATAATAGAACCTACACTGCGCCCCTGCAATAAACTCACTTACATAAACAATGGAAAAATCCGCACAAACCAGGCTTCCGCTATTGTGTTTGAAACATATAAATACTGTTGGTTGTTCCTAAGAGTTAATCTTTGCTAATATCCCACCTGAAGATGTTGTAATACAACGAAACCTAGGCCGTGGTAAAGAAATTAAAGAAAGTATAAATAATACTACGTCACGTAGTTTCATTTAATTGGGGATATTATTATTAACTTTCCACTTTCGATGACAAAAATTATAATAAAAAATAAATTAATCATTAACTAATGAAAATTAAATTATAAACGCTGTTGTTGCCAAATTTAATTAATAGACCTGGGTAGCAAATATAATATTAAATTAGAAACGTTTTGTGTAATTTCAGAGTAAAAGAATTGCTAAAAAATATTCATAACAATACTTTCAAAAATTATAAATTTATTTATTTGGCTAAAATATTTTCCAATCGATATTTTTTTACTCTGAATACTTACATCAGCATTTTGAGGTAGTTTTGATGGTAAAAGTCGAGAAATAATTATAGTAAATTATCTTTTTGTTTACAAAGCAGATCGTCATAATATCTTACATTCGATAATGAAATTTGTCAAGTACTAAATAATTTGCTATATATATAATGAATTGAATGAATTGGAAGCAAAGAGGTTTTCATTCAATATTATAAATAATTGTCTGTTAAAAAAATTGATACACTTACAACTAGCCCTTTCGAACGGTACCCCCACATTATGTAAATAATTAATAAAAAATTGGAGTACTAAATTTGTCTTCTTAAACTTCATAACTTTTTTTGCATCGAAAATTATCGTGACGTGTAAGTAGCGAGTTACTTTCTTTGATTCATGTTATATTGAAACTGAAAAGGATTATTTTTTAAAATTAAATTATGTGAAGTATTTCAATCTAACAGGTAATAAACTCATGAATAATTAAATTTACACATACTTATATCTCCTAGTATGATGCTTTAAAAAGACATCATGTGCTATAAAATAAAATAAAATCAATTGCTATAAAAAAGCTGTTAAATAAGAGAAGAATTCACGATACGAGAGTTCCATAAAATTTTAAATACGTTTAGAAGTAGACGTATTAGACCCTACAAAGAGTTTCGATTAAACTCTTTATAAATGTTTTAATTATTTCTTACTATATCACTGCATTTTCCAGAGTATTTTGTAAAGGCGTAAAATATCGTAAATTACACAATAACTATAAGACCTAGGATAATCGCTATTGCTTTCTGTGATCTTTCAGTCAATTTCTATCAATCCTGTTTTTTCTAAAATATTTGGTTCAGAGGATATGAGAATATGCTACTTAAAATACTGAAAAATTAATAGGTTGGATTTCCATGTAACAGGCCCTTTCAAATGATACTTCACGCTATTTATATTATAATTAATTTTACAAAATATAAAAAGAAAGAATTTCGAATACTTAACTTATCCTCTAAAAAATTACTACATAAATATTATAAAGCTTTAAATAATTTTAAAATTTGCGGGTTATTTGCGGGTATACCGTCATGCCAAATTTTATGTTTCGACGTCAGTTTCAGAAAAAAACAGCTAAGGCTGATAGACAGATAAGAGAACCTAAAAGTAGGTCGAAATAAAATTAGAAATAAAGATTATACTATAAACAAATATAATGTTATAATCAAAAAAGGCTTTTTTGGTATATAATGTACAAAAAAATTATATTCTGATATTAGTTATACAAAAAAATTATGTTCTGATATAACTACATAACTTTTTATTTGATGATTTAAAGGAGTAATTAGATAACAAATATTATGTGTTAAATTTAACAAGTAGCGCTAACATTTTTCTGAAACAATATTAGTTTTAAGGAAGTTATTTTGATTAAGATGAAACAAGTAAAAAAGAAATGTTATTTTCGTCTTTCATTAAAAATGATCACACCATCGACTGCGAAAATAAAATTATTAATAACAAATCACCTTATTTTATATCCTCGCCACAAAACTACATTGTTGCAGTTATAATTAAAAGAGTGTTGCGATTATTTAGCCATGTGACGTGCGTAGATAACGCGGAATATATAAAATGATAAATTCTTAAAAAACAACTAAGGAGGATAGTATAAGATAAATATGCAAATAGTAAGGGGAAATCAAACAAAATACGTGAAGCTTAGAAAGGAAAAACTAGAACATTAATTTAAAAGCATTTGAAAAAGTAATATCAAAACTTAAAATATGAGGAAAACGATCATAAGGACACATAATTGTACGCAATGAGGCATGCCAGGAAAAAAACGAACGGTTTTTTATTCTATGCCATATTTTTTTATTTAATGCGAATAATATTTATACACAGATAGACAGTACACTCATTATACTCGTTAGACGCAGTTATTTCTAATTCTGCTATTAAATTTAATTGGTAAAAAACTCGGATTACACAATACGTATTAGAACGTAATTTATCATATCTCAATTACAAATATTTACAAAAAATGTTCTCGCGCGTACCGATGCGCGAAGTATCCTTAAATATATCTGTTAAATGGGGAATTGAACCGTTTTGTCCCTTTTGTATATTTTCATATCATTACAAACAAATAACAACTAAACAACTTAAATTGAGAAGGATGCAAATTATAATGACGCAAAGGTATTTATATGAATGAAACCAAATTTTTAGTAATTAGCTTGTAAAGCAGCATTTCTTATGTAAATACATATATTTGATTTTGTGAAAGGTAAAACTTTCGGAAAGTGCTTGGCCCGCCACCTGTTTTTAAAAAAAAAAGTTGTTCTACGATGTGTTGTCATGTGCCGTAATGAAAAAAAAATATTTTTAAAATGGGAATTTCTTTATTATATAATAAATTTTTCGAAAACAAATTAACCCTGCTTTAAAAAAATTATGGTTGTGCCGAAATGAGCTCAGCGTGTTTTTTCATGTAATGTAGAGAAAAAGAATTTATTTTGGAAATTTCGAGTGTTAATAATTTTCTTCAAAAGTTAAGGCCGCCAGTCTTTTATAAAGATTTTTAAAACGGGTAAATATAATTTATACTACATAATTAGACCGGACTCATTAATTTTAAGTATCTGATTTGAAATGTACAATATATTAAATTGCCGCAATCATTTGCTTACGTATATAATTCAACGTATAAAGCAAGTTACAAATAATTTGATAATATTAAGAGGCATAAATAATGGAATAACTAGTTTATCTGATATGCTTAATCGCAAATATTTCAATGATTTCATCAAGTCCTTACAGCAAGTGGCATGGGCATGCACGCGTACGCTCGCACTCTGGATCATACGACCGCCCGCCTACCCTGTATATGCAGATGTATGTATATAGAGTATAATAGATATAGATATCAATTTACAAAGCAATTGTAACAACCTTGAATGCCTATTACGTAAAACGTATATTTTGTAATATAAAAATAGAAGCTTTTGTGAAAGAATTGCAGACTTAAAAATTGTTTGTATCTATCTTCATCTGACACAAAACAGCCAGTTGTGAAGTGTTCCGGAATTTTCTGATATTCTGAGTGTTAATTATAATTGATTGTCTATCAACAAGTTCTACAATAATTGTGATTATTACGAGTCCCAGTGGAAATATTTAAAGCGACACTTTCTAAAGCACTTTTGACTTTTGCAGAACATTGCATCGTTTCACTGGGTCCGTAGAGCATTTTAAGTACAAAGATGCAGATTATTTTCTGACCGGCTTAAACATCTTGTTCGAAAACGAAAAAAAAACATTGAAATTGAGAGAGACTTTGCTTGAAAGTAAGTGGTATACGCTTATCCATCTGTGGTATACGCTCATCATCATAATATTCATAAGATATTCAATAAACATCAAAGTGTGGAAAGAGCAGTTGATTCTATTATTTCGTTCGCATCATATCATATCATACTTATAATTCAAAAATAAAATATATCAAATTTACCATATTTTTGTGACAAATGGATCGATTAGAAAATGAATGAATTCCGGAAATACTACCCTTATTAGTGTAATAATAATCTTAAGATATTAGTAGTCTCAGATCTTCAGATATTATCAGTCTTACTTCAAAACACACTTGATATAAAAAAATAATATTTAAAAATTTTATCCGAAATATAATTATTTGAAACCCTTCACAAATATGGAGCAGTGAAAACGCGATCCATATTAACTAGTGAGGGATGTCAAACTTTTTATTAGTCAAAGTCGGCAAAAGCTTTGGTTTTAATGGTGGAAGTGAAAGAGAAAATCTTTAAATAAAAATTGCGTTACTTATACATTGTGGATTAATAGAATTTAGTGAACAATGGCGTTAGGTTACTGCTTTGTGGAAATCAGCATTACTTTCGTACTGCTTTGATATACATATGCACGAAATTGAATAATTATTAATTGGAGAACATTGTATCTACATTTATGTAAAACAAAAACTTAAGAAATTCGTTTTCCGTCTTCTTTATATATATATATATATGTATATATATATGCAGTTCTAAAAGTATTGCTACCATCATGTCACATGTATTGATGTTGGAACATAGAAGCAAAGTATTAGACTATAATATTGCAAAACTGAAAGGCCAAAGAAAAATATAAAGTTTATTGTAGGAATAACTGATCCTGCAATACGTATTCACTTTGCAGACGGTATATAGTTGGAAATAAGGGAAATTTGGATACTACCATACTAATATTATAATTGCTTTTGGCTTTATATATAGCCGTATATACTCACGTTACCTACCTACTAATATTCTATTTACTTCGTGCTTTTTGTACGCCTGTACTTACTTGCTTATCTACCTATTTACTTGCTAACTAATTTTAGTTGCTTAATGCCTTTGTATATAATTGTCAATGATAACTGTATTAATTTGATACTTCTGACAAAAGGTGCATAATTAAAATCAAAAAGTCTTAAGTCCTTTCTTATGTCCGTATCGAAAAATAAAACTTTTAAAACATTATGAAAGTTTAATATTTCTTTATGAATTAATATAATAGAACTATAGTATAAAGAGAAATGTATCGTACGCAAAATCGCATTGATACTTTATTGAATCAAATTAAGTATTAAACTAAGATGGTTAGAAACAGGCAAACGCAAATTTTAAAATATAATATATAATATATATATTCATTATATTATTTTACTTATGTAAATATTTTAATGCCAAATAAATTTCTTCCCGTTTTAATTATTTTTTCTGGAGATATTCGAATTGGTGAATACTAGAGATATTATCAGATACTATGTAATTATATTATTTTAAAATTTGCGTTTGCCTGTTTCTAACGATTTTTCGTACGATACATCTTTCTTTATACTATCGTCCTTTGTCTTATTAAAATGATTAAACTTCTAGGCAACATTTAGTGATATCAATATTTAAATATTTTTATACATATTATATATATATATATATATATATGTATGTATATATATAAATATATATATATATATATATATATATATATGTATGTAAATAGTCCTTCTGTTTATAATATATTCCGGTTCGAAAGGATTGAGATTAATTTCAGTACTGAATATATTTGGCGTTTATTTTGCAGAAATTTATTTTAATTTAATTTTTCACAACTAAATGTAACTACGTGATCTAGCATTATTTTTATTTCATTTAAATTCTTTTCCGCGACCTAGATTTCGTGTAAATGAAATAATTTATAATTAATCTTTAAGAAAACATCAATATAACTTTAGAAACAGAACTTTGAATCTCATGCAAATGTAAGAAATTTAATAAATTATTGTTTAATAAAATGTTATAACAGTTTTATAATTTAATTACCTAAAAGTATCTATAACTCAGTGAGTTGAAATTTAATTTTTGAGGGCCTCCCGTTAATTAACTCATCTTTCCGTGTATATTATTTTTGTTATGGTTGGGTTAGTAAATACACCATACGTAGCCTAGTATAGGTATAATTAATAAAGGAAATTAAACACAACTCAAGTGTTGAAAATGTTGTTGATGAACTCGAATTCAGGTACCCTCCTCATTAACGCCGATGAAAATAGACACCGATAACCAACGCAATCAAACAAAAGTTAACGAACAAAACTTTCCGTACGTTACTCTTATTAACAATATATAGTGGATTCCTTTCATAGTTTTCCATACAAATAGCGTCCCATATCTTATCTCTCACACAACAAAGCTTTCGACCATTTTCAACATCAAAACAAATTGTATGAATGTAAATATCATATCAGGTATATGGCGTCGACTTCAGACATTGTTGTGCAGTCCTACATCACTCGCTTGTTAACAAAAGGTTCTCTGCTTCGTTAAGTTTTCGTAGACTATACAGCTAGGATATTTGCAACTTCATCTTTTGTCGCCCTTTACGTGCCTTTTTTTACAATATAAGCGGACAATGTCTAATTTACAAATTCTTTACATGACAAAGAAAATGTTCAATTTTCTACAGCGTACCAGGATATTTGAGCGTCTCGATAGTTGCTGTGTTAATTATTTCTTTTCCATTACTGCTCTAGCATGTTTTTAAATTTATACGGTAAAAATATTCATAACGGTTTTTTTCTGTCAACATTTCCATTTGCACCAGATTATCAACTAATAAGCTTTCTACATTTTAGTTCATATAATTTTGCATTGAGAAAGTTTATGGGAAAATTTACGGTTATATTTATTTTTATTACAGGTTTTTCAATAAAAATTACAAAATTGACATTTCCTCATTCATTTCTGAATCAATTTTAATCCTTACTGAATTTTCTTTAATTCGTATTTTTAGTGTCTTAAAAAGAAACAAAAGTGATCGAAGTTTTGTTTAAAAATGATACATACTGAGGACAGTCAACTATAAGATTAATAATGATGTATGATAATTTTGAAGATGTTGTTAAATATAACCACGTTGTTTCTTATAGAAAGCGTTCGACATAGAAACTCGAAATCGTCGATTTAATATAATATATTCTTATATGCATGCATATATCTCATTGATTTTATTACAGTGAAGAAGAAATTTTGAATGGCTCTTTTTTAATCTGCCATATCGTGTAGTATCAAAAACGAGTGATAAGGGCAAAAAAACTGTTTTTGTGAGGTAGTTTTAGAGATATTATAAGACATGTTAACCGAAAATATGTAATCCTCTCCTCTCCTGTCTCTGAAAGTATTCAAGTGAAAATGACGAAAATCATAATGATGAGAATGATAATAACAACGTGACTAAAAGTTTGCCTTAAATTTACCTGGAAACAATAAGTAAGGCAATAATGTTCATTATATTTGAGAAATTTACTATATTTTACGACAAAATACTAAACAATATAATTACAGAGTAAAATAAAATATTAGTAATTGAGCATTGTTTATCAGGAATATTATGTACTTTTAAATGTTTACACGTGTCTAAGTATGTGGGGAAACCTTACAATGCTAGTCCTATTCATACATGACAAATTTTATTTTCATTACATAGGTCGCTTTGTGAACATAATTACAACGACCATCTCCTTATATTTCTAAACATACTTATAAAATACTTCTATTACCGATTCAATTAACTACCTCTCTGTCGAATCTGTGACAAAAGCTTTATTACCATAATATAATTCAGTGCCCGGATGAAACAAGATCTCACAGGCAAAACTAAAGCCGAAACCGAATTTCTCTTGTATCTGTTTAAATCGACAACGAAACTTGTATAGGTTAATTTTTAAATTCTTTATTACCTAATTTCAGACGTAATTTTTTGTAAACATTAGTTACATATTTCAATAATGTTAAAAAAGTACCCTGTTTTATAAAGATTTTTTTATTTACTTACTGCTTACAAATAACAAACTTTTAAACAATTTAAAATTAAAATGCATACTGTATACCATGAGCACAGCGTCAGTCAGTATTTATATCGGTCACAAATTTATTAATTAATAATATTTGCTAATAAACTATTATCTACATATATCCATGAAATTATCATGTTTGCAAACTACTGATGATACTGGATTTCATAGTTTTTGAGATTATATAAATTTTTCCTTCCTCCCAGTGACTATTTTTGATAAATGAAGTGATTTTACTTCAAATTTAGTATCAAAATCATAATACGCTAACTAAACTGCACTTAGCCGGTTTTTTGTTAGTATTTACTTACTCTGCAGAATATGCATGATCTTTCTAGCTAGGTGAAATAAACTATAACTTCATCTTCCCATGAAAAATCAGGAATATGAAAAGTTGCTAAATGCAAAACTGAAGGGTTATCAGAGCAATTTAAAAAAATTTAAAAAAATACCCGAGCAAACTAATGTCCGGCGGATAAGTAGTTAATTACATCTATATAAACCCATCATAAAATTTGAATGAATTAAATATGAATAATGCCCATACAATTTGTGCCGGAAAAACCTATGACACTATTTTAATATTTTCTCCAGCAAGAATATGCAAATAGCTTCATACGGAAACTGACTGCATTGGTTTCAAGAATATTACAAATTAAAGAATTCAGTAAAGTTATGATACATTCGATATAATAAAAATTGCAAGAATGCCCTGTAACAAATTTTAGTAGGCTATAAGCTTTTGACAGATTTTGATGATAATACTGTGAAATAATCATTCCGTAATCACCACCAATCAATCAATTCCTTATATCATTAATGGGATGAAATAATATATGATCTAATCATTCCTTTTCATCAAAAGAAAGTTAAAAATCTGCAGTTATCCTACGTACTCGTATAATATCGATCCATCGACGTCAATTAGTAAGTTGAACAAGGCCAACAAAAAGCCACATTCCTACAACGGATGTTGCAAGCTAGGTCACAGTAAACTAAATTTGCAGCCGTAATACAAAACTCAAAAGTTCTAGGTGTATTCCTATTTCATGAAATAACGTTGTGCCAGATAAAACGTCTTACTAAAGAAGATAAACGAATATAATACTTATAACGAATATTGTTAAAGAAATAAGGTAAGACATGAGGCAGATTGCAAATTCCATGAAAACAATTAAAAGCAAAAAGAAATGAAATCTCATTTAAAATTGTTTTACCATAATTTTAAAAACAAAAATATTAAAACAATTGTAAAAGGTTTGAATTGCAAATATTACTTTAAGATATTTCAATACTCAGAAGTCAATGGGGTTTTAAGCGTGTTTGCATAAGTGTGTTTGCTAGTATCAGCTATTCTTAGTCGACTTTAAAAAAGGATATTCTCAATTCGACACGTATGTGTATCTTTTCATGTACGTACAGCACTAACTCGGAAACGTTTTGACCAATTTTTATTATTCTTTTTTGTTTGAAGTATAATTATTTCAGAAAGGTCACCTCAAGATCTTGACATACTGATGAACTCCGGAGATATCCTAAGGAACTCGTCAACAGTTGAGAATGCAAGACTCTTTTAAGAAAACTTATATGGAGTTTAACCTCATTTGAAACGTCTTTATAAGTACGAGTATTGTAGTCTCAAATTATTAGTGTCTGATGATGGAGCTAGAGGTTGATATAGAAGATCTCAAATTATACTCAGATTCATTGAATTTATATTCATTTAATTTGTTAGATGAGTCCATTGCAAAACGAGATCATTTGTCATAAATAGTGACAAGGATTTAATGATGGAAACGAAAGTTGGCGATAGAAACTTTTAATGATGTGTAGTACTTTCGAGTTTGGGTTCATTCGACTTATCTTGTCACAAATGATGATCAAGGTCTGATGATGCAGCCGGATGGTAGCGACTCTTCATTGGTAAGGAGTTGACTCACAGTATTTGGACTCGTTTAAAGTGTTTTGGTAAGTTCTATGGTCACAAGTAATGATTGGAATTTGATGATGGAGCTGAAAGATAGTAACAGTACTCCGCAATGAAGAGGAGTATTTTTATTGAATTTAGGATGGTTTGACTTATTTTGACATGTTAACAAATTTTATCCAGGATGTATTTATAGAATGCCAAGTGAGGATGGGAACTCCTTAATTATAAAGGGTAAATTTATCGACTTTAGACCCCTTAAACTTACCTAATGAGTTCTTTGGTCGTAAGTGATATTGATAATAGGGAATACCGAAAGATGGTGATAAGAACTTCTCAGTGGTGAGGAGCAAACTAACAAAATTTAACTCGTTTGACTTATCTTGACGTAAATAAACAAGAAAGCAACAAAGTAAATTGATAGGGACGTATGTGCATGTACATAAAAAAGCATGAACTAACCATGATATAGGTAGGTAGATAAGTAAGTAAGATAATATGCGAAAAATTTACTTGAAAAGAAAACAAAAATACTAAACAAAACCACTTATCTAACAAGAAAACATATCTGTATTGAAAACAGAACTTTACACAAAACAAAACAAAGAATATATTAAATAATATATTTCCAATCGTTTATAGACTTAATTTTTTCGTTCTTAAAATGCCAATTCATAGTTTATAAATCAAGGAAGAGAAATTAAATTTAAAAAGTTGCTCTTAAAAATACTGTAACGAACCCAAAACCTCCAAATTAATTCATATAATGAAACGATATTTTAAAATTTCATATTTTTATGATTTTTTCTTCTCAGTTCACTCTTATTCAATCGTTAATTTGAAATCAATTAAATTTACTTTCTTAAAATAATTTATAGTTACAATTAATATGCCTTTACTTTCATGGGGACCACCGAATATAAAATTCGGTTAATTCTCGGTGTTTCTTTCACATTTGCTTTGAAAATACACAAAAACCTAAATATAAAAGCGCAAGATCTAGACTGTACGGTACACATCTTCGTAATTAAATATTGGATTCAATAAATGTTTATTTGTTTAACGAAATGTACCAAACCACGGTGAAAGTGGTTGAACTGTAGGTTAGTTTTTCAGATTTCTTTCAAACATTTTTGGGTACAAAAATGTCTATAAGAGATATTTCCTAAAAAAACCGTGAAGTAGCTATTCGGTCTACTACAGAAAGATGCCATTATCTTTCATTACCAGCTCGTTTTTCCTTTATTTTTTTCAGCAACTATGCGAAAGGCAATATAAAGGTCATCATCATTCATTTTTGTAGGGATCTACGATATTGCGGTATCTATACTATGATCTTTTTGAAATAAACTTGAATTGTAGACAGTCCATCCATATTACGAACCGGACCAGCGCGGCGAGCAGAACTTTTTTATATGACTTTTTTAAACTTTATCAATAAAAAAGATCGTATCATGCTAAAAGTAGTTTTTTTCTGCCTTTTTAATAATGCATTTTATATCAACATTTTTATTAATGACTTCTTAAATCTTAGGTAAATACTTTATGTCCGGTTTCATTTGACGAGGAATTAATTTATTAAACAAAAAATAAGCCATGACAACGATAAGACATATTTTTAAGTAGGTTATTATATTTATATGTAAAGAAAGAGCTTTAATTTCTACGAATTTTAAATCCATATATGCAATTTGAGAACAAAACTTTTTAGAAAGCGTGTTCATAAATTCTGAGGCAAGGAATGTTCCTTGTTGTAAGCACATACAAAAAGTAGACATATGTATGTTCAGATAAGTTCAGGCCCACTTGTCAAAATAAAAATTTCTTTCGTAAAAAATTCTTTTATCGTAAATTGTAAATATGTAAAGTAACTAATCATATAGTTAGTTTTCAGGATATATGTACCAAATAAATCCAATCAACTGTTTTCCGCAAATACCATTAACTTAACGTTTAAGGAAAATTTACTTTTGTAACCCTCTTTCAATATGTATTGAACTGTAGAAGAAAAAACTCCCCACATAAATATAGAAAAATCCCTTATACTTGAAAATCTCTAAACAAACTTCCTTTATATAACTCAGAAATATAAAATATCAAGTCAATTTTCATTTTGATGCATCTATATACGATATAAAGATATTTATAAGGACAATTCCTAATCAAATGTAGTTTTTATCGTAAGTACACAATATATTGCTCTACGCGTGTAATTCTTATACTTGAAAAATATAAAAAGAAAATAAACGAGTCACATTTTCTATTAGTGCAACATAGGTACGAAAAAATGCTGTTCGTATACTACAATTTTTTTCGTATATTACGGGGCAAGGAAAGCATAGTGATTCGAATAGCTACGATGGCAGACAACTTACACAACTGTATGAATTCCTAAATTTATATTGGGGAGTAAAATGAAAATGTGAGACGTCAGGTTTGGGAGGAAAAGCCGAATGAAATTTGACGCGACATTTTCCACGGGATTACATAACCTCACAGACGTACTTCAATTTGGTTGCTACTGTATTGACTGATCCTTATACTTTCGATGTTTTTAAATCAACTTATCTATTCAAATAGCTTAGTTCCTAACGAGTTATCAATGTGTCTGGCCAGACTAACTGCATGTGGTTGTTATAAACATATGAACGCTTCAAAACCATTCGATGGTATTACATTTTATTGTATGACATGTGCTTGAAAATGTAATATTTCTAAATAGCATTATTAAATTACTAGTTATTAAATTGAATAACGAACAAAACAATAAGTATGTAATAATAAGTAATTACAATAAATGGTTAATAACATTCTTGTTATTAACCATTTATTGTAATTAACGATTCTTCCATACAAATATATGGAAGAATCGTTAATTACAATAAATGGCAATTAACTGTATTATAATTCACTTACATATCACAGAACACTCATTCTTACAACAATAATCTTGGCAGGTGTCTGACAGGCATTTCATGATAAATAAAATAAAACAGAGTTCAGAGGAGCCGAGGATGGCAGCTAATACATTAAGCGGTGAAATTGGTTCTATTATTCACCAACTTAAAGTATGTAAAATCACGGGAAATTACAGAAAAATGGTGGGTACGAAATAAATGTTTTTATTTTCAGTTACCTAAATACATTCTTTTTTATTCTTTCTTTTGAATAGCCTCATTTTATTATAAGCCAAAATGAACATTTTCAGCATTTTATTAAAATTTCGCATTTATTTTCTTAACGCGTGTCTAATTTCATTTCAATAGACAAAAACGATTATAATATTTTTTCCATGATAAATTTTACTATACTGGATATTGTTTTAGAACTTTGATTAAAGACTAATTTATCTATCATTACTGATGGCTAAAGTTTTCAAAATATATATCACATTTTCCTTTAAAAGATTTAAAAGTAATTGATTTTAAGAAAACAGGTGATAATATATTTCTAATAAATACCTTACCTATAGTTTTCAAAAAAGGTAGAATAAATTAATTTCAAATGAAATCATAGACGGAATTTATATATATATATATATATATATATATATATATATATATATATATATATATATATGTATATATATATATATATATATATATATATATACATTATGAACAACGACATTATAATAAATAGTCTTAAAATATATAATAGTCTTTAAAGGAAACCATTTGGACAAAATATTCATATCAATACTATAGGATAAAAACGTTCATATCAAAATTTTCCCTTAGTAAACGGCAGATAGACAAAATATAAAGTTAGAAAATAAAAATGTTTCATAATTAGTCAGAGAAATATCTTTCTATTAATATCATTATTTCCTCATTTTATATATAACCTCCATTTTTGACAAAACAGTAAACTTTTGCTTAACATTTAATAACCGTTCAAATAAAGCATTTACACAAATTACGATTAAAATGGGGACATGTGGACAAAGGAAACAACATACCTAAAGCAATAATTTGCAAATAAAATATGTATTCACATAGCTTATAATTTAAATATTGTCCGTAATTTTGGTGGGTCTGGCGTATGAGGGGATTCGGGGAGCTTTAATTGTGTAGCGACGAGCAGCGGTAACACTGTGCCCTCTCACATTTAATAAAACAGCACTTCTAGACGACTGACTATTTGTTTGATCAAAGCGACAAATATAATTCATATAGTATCGCGAAGTATACTGATATAATTAGAATAAATTATTGTAAATTACATCATATGTCAACAAGTAGACATTGAAATGATGAAGTGTTATAAATTATAAATAAAACTGACTTAGAATGTGTTCATTACACACATGGTGGTGTTGCATAGTTGCATAATTAGACTTATAACGCATCAGATGCTATAAAAATATGCAATTTTAAAATCCTGTCAATAGAAGACGATGTACTATACGATGTACTATATACGATGTACTATATACGATGTACTATACTAGGATGTACTATACGATGTACTATACTACGATAATACTTCACCTTTAAAAAATTATTCCTTATATTCAGTGAAACCATTTAATAAAGCTACATTTCGGTACATTTTCAGATTTTTTTAAAGATATTATGGAAATAAAGACTTATCTAAAAACACTCCATTTGACAGAGTAGGTAATTTTGTTTCATTATTTTTTTTTTCTATGGAAGTGTATGTAAAAGAAACATTTTATTAAATTTTACTTTGTGCTTTAAATACTAATGCATTTACTAATATCAGATTCTCTGTTAAATTCCATTTACCTGTGTGCTATCAAGATGTTTTTACATCTTATTCTAATATTCCAAACATATCATTTTTCAAAGATGGGTTTGATGATGATGAGATATATCTGATGACGAAATCCGAACGTTAATGTTATCTAACATTAAACTTTCATAAAACATAATCTATAATTTTTATTGCAGGAACGTTCGTATTAGATAATATCACGTATCAGCTGCAGAATTTCTTTGACATGTCTGTGATATTAGATAGTTTTTGGGGTTTTGCTTTTACAAATTCATATGCGTCAATTCACACATAAACACACGTACCACGAACACCTCTTTATTCATACATGCACGCGCACCATGTACGTACACACATTCAGGTACTAAGCTACATACGTATATGCATGTATATATACAGGACTTATTACAATTAAAATTGATAACATTACAACGTAAGTATAATAATGGAAAGTGCAACATAGGTATCCTTAATCTCCTCCAGCTTCTATTAGGCAATTAAGTAGTAAGTTCAACATGTAGCAGTATAAGTTAATTGTCAATAAAGTTTCACAATCTACACTTTTATACTTTACTATAACGACTCTTTATCTATGTATACATCTACCTATTTGATTTAATGTAAATTTTTCTACTCAATCAAATAAAGGCTAACATTGTGCTATAACAAATTGTAGATAAAAATGAAATCAAGCTAGGTTTTTTTCAAAACTGAATTTCATATAACTTACTGGAAACTTATTTCACACGCGTCCGGAAAGCATTATTTACCCAATGTGATTACAGTAACATTACTCTGTAAAAAATATCAACCAACTTTGTTCTGTCTGAATAGCCTTACCAAAAGTAAGTGGAATCTAGCAACCTTTGTTAATTATTTGAACACTAATTTCTACAATGACCTTATTTTTGACGCAAGTAAGTTTTGACAACTTTATCCCATTACACACTTGTCTAAAATCTCAAGTATGTTAACGTTGCGAATTATGTTCGAAGTTACACATAATATAATTCATCCCACATTCAAAACAAAAACAAAAACACATCACATTTAAAATAAAAACAAATGTTCTTTGAAATTATTATGAGTCAAGTTTTCGTTCTGCTAATTATCGTTTCAGTGCGTTACGAAGATAATAAAACGAAGCATACAGTAACACTTTAGAGTTAAAGACAAACGTTTTGACGTAAAACGTCTTTCATTTCAGTCAGAGGGGGGTCACTTGCAAAAACCATATGTAATAAAATATGTCATGACAAGATTGATTATAAATTTGGAAGTATAGCACCTATCGGCATTACTTTAGTGCCACAATTTAGAATATAAAAGCCACTACTCAGTAGTGTATATGTTATTAGCGCTACAGCCGCGTATAGCACGACTCATTCGTGACTAAATTTACCATCGCGCGCTGTATTTAATTAGTGATTACTCGAGTACATTGATCGATTCGAGCGAGAGTAATCGCGTTTGATAGAGCTCACTATGCTATAATAGGTATAATACATGAAAGTCATACTGGTGACCATTAGAAGTTGTAGAATTTAAAAAAAGGGTTTTTTTTTGTAGAAATTTGATGACGTGCGGTAGGTAACGTGCAAAACTGGCAAGCAAGAGCTCGGGTAGCAAGATCGAGAGATTCCGGCCCTCGACGACTCACTTTGACCTCAGTGGAACGTGTTACTCTCCACAGAGAACTTGTTAGATTGAGTCAAGCACAGGAACCATAGCCATCTACGAGTGCAGCGGGTTCAAGCAACGTAAAACAGTCTCGAGCACTACTGTTTGATGTAACTGTGGCTGCAATGGTGACAGAGATCGAACCCACCTCATCAACTTTCACAAGAAGGAACAAGGCTACACCCGACAGTAACAGTACAAAGCCACAATTAGAGCAGATTACGCATGCGCCGGATTACCGTAAGCGCTAGAATTTGGCTACAGCTTGAGTCATGTCCGTATGGGACGAGTAATTAATATTCCGGTTGACGTAACAAGCCGTGCTTACTATATTACATACTCTCTAGTTACATACGCTCAAGGCGTTTCACGTACTCCACTATAGCTGCGTCCCTGGTAGAGCCTACCCGATTTTTTTTCTGCACGCAGTATTCATAAGCTCTGTAACCACAGCAGAACAAATGCTGATGATACCCCATAACAACCATTTATTGTGAATAATAAAATTAACATAACACTTCTGTGGTAATTACATGTAGGAGTTTTCTCAGCGAATGTAATGGTCGCTACTGTGAAGTGGTCTAATTAAAATATTTTATTTTGATAATTTGTTTAAATCTTATCAAGTTGACGTCACTCAGACTTCGTTGTTAATAAAGGGGAATCTACGTGGCGTTTACATAATTAATAAACCTTGTATAGTTAAATGTCGGTATATCGTCTAGTAAATGCTTATGTAAAACGTGTTAAATTTTTCATTTTTTTAAAATGTCTACTGAAATTACTTTAGTAGAATAAATTTACGAATCATTATGAGCATTAAATATCAGAAGTAAATAGGTAAAATAATTGAATTGATAACTAACTGAACTTTTACAATGTTTAGCGCAACATTGTGGTTTCTAAACTTTTAAGTAAATTCCGAGGAAACGCTACTATGCGACAACTACTATTGCAAAATAATGAAGTTTTTAGATGTTTAGAAGCCACATTTTTTTTTCGATTAGTGCAAGACTTGAAAAAATATAATTTAGTTTGATATCTAAATTAAATTTGTAGGTGGACTAAATGAACATTTTAAATATTATACAAATATTCATCTTAATATATATACAAATATTCATCTTAAATATATAAGCAAAATAACGTCAAATATTATTTCAAACACTAATTAATGAATATTTTTTGTAAAGAATATAATTTTTCCATGACTTATTATAAAAAAGAAGAAAGAATTTATATTTTATTTCAATACGTAGGTTACGTACGGTACTTATAGTACGGTATTTATAGTATTTTATTATTGTTTACTTAATAATAAATATATTTTCACAATTCGTTTTTTTTTAAATCAAAGGCACCAATTCAAATATAGAATTTGGACCATACAAAGAGGTAAGTAAACAAAAACTCTAGACTTTTATGTTTCCGAATGGCCCTTGATTACAGTAATTCTTTTTTTCTGAATTTATTTCTGAGATTGTCTTTCAGATATTCATTAGTAGGGGATTCCCCTGCCGATAAATGTGAAATGTATTATTGGTAAAAATTTATAAGATCGTTGAAATAATTTTAAAGTAGTTATTTAACATTATATTTTCTTCTAATAACAATTGAAAAATAATTTTCATTGAACATTTTTTACCTTTTTCATTTGCTCGTTGCGACACAACGATATTGGCATTGTGTACTTTTGAAGTAAGGATATTGGATATTAGTGTCATTGAGCTTAGGGTCCGGGGATAACTTAATCCACCAGCATAGGCTTAAAATCGAAAAGTTAATTAGATTTTCTAAAAAAAATGAAACTTTTTAAGTACAGTTCGAACTCCCACTACGAACATCACGTCCATAATTTATTTTATTTTAAAATTTACAAGTGTTTCTAGTTTACTATTCATAATATTACTTTTCACTCTATTTATGTATTATTTGGTGCCTAGTCGTAAAACTGCTCTGAGTTTCTAAAAAAGTATAAAGCCAAAAATAATCGCTGCAGGGTTCCTATAATTTTCTAGCCAGATACTACTAACCCTTGCTTTTCCACATTTCTTTGTACATTAATTTCAGAAATAAGGGCGGTTGATATACTTTTTGCTTATGATGATGCGTATCTTTGAGGGCACACCACTTAAAAATATATGTTAAATTTCTTTATGATGATAGGTACCAATTCACGCGATAAAAAAAGGAAAAAAATTCGATTATTTTACCTCAAACAGGATTGAGGACAAGCACCCTACTGCTAACTGTCATGCTGTTAAAGCTCGTCCAGTTTGTAAAAGAAACTTGAAAGACCTGCAAAATAAACGTGGTGAGCTCATCCATTGTGAGAACCATCCCTAGCAATCCTTCAGCTGATTTTGGCCTATCATGTTGTTGGACATAACTAAAAAAATAAATATTAGAAGAACGTTATGTGGCGCAAGCCATAATTGGGAAACCTACACTTATTCGGCAATAAGGGTTCTTTTCACTTACATATCCCTCAATCGCTAATTAGGGATTGCCGATATCTTATAGGGAACCAAATGCTATTGTTCTAATTTCCTCAATACTTTGTTTATATACACCCACATCTTTGAAACGTATTGTGGCGAAAGATACTTTTGCAGTTTGGAAATACATCAAAGAGACCATTTGGTATTTATAACGCAACCGAAAAATACCAAAACTGGCAACTTTTAAGGTTATTATAAATATTTAGTTCTTAAATATTCTTAAAATTTCAAATAAAGTAAAGATAGCAGACATTTTATTAGTATGTTTATATTTAAAGCATTTATCATGACGAAAACTTCCCTTCACTTGACATCCCATTGTTAAAAAACACTTGTCATACACACTAAGGTATTTATGAATATTTAATAGTAGATAATTTTTAAAATTAAGATATATTGCCTGCTATATATTTCACAGACGCCATTTAAAAAAAAAGAAATTGTGCGTGTACTTATGTACGCGCGTTAGAAGTTATACCTCTTTGGCATAATACATAATACAAATAAAATAATAAAAGGACTGAAGCGTGATTATAAATACAGTTGATAAAATCTAAATTCAATTAAGTAATAAAGTTTTAAATAATTTATGATTTATAATGCAAATAAATACATACCGAAATTTAACCTCACTAAGAGAAATACTCTTAGAATACATTTTAAAAAGCTTATAAGCGCCATTTCCGTAACTAATATTCACAATAAATAACCACTATTAAATTTAAATTACTAAAAATATAATTTAAAACATAGATATAACTTAGATTTCTATGAATATAAAACACGTGTTGTGTATTTACAAATACCTCAATAACTATTATGAATATAGTATCAGTCACCACACGCATGTTTAGTGAGCAACTTCGTCCTGTTGGTTTTTGTTGCATCGTGCGCTCGCATCCTATAATTTCACTCTCATAATTTTTCCATAACGCGCCTAAAGAAGTATAACTTCAAAAATTTTTTTTTGTATTATGTGATTACAAATTAAAAATTTTCGATTTTTTTCTTTTCTTGTGCTATAAGACCTTGCTTTTTGCCAATTTTTATAATTCTAGGTGAACGAAAAGTACATTATAGGTTTGCATTTCCCTGCAAATGTTAAACTATGCGGCATAAATAATCATGTTTTTAAGGTTCTTCTTATTTCGTTAATTTAGAAGCTTCATTTTTTTAATGCGCCAAGGGACTGTAGACCTAAGTATTTGTTACTAAACTCAACTTGATATTTGTAACAACTTAATACCTTTACGCGTTCCTGTGAAAAATGGTTTTGACAGCCCCGACAACGAAGTGATTCCGTAAGGGTTCCATTTTTTTCCTTTTTTGGTACAGACCTTAAAAAAGTATAATATTTTTAGTAAAAACTAACAACGAAATTGTCAGTCTCTTTTGCGTAAAGGACTGCAGTTTTAATAATAAAAACCATGGAATTTTTCAGATGTTTGTTATTTGTAGGACTTATTTTTTTCAGAAAATAATAAAATTATTCGACTTCTGTATATTTTCTTATATAGCTTTTGTAGTTTCAGTAATATTTTGGGTCAAATGTTGAAATTACAAAATTTACTATTTAGCACTAGGTTAACCCATTTTTATATACCTGTTTGATAACTACCTTAGTATCTTACTCATTTCGTCACTTCCTTAAATAGTTGACTACTTGATATTTGCTAAATCGAAGTTCAAAAGCAATCTTACGTTTTATGTTTATCTCGGTTCAGTACTAGTAGAGAGTACTGTACCCATTTTTCTCTTATTTTTAACGTAGGTACTGATACCAGTCTTCTTTTTCTATCTCGTCGTTAAGTCTATACTAGAATTACACTGCAGCATTTATGTTGCTTTTTTTTTTTAAACAAAAAAAACTACGCACTTTTGTCCATTATTTCCTTATGCTTCTACATAAGTATCGATTTTAAGATTACTATTACTCAATATCATTTTAAATATTACCAGGCAATGGATATTGAAGTGTTTTTCTGTTTATTTTCTCTTGAATATCGGTGTACTAATAGTGTATTTAATCTTTTTCAATTATATTTGAACGCCCTCAAGGGTTATTTAAAAACAACAATTCTTTTCAGACTGCCCAGAATGTATATATATTTCTTATTTACTATTCATGACTTTGAATTAATATGACTAAAATATTTTCTTATAATTCAAATGGTAAGATAATTTTATTTCAAACAATGTTTTGTCTATATAAATTATACAACAGCAAATATAATTCTCAGGGAGCAATAAATGAATGGAGCTAAGCTGGAGCTTTCCTTGAATACCAAAAAAAATTAAATTCAGTATTTTTACATAAAGCCGTTTTTATTTGGAAAAAAATTACCATTAATTTTGCAATTAAAACCAAACCTTAATTGCAAACTCACTAAAAAAGCGGACGTTCTCCGCATAAATTCGTTAATTCAAATTGAACGCTTGTTTGTGTTTGTAGGTCGTCCCTCGTTAATTAATTTACGATAAAATTATGAAACATTATTTTCACTTATTTGTTTTAAATACATTTAGTTTTTCTATAAATGTTTTAAAGATTATTTTTAAAATCGCGTTACACTGGCTACGTCGAATAATCGTACTCATTGATTCAACTTTCAACTATTTTATAATTAGATGTTCTTTTGAATGAACTTTCCTAAAAAAATACAAATATTATACAGTAAACGATATTTTTTTATTTGAAAAAATTATTAAACCAAACTCCATAGCATCATGACAGCGGGCAACAGAGATAATACGATGAAAGCAAGAAATATTAGTTTCAACATAAATGTAACCATATTTATATTTTCTCTCAGTTTGCCTGTAAGAGATTGCTATAATTCTATTACTTGATTTCACATCCAATGTCACCTGAGTGTAATCAGTTCTGATAATAAATATTAGCTAATAGTCTCTACTTCATTTTCTGAGTAGAGACTATTAGCTGGGAGAAATGGGGTTCCTTTTCCGTTGAAGTTACTTCTGGAAAGAGATCTACGACTTTAAAAATGTAGCTATAAGAAACATATGATTATCGCTACAGACTCTAAAGGCTGTAGCCTTGTAGAAGATGGGTTCACAATTCTCATTTTAATGCCTGATGGAAATTTCAAATCTTCGGAATAAAAAATATTTTCTACTCAGCCTGTGTTTAAATATTTGTTACGATATGATGGTTTATAAAAGAAATTTACGACTACGAATACAATAATTTGGTCTTATTAGTTATATATTAGCGTACATTATTAAGACATAGACTAAATTCGAATTTTACTATAACTATAAATATCCACGTTCCATCATTTCAATCTAATTTTGAAATTTTTTATTACTGGCATATTACGATTTCTTTCGGGGTTTCCTTATTCTTTTAATAATAGAATTCTTCATTTCATTGATATATATTTGATAACAAATGGAGTTAAGAATCTATTTTAATTTTAATTAATCTTGGAATTTAAGGAAAGCAGGTTAGAGCGGTTTTATGAAAAATCTTGAAGAGATTTTTGAAACAAATCCCCTCTCAAGAGACGTAAATAATATGACAAAAAATATAAAAACTAGTTGGAACAAGGCCTCCAAAATGTCAATCCCCAGAGAGAGAAAGAAAGAATCATGGGTACCGTTCTGGAATGATCACAATATCGATGAAATGACATCGAAAGAGACGAAATGAACGAAGCACTAAAAACTACTAACACTGTAGAACTCCGTCATAATTTATCTGAAATAGCTCACAATATAGAGCAAGAAATCTACAAATGCAAACAAGAAAAATAGGAAGAATTTTGTAGAAATCTTGATCCTAGAAAGGAAAATCAGCACTGGGAATTTATCAAACTCCTCGACAACAGTAAGGTAAATTAACATCAAAACTAAAATATAATTCTCAATGGCAAAAGGCCTCTTACAAACAATCTTGACACAGCTAAAACACTGGCAGAACAGTACTCAAATGTTCCAAAACTTAACTATAACATAAAAGACAGGGAACTATTTAGTCATTGTAAGAATATTATTTTTTAAACCAAAAGCGACAATTCAGTCAGCGACTTTACACGTAACTACACAACGCAAGTTCTTTATATCTCAATAGATAAATTACCATCAAACAAGGCCCCTGGAAATGACCTTGTATTTGCACCTATACTCATACACTCGACAAAAACTGCTAAAGTACAACTCCTGAATATTATCAAAATGTACTGGCAGTCTGGAAAAATGCCTAAATAATGGAAAATGACAATAATTGTAGCAATTCTCAAACCGAACAAAGACGTCAGTAACTGCTTCAGCTAAAAAAAGACCAGAGATCTAAATCAAACTTCTGCTTTTACGTCCTTTGGTGACGCAAATGCCTATGCAAAATCAAAATTAATAGTCCGTTCCAAAATTAAATTGAAATATGAAATGACAAATCCCAATATCGACAATAAAACAGCCACCACTCTTACAAAATTAAGAATGAAACATCAAGGGGGAATGAAAATAACCACCGATGGCATCAGAACATACCAGAACTGCAGTACTCCACAACATGTCTTTGATTTAGCTGTTTCGGAACATGTCTTCGACGGCCCGGCTATAACTGCAGCTCTACACTACCTAGACTGCTCAACAGAAGAGGACCTGCATTCAGACTCGGCTGCCGAAATTGCAAAAGCGATCCAACAATTTAGTGTTAGGTCATGAAGATACCTCAACAACAACAATTCTAATTACACCAACGTACCTCACAATATGGTACGAAATATATTTGTCCTTTTGGTAAAATGAACGATTAGCTACATAATTAATGCATTTATAAAAGGCAAGAAGTCAGATATTAAACGCGTAACTCTGCTCCTCGTTATAAAATGAAAAGCTTCTAATACACATACGAGATTGACGATAAAAAAATAATTATATTTACAAGGGCTCTTTACTTGGCAATTATAACTTTTTGTTTCTTTTTTCAAATACTCATATATACACGTTTTATTAATCATATCATTACCTAAATATTTTACTTGAATAAACATTGAATGTTAGCCAGAAATTGGCAAATATAGGAAAAGAGGTAGCTATCAAGATCAAGAGAAATAATCGTGATCGCTTATCATTTTTTAACTTAACGATATATGATTGTGTAGTATATTGTCACGTTTTATCCAAAATTCAAAGGTAAATAATTAAATTGCAAATAGCATGGTCACGTAGATATCTCAGGTATAAACAAGTAGTAAACAACCTCCACGACATCATGTAAGGTTGCAATAAAATGTCTAACATCTACACCGCTCAGTTAATATATTCACACCCCCGTGCTTTGTTTTGAAGATGAAAATGGTTGGAAACATTTTTCGTGCGAGAGATAAGATGTAAAAAGCGATTTATGTAGAATACTACGCAAGAAGTTCATTAGGTATTTCTAATAAGATCGAAGTGGGGAAAAGTTTCGTTTATAAACGTACATGGCGCTTAGCAGAGGTATCACTTTTCATCAGCAATAATTGAAAACCTGTTTTCCATTTAATTGAACACTTGATGATATATAATATAGTGTTGATTCAGTCTACCCTGATATAGTTACGGTATAATGTTTACAAGGCAAATCAAGCAACCACGGAAGTACGAATAAATGATTGGGAAACTCCGAATTGATTGATTGTATACATAATAAGCCATAACTTTGTATACATAATAAGCCATAACTATTCCATCTCTATTTTATTGGAATATTGTAAGATTTATTCTGCGTTTTATTGGATTATTATTTATTTATTTTATTACTTTTCTGATTAACTATTTTTTTTCTTTCCCAGGACAATTTTCTTTTCATTTTTGTTTAAATTTAAAACATCAATCCGTTGAAAAAATTATTCGACCATATTTTATCTAATTTTTCTCAAGTTAGGTAATATATCTCTGCTGCAGAGAATTCTTCGTTCCATTCCGGTTATCTTCTCTTTACATTTTATGTACGAAACTTTCTTCAGACGAAAAATTTTGTCAGCACAAAATCAGTTATTTCACTTTGTCATCCACATATCACATTTCAATTCTTGTCAATTAGAAACGTGCAATAAGCGAACGAAGAGCAGATAAAACACTGCTTGATTAGAAATAAATAAAAATGAAGCAAATATATAAAAAAAATATTAATTACAAATACTTGACACGGTATGGTAAAAAAAAGAGAGCACTATGGATTTAAATAAGGGTAGCACTAAAGAACTATGAAAGGAAGGTGTTTCTCAGACAGCCTTTGTAAACATTTCCAGAGAGTAAGATCCTGGTATCAGGAATCAATTGAATCCATAGGTTTACCAAAAGAAAACGAAGTGCTTTCATAAAAGATGTTCATATGTTTAAAAAAAAATTGGAGAAAATACATAAAATGATTAATTGAAATGTCCTGAAATCGTGGTGCATACTGCTTAGTGTTTCACATACACGTCATTTAATGCGAATTTTTTTTTCTCTATTTCTCATAAGCGCAATGCCTGTTAAAAAATATCCAATCATTTTAGGTCAACGCAGAATCAAGTTCAATGCAAGTATATGATGCAGTGCAAGTAAAAGAACGCAGAAATAAGTACAATTCAACACAGAATATAATGCATTCAAACTCACAATGACGGAACCTATTTAAACAACATGCTCATAGTATCGGTAAAGAACATGGCAGGCGTGAATGTAGTAGTATCTATTTAATACGCTTTCGTAATCGATGATTCATCTCGAGAATAAAATTACATTAATATAGTCTCTTTGAACTGCAAATATATATATATATGTTTCAACTTTTATGATTATCATGTCTTACCTTCATTAAATGTTAACCTTACCTTTAAAAATGCTGAAACCTAAAAGAACCACTAGACACTCTTGACGGAGATCTATTTATATGTATACCACACTTTCTTCATATATTCTCTGACTCTCATTTTCTTAGTATATTCAGTGCCCTTATTCTATTATAAGTCAAGTTCTAGTCCTCATTCTTTACCTATTCTTCCTCTTTAATAGGACAAACTATAAATTTGATACCCTTTTCTCATAATCCCTGTTTGTTTTAATATCACCTTTTTTACACTCTTATAGTTTTCATAAAGGTTTTTTTAATAAATATGAGTAGGAATCAGCGTGTATAGGTTTCATTTTAATTGAGCGTGTATAGGTTTCATTTTAATTGTGCATCTCAATTTACAAATATCTATTTTTACTAAATTAACCAATTTCCCCAAAAATTGTTTAACTTTATCATATAATGAATCATGCGATATTCATTGTCTTCAGTTCATCAACATACGTAACATACGCACATTCGAAAATACTTTGTTTCTTTATTTCTTTACTATTGGAAAAGTAAAAAATTAAAAACTACAGCAGCAATAATACAAAATACAGCAGCAATCTTCTTTATATTTATAAGAATACAATTAATATAAAAAAGCCATAATATCACAGCCCAATTATAACATTTCTTACACAGCACGGGCTGTGAGACGCTAATATTTATTAATGACTGAAAAAGTACCATTAAAGTTTTTTGCCTACTTCCATTTTAGTTTGGAAAATTTTGTTACTGCTTTGTCAATTAAAACAAAGGTTTAATTGCAGGTTTTGACTAACAAAAAAAAGATATCCTTCGCCCAACTCATTAATTAGAGTCGGACGTTCACTGGTCTGTATTTATAGACGAACTCTCATTAAATGTTTCTCGAATAGGAGGTTTAAATACTATTTATCTATTTAAATTGTATTAACTTCTATTAAAACAGTAATACACATTTTGATACCCATGTCTGTAACACTACATATCTGCAAAGAATATTTATGTATATATTTTTGGAAATTTATTTTGAAATACACAGTTTTAATAAAACCAACACTTTAGGAATACAATGTTATCTTACAATAAGAAATCATTTATTTAATATAATTTGTATTTTTAAATAGACTTCTTTCGAAGGATAAATACGTACAATTAGTGTCACCAAATGCAGTGCCAAAGTAAGTAACGTAATTAAAAATAGGCTTCACGTCGTGACACTTACTTTAATATCGACCTCTCTAGTGAAGTGAATTTACGCATAGTCATACTAATCTCCTTTATTTTGTCTAAATTTAGTATATATTAATATTCAGCTGGAATAAAAGTGGTAGTCGATAATTTTGACCTATATTGATACTAGTCAATACAAAATTATTTGTGCGATATAACTGTGAATATTAGTCGTAACTGTAAATATATGTAGCACGATTACAATTTTAATGATTATGCATTAAAAATATTCGGTACTATTAATTGTTTTATATCCTTTATTGAAATTGAATTTACTTTACACATGCTTTATACAACTTTCGAATTAAATTACGGAGTCAGGTAAATAAGTTATTTTCCCATTGGCATATGTCAATTCTATTGAGTATATGCGCTTACGGAGCCAAGTGAGTAAGTTATTTTTCCATTGGCGTATATCAATTCTATTGAGTATATCGCTGTTTACATACTGGGGTTTTTGAAATATTTTAGAAATATATCAATTGGTATATACTTATGTGCCAACCTGCTCATGGGTAGTCTCAATCTATATAAGTAACCTATATAATCTTAGAGATAGTTTGATTTGTACAGTTTAATTCCATGTATTAGCTACCATGCGAGATATACCTGTGGTCCAATAATATTTTTATAAAAAAGTATTGATTGCGGTCTCTGGTATAAAGTACTGAATAAAGTTTATTACATTTCTAAGAGGTCTACTACGACTGTGTAATAAAAACAGTGCAATTTAACTTAAGTAACATGCAACAATGAACATTGCAAATAAAACTACTTACTCACCATTTAAATTTCAGCTGAAAGTTGGATGAAGTATGCATACAAACAAAATACATTATGATTTTAGATTTTGACATTTTGAGATCTTGAACAATAAATATCACCGTCTCTCGAAATTTAAAATATTTTTGGAACAAATTATTGTTTCTCTACTGGAGTTTCTAGTAACATAAAAAATATTAGGTATCTGTTGGGTTAAAAACTATTATTGTAATAACTCAATTTACTGGCTTTCCAACAGAAATTTCATTTCTGCTTGGAAACCTCCCTAAATTGTCACATCCAGTCATCCTCGAAATATTGCCAAAATTAAGTTTTAATTGTTTTTGCATATTGGCTTGGTATTTCTATGATATGAATATCTGTATATCCGTAACAAATATTTGCCAATTATTTTAATACACGTCCTTTTAAAATTATATATAGATTAGAAAGAGGTTGAATTAATATGCTGCATAAAAATATTGTACTCGCCCTTTAACTTGTGCATTAGCAAAAGCACAGAGAAACAAAACACGTTTCCATTTCTTGAATGATCAATGCCAACTGAACGATCTTTCCAAAAAGCGGTGGTACGCGAATAGTACGGGGCTTACGATAACACTCGCATCTCTACGTCATTTGAATTTTTACATAAAAGTACGACCACCGTTGTCCACTGACACTCATTACCCATTTCTATTCTACCATCGGAATTTTTTTATATACTTTTTTTGAGGATCAGTGGAATATTCAACGAAAGGATTACTTTAAGTCCAAATTTTGATTTTAGTTACTTAAAACGTTGAAGCTTCCATGCTTAGAAATTTTCTTAAACCAAATAATACGTTTTACAAAAATCCTTTCACATGTAGGATAGTGAAATATGTCACTGTCACACGCTGATATTCATAACGTAAAACCAAAATGCAATTTTATAAAGCATGAAATTTTTTTTTTATATTTAATTTCCTTCCCTCATTATTTTATTTACCTCTCCATTCTATATTGAAAATAAGTAATTTTTCAATAAAGAAGGAAAAATCATTAGTAATTTTTTTCGGTTACAAATTGCAGCTTTGCTTTATTACCATAGGCGAAATTCATAATTATTGGTATGAATTACGGCATCATCCATCTTATTGAACTTATCAATCTGGCACAGTCTTGACGCTTCTTTTTTCTCATCGTAGAACAAAGAAGGACGAAGTGCATTTAACCATGTGATGCCTCTGTTAAAAATCATATAATTTGTTTGAAAATGTATTTATTTTCAGATAAAATTTTAAAACTTCTTTATTAAGATTTCAATGAGGAAGAAATACAGTCGTAATTAAAATAATTCCATAACTTAGAAATTTATACAAAAATATTTTGGAGTTAAATTATGTCGGGATCAGTAATTAAATATTATCATGAAGACTTCCCAAGAACGTCTCTCTTATAAATTATTAGTATTAAGTTGTACTACAGTGTAATATTTTGAAAGAATTAATTTCCGATCAAAGAAGAAATTAACAAATGATGGAGGAAAGACAACCTATATGCCATTTATTATGTTCAACTTGGACATTATTTGTATTTACTTGCAAATTAAAAATTATATAAAGAATGTATGACAAACTTTAATCATTTTAATTGTCTTTTAATACGTTCCGCTTTATTTTGTGCTCCTTTTTTGTATGCAACATTGTACGATTCATTAACGCTTTACCGTTTTGTACTACGTAATACAAATAATTCTACGTAACCGATTCGTTTGGCTATGTTATTAGTTCTTTACTGTATATTATATCCTTACTTGTATATTACATTTAAATCCAACCCAGCATCTGAAATTGACACTATATTCATACATTCAGATCAAAAACTTTTGTGTTAGGTTATAATAAAATCTGGTTTTTATTGATCTTTTCACCAGGTACATATAATATAAGTGCTTCCAAATTAACACACTGTTAATAAAACGGAAAACGAGGAAAATAATAATATTGTAAAAAATCATGAAGAAATTTCCCGTGTCTTTACTTGTTAAAAGATTTCTTTCTTACATTAAAAAAAACTGCATTGTATACACGTGTAGGTATAAATTTCAGTTATTGTAAGTGGTAAAGTAAACATGTTTTTACGTGTACTTATATATTATGCTCTAATGAAGTTTCAATTTAACCCTTAAATAACATATTCATCAATTCAATAAAGCTTTAATAACGAATTAACTAGAATATATTAAAAAATATTCGAACGCTAAAATTAACTGACCTTTCTATGATTCGCTTATTTACAATTACACGTAAAATGTCTTACTTTTCGTTTAAGCTGCTTTCGTCTGCATTACTCTCTAGAGAAATGAGAACCTTTCTATGACAGCAAACTATTTATATAGATGAGTTTTTGTAAAAACATTGCAAGTATTGGGATCGATCAACAGAGTAACAATCGAGGTGAAATACTTGTACGTCTGCGAGTTTACGTAATTCCAGGAGAAAATGTTGCATCAAATCTCGTTCGTTGAATTCTCCGCCACAATCCCTATATCACACATTTTTGTTTTATTCTGCCCTGCAAATTTATGAATACATATACTTATAAAACTTATCGATGACAGAAACTTGAGTCACAATGATTTTTTCGTCCCATAATATACGCGAAAGGTTTACATGTACGGAGGGTTGACTTGTATATGTTTTATTATTCCTTTTGATGAACCCTTAAAATTCGGAAAATAAAAAATGCTAAGGAAAAGTATTAAAAGCTTTGGAGCAATCTGTGAGAATGGCCAATGAAAAATACAAAAAAAACAAACAGGTTTTTGATAAATAGAAGGAATTAGACATAAATATAAAAATATTAAGATAAATAATCCCAACGGCTAGGGTACGTGGAAAGAATGAATAATTACAAAACAGTTAATGAACATGAAAATCAAGGAGGCTCACACCCTAAGGAAGATCCAGAAATTGACCGAAAGATCAGGTGAAAGAACATTTTAAAAAACAGGGAATTTTAAATTGGAAAAGAATAACAGCTATATAGAAAAGAAAGATAAATAATATCAAAGAAGGCAAGAACTCTAGAAGGAGTGTTCAGAGGAAAAAGAAGAACGGATATATTTATAGAAAGTGTGTCACAGAATTTATTGACTGTCGCATTCTTCAAACGGTTAGTTCTTTTATTGTTGTTGAAACACTTATTTGTACAAGTATAATATTGATTTACCCGTATGAAAATAAAAAAATCTTTCACTAAAGAATGATACAAACAAAAATTGAGCAGCACTAATCTGGATAGTATTGCTGCTTATTTAACTGCTCAGTTTTATTACACTATTTTCTTCAGTTATCATTTATTTATATCCTGGAAATGCCAGATTAAGGTCAAGTCACTACCAAGAGAAAATTAGCGACTAAATTAATTGCCAGATTTTCATATTTTTTACAAGCAGGTAGGTATCTGCCTTATAGCGAGGAAAAATGTTACTTTTTTAGGATTTGGCTTTATTTTTTTTTGACATGATTTCTTCATTCTTTTGTAATTGTATTGTTTATGTATAAAATCAGTATTGTAAACGTCCTATACCCATAAAGCAACACTTGGTTAGTAATGGTGTTCTCACATGTCTCAAGCGGTCTAAAAATTATTTTCCCAAATAATTTATATACATTTTTCATTCTAAAAGATTATTTCTAATGCTTCAATATAGCTTATAATATATTCATTTATATTATTTATTCAAAACCAAATTTATATTTCAATTTAAAATATCGCCACAAATATAACATATTAGCGGTAGCTAAATATGGAATTTGACATTTAAATTATGAGAAGAGATTTTCTTTTCTAATGAATAAACCATAGATTTAAAAAAGAGAAATATGTCAGAAATATGGTCACGTAATTATAATTTAGTAACTATGGGTATACATACCCATTTTATAAAACAAAATATATTATATTATTTATGGATTTATTTTTAATCATATAAGAATATAACTTCGATATTGATTAAACAAAAGTAATACCTAATGCAGCTTGTTTTTTATTATCTAGATTGGATTCGCTAATGGGCTAAAGTTTGATGTTAAATATATTTTATTAAACGCCCAAAATGTCTGAAGTTGCTTCAGAATACTTGCGACCAAAGACGTCAGTGTTAAGTGATACTGAAGAAGAGGAAATATGAAATTCAGCTGCTCGCATATATTTAATTTAAATACTTCATAGATATCTAAAGGTTTTTAAATCGTCATTTTAATTCAATTATATTTATGATGGTCATTAGTAAAACGAACTGAAGTAATCAAAAGCAGTTATTTTATTTTTTTCCAGATTAGCAGCCTAATATATTAATGTATACCTAAATGCAAACTTAAAGGCTTACTAATATTGTTTGCCAAATTTATAACAAATAATATATCCTACATATCGCCTTCAGTGCAAGACTCAAATTTATTTATAACCACATTATCTTGAATGAGGGATTTTACGTTTCTACTGTCATATAACGTAATATAACGTAGGTCTTCCATTTATTTTGTAAAGTTTAATATAATCATTCTTACAGTGCTGTTAAAGTACATCACTCAAAGAGCACTCGAACTGGACTGATAAACAGTTAAAGTCAATTACGGGGCGCCATTAGGGTTATCATTAGTGGAGTTATTTATCGATAAATCCGTTTACAAGAAACTAAGTTCGATGCTCAAATTAAAACAGAAAATAAACTGCTACAGTTTTGTGTTAAAATGATTAATAAAATATTTTATCTTCAATAATCATTTAGTAGAAAAAACTTTTTTTTTATTTTCAGTACTTTTTTCGATTTTAAAATATAGATTTCCCAAAACGAGATTTGAATGGAAACAAAATTTAATTGATTAGCTATCCGAATATTATTTGCGAGTAATTTTATAGGTAACAAAAATATTATCTATTCCATTTATTATATTTATCTACATTATATAACGATGAGCACAACCTAACTGTCAATTATTATTGCATAATAATAACTGACAATTGGGTTTTCATTATTATTTTAATTAACATTTAACACATTTATACCGGCCTTTGTAAAAGAAGAAAAAAACTCATAATCCTTTAAAAAAGCAACGTGACGTTTAAGTGGTTAAGATTATAATTTGCAATTTTAAATCTCGTTAAAATTACATTTTACCTTATATATGTAATTATATGTAATAAATTCCTTGTTCTGAACGATGCTGAAAACGTAAGCTGAATAAATCAATATGGCTCTTAAATTAAACAGATTTTTTTTTCAAATATTTATTTAATATTTATTTTCTGTTATTTTTAACATAATTAAAAAAGTACCTTATTAGTAGTCATTATAAAACGCTTCATAGTACATGAATTGGTAACACACGAAAAGCGGTTAACCCTAGTTAAATTTGGTAACAAAAGATAATAACAGGTTAAGAAGGGTGAATATACAGGTTAACTTTGAATATATTAATTGGTTATAGTATAAAGGTACTTTCCAAAGAATATGAATATTTTAAAAATAACTTATATTTTCTGTATTCTTGAACCGAGTTCAATCAATATAACTTAGACACATTTATAAAATAATTGACTAAATATAGAATGAAACGTAGAAAAAAATTAATAATCTGAAATGAAATTTAAATAAGGAAAATAAAAAGATGCTGTACACCGAAAAATAAAATAAAGTACAATTTATTCTGCCTTTATCAAAAATAGCCAATGTGCCATTTATCTAGATATTGTAGCACTGTTTTTTTTTAAATAAAGGTTCTCTTTAGGGTAATGAAATGAGTAAATGTAAATATGATACATGATATAATGTTATTGAAAATGAAATTGTCTGTAATAAATGTCTACGTCAAAAATTTTCTATATTATTTATTTATTTGTTGCACATTTTGGAGAGAAATCCCAAAATAATCCTTGCTATGCCAATTAAACAACAGCCTGTATATTCTACTGTCAAGTGTTTATTTTAACAATATAAAAAATAATTTTGTTTCACACATCAAAAATGGTATACATATCAAAATTTCGAATATTCTTCCATAGCGCTTCGTGCCTGTTCTCATTCAAAGACATGCCAATCAAAGAGTAACCCAGACATCCACATCATAATGCGAATAAATGTACACACAATAAGAATGTACACACATACACTAACTTGTTACCTTGTTAGCTGCCAGCGAAATACTTTACAGATTATTACCTACATTAACGGGTAGCGTCGTGCGCGTTCTCCGTGTGACCGACGGCCAATCGTGTGACGAGAACTATTAATACATCCACAGTGAATGCCAGATATGTTTTATAGCCAGAAAGCACTAAAAACATAGCAAATATTAATTCAAATCATTATCGCTGTTGTAAGGTGGAAAATAAGATAATTTAAAATAAGATGATTTGAAATGCGTACTATTTGAATATTGTTAACAAAAAAGATTATAATAAGTATCATTTTATTTTATTTCATTTGTATATTTTTTAATAACTACGCTGAAAATTGATTTCATAAAGTTTTAGTAAACACGTTTTTATATACTTCAGAAATTACTAGGTTCGTACAACTTACTCCACTTTATTCATAAATTTAGACTTCACTTGTTTGAAATTTAAATATTTAAAGCCTGTATTAGTTTTGATATGTATTTAATTTTCTTGCTTTTTTCTTATATATTTTATTGCAATGAAAAGATCATTCCAGTTGATTTTTCTTAGGATATTTCTTTGAATACAGAAAATCGAAACAAAATAAATAATCACGATGAGAATTGTTATTTTCTTTACACTTTATTAAAATCTAATACTTTCATACATAAGTTGTAATTAGATGAATTATACGAACCAATTGTCATTGTGCAAATTCGAAATCAAATACGCTTAATGTAATGTATACAAGTAAATCGTCTTCAGCACTCTCTAGTGGCAAATCAATAAACACTTGCTTGGAGTATTGTCATTCATTTGTGTGAAGTGCTGGTAATGTACACATTTTAACCAATCAAAATTAATTAATGTCTGCGTATAGCTTTTAAAGTTCATGTCTTTTATAAATAGATATTGTCATCAATGAATACTAATTAATGTCCGAATATAACCAATCAATTGGACGCCTTGTGCAAGTATGTTGCATAAAATGGGTATCTGAATATCTACCGAAACTCAAAAAATGAAGATCCAACAATATATTTCCATAGATTCTTGAATGTTGGTATAATTTCACCATGAACAACAGGCAATAGAAAAGTATATAATAATACATCACAAAAAATCAAAATGATTGCACTTATCTTGAAAGGTAAGAAATCAACACTTCGCATTTCCGTTATCTTCAATGTGGTGAAGGTTTTTTGGCAGTGTTCATCTTTAGTCCACAATAGTATTTCACTCTATTCCTCTAAAATAAGCTATGAGTAAAATGATAAACACGATTCGGTTTCTTGTAATTTTACTTCCGTTGCAAATTTTTATGATATTGCTTGAACCAATTTATTTTCTGTCATGTAGCAAGAAGTACCACTTCCTTTTAGATTAAAACCCAAAGTCGTTTGATTATTTTTGCAAATAATATATTTCAATAACTTTGCAAATAATATAATAGCTGCGAGAAATTTTAAATTAAATATGGTCGCATTATGCCTAATACAGTATTTAACCTGATTTTAAATGTTACTAGTTTTATTTCACAACAAAATTCACACAGGTGAAAATGTTAATTTAATTTTCGGCAAAGAATACAAAATGTTCCTATAAAGAATAGCTCTGCTACACACAAAAAAAATTCGGTCTCAACATTCTTATTAACATAGTATGTAAAGTGTTGGCCAAGCGCTGTGGTCTCTTTGTATAGCGACTTCAAAAGAAATTGTCTTGTTGCCATGGCCACGGTGGATTCCCGACCGCTTGTTCTGCAGTTTCCCCGTATTGTTCCTAAGTGTACTCATTCATTTGAAATCATGACTTGCTATTTCCATTCGCTTTCCCGCCTCGATAATTCACGTCAAATATCCGAGTACGTAATTGAGAATGTAGAATCGGTCTTTGTGAGCCGTTTTACTTTCATTTGCGCTTAATGAATTTATTATTTAATTTATTACAAAATTACATTCAACTTAATTACCTTTCATTAGCAGATTTCTCTAAAGTTTGACCTCTGTTTAAATATTTAGTAGTTGCTTGTCTCTTTTTTTATTATAATACTTTATTTTTCACATTAAAAATAAGAAAACAAATTAAGTGTGTTTAAAAGTTACATTGAGTCATAACAATATTTCATTGTTTAATTTAACTTGTAATTCAATGCGATCTTAATTTAACTGCCTTTAGTTTTATACAAATAAATCTAGAACCGCGTACTTTGCGCGTCGCCTTAGTTATTTAACCTCAATTAGGGAAAAAAACTAAACGTGAATTAGACTTCGAAACAGGTTAACTTAATTCTACATAATTTTGAAACGCATCAGCGAGTTGTAAGATACGAATATTAAAATAAACTTTGAGTGGCGAGTAAGTCTTGAAAAGTGTCATGTGTTCAAGTACTTAGATGTGAGCAGGAAAAATGTCACTTATTAATGTTCATAAAATGAAATTTGTAGCCATAATTTCATTATGTGTATAAAGTTCTTCCTAAAAATTCACATAAATATTAACGTCACGAAACGGATCAGAAGGTGATAAACATTGTCAACACTAAATCACTCGTTAAAAGGTTCAAATGGATCAGTAAGCAGTAAATGCAATATTACATTCATTTAGAGAAGAGTGTTTGCAAAATCAAGATTAAAATTAAAGAAGTTTTAAAAGAAAGCGACGTAATGAGAGTTAAAAATCAAAGATGTAGAGTAATATATAAGAGACAATTAGGCTAATGAAATACACATCAGAACAGATTTTTATGAAGTTTTATAACATGCCTTCATCAATAAAAAAACATAAAATTAAGAATGGTTAATATAAATATACATAAACATGTTTTACAACTTATTTTTAAAAAGCCATTTGAAAAAAACACAAGCGCAAACCTTTGTTGATAGATGTAGATTTAAATTTATATTAATTTTATATTATTAGGTCAACTTGCACTTAAAGTAATTGTTAAAAAACACAATATTACCTTTTCAGGTAGAAAATGCACAACATGAGTTCTGCAATCAGTGCCACATTGGAGTTTTATGACAGAGAAAACAATATGTAAGACCGCATGGCAAAAAAAACTTAGGAAAAACAAAAAAATATGTTTATGTATATATATATATATATATATATATATATGTGTGTGTGTGTGTGTGTGTATATGGATATTTCTAACATAGTATGCTAAATTGATACAGATAAGTGCAGAAATAAATATGTATTGATGTATTTATGCTAATTATTGTTACTACATCAACTTGTTTATACATTTACCTGCTCTAGATGTATTATTATTATTGACAATTGTTGCATATTTCCAGCTGCATTTGTAAAAATATACAGCAATTATCAATAATGATAAAATAAATATCGTTTTCACAAAAAGCAATATACGGAGTATTTTTTTAAAAAGACAATTAGTAAGCCGGGTAAAATATAAGGCACTTTTTATTTCGGGGCTTTTATCCCTAAAAATTTCATCCTAACTCGAATATTAGAAGATGCGAACATGTGTTGTTTCATGTTGCAAAGAAGCAATGGATCAATGTGTCCCTCCCAGGCAATTTAATTTCTTTCAGAAAATTGTTATTTGAAAAAGAACAAAAATGAATACTTAGTAATTAATATCACTCAGTCATTTTAGATAACGCCGCACGTTTTAATTTCTCTCCAGGTATAACTTTGTGAAAGTAGTGTATAACTTTGTAAAAACGTAGTATTTATGTAATTTAATAATTCCAAAATATTTTGAAATTGTGTTTTTTTTTGTCGACGGGCATATTTTTTCAAGAATGAACACAAATTAATTACTATATTAATGTGTGTTTTAGTTTTACTAAATAATATTATTTAGTAAAACTAAAACGAACACCTGCCAAATTATGTTAAATCACTGTCTAATCTCGACCGTAATAGTCTAAATCCTAATACGGTGCTTTAGAACGTAAATTGCATTCCGCTTCTTATATTGCAGATTATCTAGTAAGACATCTGTGCAAAATTCTGTTCAGATAACTTTAAAAAATTAACAAATTTCTCGATATATTTTCATGTGAGTTTTAAATACTTCTAATGCAAATTTGATTGAGATTTAATCGGCAAATACTAAGATTTTAAATTTAATTAGTTAAAAACAATTAAATTAGTTAATTATATATAATAAGTGGAGGGTATTATAAATTGCGAGACTTCGGAAAAACATAGTCATGTTACCTAAAAAACATAGACCAACTTTCCATTGCTTCAATAACAGCCTTTTTATGTATCTAATCTCAACCCGCTAAGTAATATCCCGCTAAGAAAAATTACTTCGCTTAAAAAACGTATTTTATCTCTTTGTAAGGAAATTATAAGTTTTGATGTAGTCTCGGTAATTAAAATAAAAAAGTTATATCTTCAAAATCAATCTCGACGCAAACAGAATAAAGTTCTGGCGAAAATAAAAAGTCGTCTACTTTTGAAAGTTGCCAACAGTCGTCATCAAACCCACGCGTCGGAATTTACTGACGTTTAAATTCTAATGGAAGTTTGATAGCTAGCGAAGTGCGCAGTAAATCTAACTCTCGAATAGTAACTTAATATTCAAGACGATTTTGGAAACGCTGGTAAAAGTGCACTAATTTTCCGTAGAATTATTAAATATATATAAAGTTTACAGAGAGATATTTATAAAATTATACTTTCCATCAATATTTAAACATCATGGATAAATAAACAAGACTTTTTCCTATTTAAAAATTTACTTGGTTTTTAGAATTTTGTATATAATAGGTAAGTTAAATAAAGATAAACCCGTTATCCTTTTATATTATATATAAACAGGTAACCGAGGGTAGTGCTAAAATGACCCAGAGTAAAAAAAAGGAAAAACAAATTTATGGCTACAAATACGTTGTTGTTGTAAACTTAAAGCTGATCATAAGGTAATCAACTAGTACGCGCTGATTTTTTCCATCTTACAATTTAATTTAGAGAAAAATATAAATTGTATTTAAATATACATGGCCGCATTATTTGAAAAAATAAAATGTTCGTCAATGTTCAAGGATACCTCTAAATATGTGTTTAAAAACTTACTGAAAACGTCAAACTTTGGAAGAAAATCTAAACTAGAAGAAAAAGTTTAAATTATCGACATTGGGGTAATTGCAAGCTTCAGCCAATTTTTAAAATTATTAATGTTAAAGAAAAAAAATGTTAAGTCAGATGTATTACCAAAATAATTTTATTAATTTTTATTTTTTCATCCAGTTCTCCCTGATACCTTTCAATTTATTGTGTCTTCTTTTATTTTACAGAACTGAGGTATTAAAATAATCAATATAATAACACCCATATTAACTTTTATGAAAACATAACAAATTCATATTATTTTGGAACCTCCTTCACCCCCATTTGAGACGTTAAGAATACTTGAAATAAATAAAAACCATCTCTTTCTTTAATCCTCCGCGCAGATAATAAACAAAATGAATGAAGTTTTACTCGCTCGTGGCTTATAGAAGGATCCTTGAACTAGGACATGCTCCAATAAATTTCCAGATGTAAAGTCTAAATGAGAAGACCTTTGAAATGAAACATCATGTTAAATATTTAACTATGAAATTTTTAAAAGGGTCAATTAAGCATTTCACCATTCGTTTTTGATTGTTAATTTAATTTGTCGAAAATTTCTATTAAAAATATGGTAGCGTGACTTTATTTTTAATACGCACTACCGAGCTCCGGAAAAATTATACCTACTAGATTCCTATAACGTTACTTTTGATAATGATGATTAATTTAATAAATATTTAAAAGAAAAAGTTACTTATAATTTTATACCCAATTCGTTTGTAAACATTTTGATGCAAATATCAAAGAGGAGGATCTGTTTTAAACGACGTCAGTCCACCACTGTGTCCTGATTTATCGAGAAGGTATTATCTGACACTCGCAATGTAAGAACATGATATATTCCATGATCACCAAGCATGCGAACCTGAACACTATAGTTCCATCCTATCTTCCAAGGAATCTCTATTAACAAAATAAATGGTATTGCTTCATATCCCACTCCACTGCAAAAGTCCGGCCTGGTGGTAACTTAAGACAAGAGGGATTAGGCGAGAATAAAATGGTTATAGAACTATTTATGTAACACTCTACCTATAAATATCGGAAAATAAAAAAGCGACTAGTCCAAAAGGGTGAAAATATTTGTATGAGAAACATCGGTTATCCCTTGGTTACCGATAGTATAAGTTTTTAAACTGTATTGATTCTGAAAATGTTGACCCGCATGCTATTTTTCTACTCACATTAGTTGGATATTTTTTTTTATTAACATTTGAAATCAGATTCTAAATTCGTTATGGTTCATTGATGTATATGGATTAGGTTTTTAAGCATAAAGTAATGTATATAAATTTCCTACGGTTTGAATTCTTTGACGAATCTATTAAATTTTACAACGAAACCACTTATACACTTATAAATAAACCCTGAAGTGTAATTTCATTGACACATAACGCAATCGTAACGCTATCTACCGGTTAATTCGTAATCGCATCGATAATATTTCTTAAAAACTGAACATTATCACGCATGACAATTTCTTAATTTGTAGCGATGACTTATGATGTTTTTTTAAAAGAAGTAGAAACAAAATAAGAAAATTATTAAATAGTAATATTCAATTACCTGTCCTTAACACAAAGAAAAATTATCTGTTTTATAATCCCATAGATATTTAAGTTGATAAACTTAGCTACCAATAACATCCACATAAAAACTTGGTCACGATACAACTAATCCATTACATATAATATTTCGCGTTATATGCCAGGAAGCAAAATAAAACTAGAATAAAACTTTTACTTATGGTTCATATTTATTCATTCTTTTAATTTTAAAAAAGAATTAACAATGTTGTCATTTTCACATTTGAGAAGAAATTTATAAAAATTGATTACTGTATTGTGTTAATATTCAATTGAATAAATAGTTAAAACGTTGAAATTATAATCAATTATTAGAGACAATGGTATCTAATAATTCCACGGAAAATGTTGATACAACTCCCAAAGCAGATTAAATGTTACCAAAATCAATATGAATATTAACTTGCTACTCTGGAGAGATCTTAATTCTCCGCACATTTTGCAAGCCAACAAACTTTCCTTTCAAATTTAAACGTCAGAAAATTCCCACAAGTGTGTTTTGTGTTGAATGTTGACAACTTTGAAAGATAGACTTTCGCAAAAATGTTATACTGCTCGCATCGAGGTAGATTTTGCAGATTCTCTTCTTTTACTTCTGTTGCAGGAGCGTGTCATATATATATATACACACACACACACACACACATATATATATATATATATATATATATATATATGTATATATATATATATATATATATATATATTTACATACACTAAGTTGAAATTTGAGTATCTCCTTATTAAATACCAGTCAATTTTACTTTAAAACTCAAGTGAGATTAATACGTAGAAAAAAATATAGACCATATTGTTAGTTATTTTAAATTTATTTGAATATTGGACAATTTTTCAAAAGTAATTTTGCGCATAATGCAATTTAGTTTTACTAAATGATGTTATTTAGCAAATGTTTCGTTTAATTTGTTTATGCTTATCGTAAACAATTTTATAATTCTTTACAATAAAGAAACATTATTTCATAATATTTTCAAATGTTACATTATGTACTACAAGTTTTTATGTACGATCGCATAGTTATATTTACAAAGATGTATAATAATTACATCAATATATATACATTTATTTTGCATTTCTATACATATATGTACATATACATATATATATATATATATATATATATATATATATATATATATATATATATATATGTATAGAATTTTTTTTATTGCATCTCCGTTTTAAATTACTTAGCGAAGCGAGGTTTCCATGGTAATCAATTCTTGAATTTCTAATCGAATTAAAAAAATAAGCTGCGTTGTTATATTGGCATGACCCTACTGCAATTGAGTGAAGAATGATTTTTTCCAATTTTTATATTGGTTCGAAAAATATTCAAAATTGTTAATCTCATTGTTAGCCTCATTCCATATTTACGCATTATGAATTTTAAAAAAGGCGGAGAGAAGTTTTAAATAGTAGAAGTTTTAAAGATGCTGCACGCTTCATATAATCATAATATTGTATGCTCGAACTAAAAGGAAATTTAAGAGTATCTTTTATTAATCTTTTATTTGGTTGCGGTATATGCTATAATTACTTAAACTTGTGAGGACACGTACCGTGCAGAATATAAAGCCGATGGTAAGCATCAAGCGAAAAGGTAAATTTTGTGGAATTTTGTGTTATCTTGAATCTTTAAATTGTTAGAGAAAAATAAAAATGAGAAAGGACATGAGGAACAAATATCGGAGGAAGTCTATAAAAAAATATATAAGATTTCAAAATGTATAGTTTCCACAATATTTTCCTTCTTGACGTTTTACTAATTTAATCCTCGACTTGGCAGATCGCAACCTTCTGTTTTTAAATAAATTTTACTTTCGAATTAATTCTTGGTAAACTTACTCAGCAACTATGTTGATAATTGTTAGCGTTGAAACTGGTTTAATTTCATATATTTTGATTTAACTTTGTTTTTCCGAATGACATTTTGTTTTAAGTCCTTTAACCACGAAACAATGTTCATTCGTTCTCCCTTATCTATAGCGCTTAGGTTCTTTATGTGGTGGAGCAATTATGGATTTTATTTGATTCAGGACAAGTACGAAATCTTACAAATCTTTTAATAGTTCAATTCATTGTTTATGTTTAATTATTTTTAAGAAAGTTGGTGGGAATGACAATTTCCTGTCTCTTTCTGGGAATAATGATATAAATAAGTAAAATAAAAGGTTGCGTTCAGTTAATAAAATCGTCAAAAACATCTCCAACATTTTAGGACATCCTAAAATTTCCGTGCTTTGTTTTTTGCATGTACATAATATCTTATTAGTTTGACATTGCACTATACGTCAATATGAAAAGAAACGCTTCCAAAATCTTGAGCCACTTTTGATTGATGAGATTTTGGCATATCAGCAGAAGTTAGCTACATGTCGACTCTGTTATGTTTTCGTTAATTATACGAATAAGGATATTTGGGGTTTAATTAAATAATCTAATAAATTCATTAAAATATTTGCAAACAAATAAATATCTTGGAAATATTAAACGGCGAAAACCCATGCGTGCAAGTGATTAAGTTTAGTAAAAACTAAGAAGTGAAAATCTTAAATAAAACGTTGCGTTCAATTAATAAAATCATTAAAAACATCTCCGATATTGTAGCACTTTCTGAAATTTCTTTGCATTATCCTTCGCATACACGTAATATCTTATTAGTTAGAAATTGTGCTCCGCGACGCTATGAAAAGGAATGCTCCTAATTTTTTTAGGCACTTTCGATTGATAAGATATTGGCAATTCAGCAGAAGTTATCTACGTGTCGATCCTATTTTGTTTTCGTTAATAATATGAATAAAGATATTTGGGGTCTTAATGAAATAATAAAGTAAATTCATTAAAACATTTGCAAACGAATATACATCTCGGAAATATTAAGCAGTGATATACTTTTATAAATAGCAAATACATTTGACTAAAATGACTAAGTGTAATGAAAATCTTCTAAAGTTGCTATGAAAGAAATTCTTCATTTTATTAAATGTATAATGTAAAGTAATTAATTAGGAATCCTGAATAATGGTAACTACTTTCATATTTCGAGATATATATATGCACGAATTAATTTTTATATGATCCATAATGTTTAAACGGAACTCATTCGTACTAGATTAAAAAAGTTAATTAAACTTTTACAAATTATGATAACTTACCACTACAAAATTACTTGCGATTATGATATGATATTTTGGAACCAAATGTTCCAGAGACTGCAGATGGAGAAATAATACATGTGAGGTGTGCTTTAGAATGAGCGTGACTATGAGGTTATTCTGATCATGAATCGACAACTAAATCGTAACCTACAGTCGGAAACATGGTTATTCCTTCGGATGTATAATATATTTAACTTCCAGTTCTTTTTTAAACAATTGTACAATTAGATTTGAATAGAATATATCAAAACAGTCAGTGTTTGCCGCCAGTCACAGACTTTCATCATTCCGAAATCGAAATGCACAAAGATCTGGGCCGACAAGAAAACTGGATAAAATAGGCTTGTTTCTAATTGTGTTTCCTTTAGATATTTGTGACAAACTAATATAGTATGAAAATGAAAATATCACCCCGAATCATATTCTATTGGATACTCGTCTGGTATGATGACTACAATAGGTTCACCTATAATGGGTTATGAAAATAAACCGAAATGATTTTTATTAACAAAGTGTGTAAATGAAAATACCAACTCGAAACGGATTCTGTAAGATATCAGTCACTCGTCTGTTGTGATGATAAAAGCAGGAAAAGTCATAAAAATCCACCAAAATTATATTTAATAATACGAAGGGTAGGTATTATATATCAATTTAAAACTTGATTTAATTTTGAAAGAACTTTTCCTTTACGATATATGAAAAAGAAATCGACCTAACTTTAAATATTTACAACATCATGGACATATGTATTTAAAACATATTCATATTTTGCAACATATAAATTAATTTATACAGGCAAAGCATTCCTAATTTAATATAGGTTCAAAGTCTTGGAAACTAAGGCATGAAGAACGTAAAAATGAAGAAAAATAAAGTTTTCTTTAACTCAGGAAGAAAACCAATAATAAGTTGCTCGTTTAAAACTACTCTGATGAATTTTGTGAAAAAAACTGAAAATTCATCAAAAAACATGCGAGGCATCATTAAAAAAAATTATATTTTTTAGGAACCTACACGAATTGTGTTCATATAGGAGCTCAATTTGTAAGCCTTTATCCAAACGCATCTCGTGCTACTGGATACAAAAGAAGCGTACGTTAAAGAGATGAAGGCTTTAAATATTCAATAACTTAAGTCGCATTTGACGGGCATAGACGTGACAATTTAGCTAATAATTTAGCAGATATTTATACGTTATATGCTACGCGTTATATTGGTATTCAGGGTATCGCCCCAGATCCACATCAAAGCGAATACAAAAATAATGCGCTGGATATTTAGCAACGAAATAAATTATAGCATGTACATGAACTAAGTACCAACATAGAACCCTTTGCAATTTGTTTCAATGTCTGCATATAAGTATCACACGGGATTTTCTCTAAAATCTTCTTTTTTAACATGATATTTGAAGTGACTAAGTTAACCGATTAGACTTTTTGAATACGTACATAAAATGTAACCTTGACTAAGTTAACCGATTAGACTTTTTGAATACGTACATAAAATGTAACCTTTTCATTCGAGAAGAAAATGAATAAAAGAAATAACAAAATAAGTCAAGTCGAAACCAGCGCTATAAGTGTGTACCAAAGTAAACATTTATTGACTTATAATATTACTGAAATTGCCCTTTTACTAGACAAAATTTCTCCTGAAAATATTTAGATAATAATATTCGTACAATTATGGGCTGTTACACCTTTTTATAAAATTGCAATACGTCAACTCTTGCGCGCCCGCTACAAAGGATTAATAACTGCTCCGCCCGTGTAAACACAGCGCGTGACTGTACAGGCAGCGGCAAGACGAATGCTTCATCTAATTTGTTATTAATACCCTTCATATAATTATTAAAGTGTAAATTATAATAAATTTTACTTTTTATGAAGTTTTTTCTAATTATTCTCTCACAGCTCTCTTTAACTATGTCACACTTTTAAACACAAATAGCTGTGACTGATATATCCTGGTTTAATAAGATTCACAGTCACCTAACTTCAACGTGGTGTATTGTGATTACTAGGAATACGGCCTGTGATGGCACGGCACACCGCTGTGACGCGGGTTCGATTTCCACCCTCTCGTCGAGCAGGCCTGTGGACTGGTCTTTTGGTTGTCTGTGAGAGATTGCTTTTATATTAATAAGTCCGCCACACGTACACATTCATAAAATCAGCAAAACTGTCGAACCAAATTTGATTGATGAAACGAACAATGCGTAATTATTAACAACTCTGTGTTATTTGATAAATTAAGCAACAAAACTTACATTAGACTTACATTTTGTAGATTGTTTGTATTGCTGCATTAAAGTAACCTCCGTTTCATTTATCATTATAATCTGAGCAAAAAATATGTATCCTGTTACAGATATCTTTATCATTTAAAGTGAGAATTGACATGAACGCGAGTATTCGGTGCATTTATGGTTATAATTTCGTGAATATTTCACAAAGAGCGTAAAAGAATTTTGTGCTATTGAAATAATTTAATGCTTTACCAAAATTTACTATACAATCGCACTGATCAATGATCGGTTTAGAAACAATCCTATAAAAATAATTAGTTCCTTATCTCTGTTTGATTATATTACATTAATGTTGTGTTAACTTTGGAGGAAACCCACAAAGAAATAACTTACCCATGTCTAACTTTTATAAATTTAAACCCAAGCATGCTTCAACCAGACATGCATTGCTTTAACAAACATTTTGTACAATTACTTTTTAACTATATATATAATTCTTGGTCTTGGAATTTGGTTGCATTTCACATCCATGGAAGTTAATTTAAGAAATGAAGTATATAAAACGGTAATTTATACAGCTATTCTACAGCGTCCCCATGTCCTACAGGTCTCATATTCCCTCAATCGCATTAAGTGATTATGAATTTTAGGTTGTTGATAGCATCTTAATAAAATATTAATTTAGTAATTTGTGTCTTTATTTCGCAATTGATTCTTTCCAAAATTTTAACGAGCAAACATCAATTTTCCTCGATATCCCCTTCATAAACAATTAAAACCAATTATTGAACAATTAGAACCAATTATTGAACACAAAAAAATAAAGCACAGAAAAGTTTATGTAAAATTACTCTGATTATATACTCTTTTGCAAAAAAACAGGCACTTATAGGAATAAACCATATCAAAGTTATTTTATTATTATTTGATGCATTTTACATGGCGATGTGATGAGAATATTGTTATTTATTATTGAGATATCGTTTTTACCTACTTCGGTCACTAAAATGCCAATAAATAAAGAAAACGACCTAGAGTCCACAGACGAGCGTTTTCATACCGGTATATTAAAAATGGCTAAAGTTTATTTCTGAATATTTTTTATTAATTCAACATAAAATTTGAAAATTTAGTAACGAGTATGGCCTCCTCTAGCTAAAATCAATGCGCTTAATCTGCTAGGCATGCTTTTGATGATGTTCAATCAGTTCTTTTTATCATTTCCTGAGGAATACGTTTCCATTCAGCGACGATCATATTTTTAAGGGCCTGTAGGTTTTATGAAGCTGGTTTTACAGCTCTGACGCATTGTTTGAGATTATCCCATATGTGTTCTATCGTATTGAGGTCGGAACTTTTAGCTGGCCAGTCTAACCGACGAATTTCGGCCTCCTGCATATACGCATCAACGTCTCTAGAGGGATGGGCGCGAGCGTTGTCGTCCATAAAAATGGACTCGCCTCCAACTGCTGTTAATGTGGGTTGAGGATTGTGGCATGAGGAATAAGCACCTCTGTTATGTACCTTTGCCCATTAAGTGTGCCATTTTTAATAAAAACTAACTCGGTACGATCATCTGAGTTAATACCAGCCCAAAACATTACGGAGGCTCCACCGTAATTTCCTCAAAGCACACTTCCGCGAAGCGTTCTCCAGATCTTCGTAAGATTTGCCGACGTCGATCCTCACCACTAATCGATATACGAGCTTCATCGGAGAATAAAATACTATTCCAGTCTTGTTGAGTCCATGACGAAAAATTTTGAGCGAATCTCAATCTGGCAACTCGATGCTCACGGAGCAATCTAGGGTCCCGGGCTGGGCGATAGCTACGTATATTGATGGCCTGAAGTCTCCTTCCGACTGTCCATAGGCTTACTCGTGTACTTCTGATGTCCTCGAGGTTCTGTTTGAGATCCACGTACGTAACTTGACGATTTCGTAGCGCTTGACTGACTATGAAGCGGTCGTCCCGTGGTTCATTGCACCGTTTTCTTCCAGAACCGAGCCTGACTGCTAAGACACAAAACATTGGCTACAGCCTTCTTCAAGCAGCGCAATAATTCAACTAGCTCTTATCGTTTTTTCAACCATACTGAGAACAGCACACAGAAGTGAACTAATGCAGCAAACAGCAGTAATTTAATTAAAATTTATTCGTTAAAAAAAACGTAACAAGTGAAAAAGAACGTAATAAGAGTTGGATTTCATTTACCGCCAAAAAATTTCTTTTTGTTAGTGAAAGAATTTTCATTCAAAAAGAATAAATTTCAAATTTATAACGTTCGTTTTTTATAATGTGCCAGAATACACTATACCTGCCAGTAACAATTACAATTAATAAAACCTCTTAATAAATAATATTTTGTTAATAATATGACAAAATCAAAACCGCCCGTTTTTTATGCAAAAGAGAATATATCTGTAAGGCAAACTATATACTTGCGTAATTACATAATTAAGTAAAGTAAAAGAAATACATTCAATTATATGACGAATGCAAGCAATTCGTTAACATTGAAAATTTTTAGGAAATAGAAAAAATTCTATGCTTTCATCTGCTGGCGAGTATACATTAGTATATATGTAACGTCGAAATAGTTAATCGTTGTGCGCCGCGCCGATGTGAAAAAATTCCGCTATTTTCTTGAAGTATTTTTAATCGATAAGCTATTAGCGTCATAGCGGAGGTGAGCGACGTACCGACTGTCGACTTATACTTTTTATCATGTTTAGGTGTATGTATACTGTGTAAAGTCTACCGTTAACCCTAACGACCTAGCTCTTTATGTTACTCGTATCCATATATACATTATAAAAATAATATTGTACCTTGTTCGTTTGTTGTACAAACATTGTGTGAAATTGAATGTTATTTCGGGCGACTTTAGTTTATAAATTGGAAAACGTTACACTGTTTATTCATGTCATACCATTTTACTTAAGCGTATTAAATAAAATATTTTTTTCATTAAGAAGCATTATTGGATTTGTTGTTCAGATACGTAAACTTTTAATAACAACACATAAAATTTAAGAAAGATAAAGCTACGCTACGTAAACTATTAACAGGTCATAATTTTACAAAAATAATCATGGTAAATAATGCATATATAATACCAATAGATATTTTTTGGTTTTGGTTTTCGTGATATGTTTCGTTTATTCTACCAACAAGAATACTTTGACATTTTAATGCAATATGAATTAAATTATTCAAAAAAATCATAAACCGATATAAAACTGGGCAACAACAATCGTTATATAACCTCCACGACTAAGCACTTTTGTTCAAAATTATTTAGTGTTTTGAAAATGATTTATAATTAGTGTGAAACGAATTATAAGTGTTATTCACACATTAGTATTAGATAATTTTAATATATTAATAATAAGGACAAATCCAGTATTATATATCTAAACGAAGCTACAAAACGTCTTACAGTTTGATTGACGTAAAAGCTTTTACCAAGAGTGCGATTAACTCAATATCTCCGCTATTATTACACGAGGATCATTATTTCGCGGTCAGATTAAATGTGGTAAGGTGGTATCTACTCTAATATTTGAAGAGACGGATATGTATAGGAATTTACTTTTACATGGTAGAAAATATTTAAGCAATACTATTTCTTACAGGGTTAAACTAACAGTTAAAACTATTTAGTTTACAGGAACTTATCAGCAAACGCTAATATCAATTTGTTTCATATTTAAACGTATTTCAAAAAGTGTTTTTCAGAATTAAAATTGACAACTCTATTTTATGAACATATATAAATTACAGTTACAGAAAAGTTAGTGAAAAAGTATTACAGGTAAAGAAAGTTATAAGACGTTCGTAATTCATTACAGGAATAATTTTATAAGTGAATATGAAATTGTATAATAACTTCAGTCACTGAGGCTTTAGGTCTCCGTAACTCACTAATAAAGCGTGTAAATGAAAATGCCAATGCCAATTGGTATGCGTCAAAATTATCATCTAGTATAGTGAAAAAATTCACCAAAATTTTTTTTTTTTTAAATGATAACGTCTATATAATATTCAGGTATTTAAAATGTTTGCTTGAATTTTTTTAGCGTATTGCGTTATAATTAGAAGCCTAGATTAATTTTGAAATTACTTTTGAGATTTAAAACTTTGATTCATGCAATATAATTTTGAGAAACGAACATAAGGAAATGTTTTTGTGACTCGGGGAAAAATTATTTTAAGCAGTGAATTTAAGCTTCTCTATCAGATTTTAAAACAAATTAGAAAAGTATTCAAAACGATATGATATGTCATTTAATTAATATTAAATATTTTTGGAAACATCACACATTACTCCGGAAGCAGACTGTGAACAGAAATTGTAATAATTTCTCTCAGATAGTCAAGTTCGGCACCGATGGGTCTCGTGCAATTGGACAGGACAGAAATGAACATTAAAGAGATGGGCATATTGAATATAAAATGGCTTAAGTAGTACTTGATGGGCGTAGACGTAATCAGATATCAGATTCTCCAATAATTTAACAGATAATTATTTTTATCTTCTACACGATTATAATTCCCTAAAAACCTCACACCAGGTCTACATTAAAGTGAATGAAATAGTTATATACTGAATGTTCCATGGTATTTGTTCCTGAGTTGAGTTCCCAAAATTAAAGTTTATCATATTTTATTTCCGAGGCGGTGTAGACGGATAGCACGTGGTTTTGTGTATAAACCATTTTTATTCCATGGGGTGACTACAAAATTAATGAATCGATTGCATAGAAATTTTGTTTGTATATATAATGAAGATTTTTTATTAAAAAAAAACATAATAAATTCAATCAAGTGAAGTCAAAATTTATGCTTTGAGTGTCCTGTATGAAAGTATGCATTCATGATTTTTTTATCATTATTGAAACTGCGTGTCATTCAACTCCACATCGTAATAACTTGATATAACATCTTAATAATTTGATAATTTATTGAAGTGTGCCCTAACAATTTGCTATGAAACACCTCCTTACTTCAGTTATCTTGAAACAGGATACCTCCTGCTGTGATTATCCGTTCCATGTTCATGCTACCAAACTGTGGAATAATTTAAAGCTTGATATTCATAATGTGCCATCAATTCAAGCATTTAAGTAACATGTAAAAAAAAATGCTTTCATATCTTCTATTTTTAACTCTACATCGTCCCGCCCCTGATTTTTCCTCCTAATTCGTGCCCTTGTCCTTCGTTCTTGTTAATATATAGAATACATGTCCGTTTATGTATATATCTGTATTTTATATCGATTCTTTTTATATTTTATAATTTTATTAATTACCTGTTACTTAATATTTCTTGTTTGTTTATAAATTTATTTTGTTAATATTTCAACCATTTTTCTTTTATAAATGTACTCACAATCTGTTGCAGTCTAGTAAAATAAAAAAGATATTTCTTTACGTCTTGCTTGAATTGGCTGAAAAGGATTTCTCATGTATGAATAACTTCGTCTTATCTATTTGTGCATTGAAGAGAATAAACTAATAAATAAAACATGAAAAAAATAAAAAACATTTTTCTTGTATGTTAATAAAATAAATTTATGTTTAGAATTATTTGGCCAATGCCATAAATAATTTATTCGTAATTTTGACATTTTTAATTAATTTTTAATATTCCCTTACTAAAACCGAAAAACGGAACCGTTACAAGATCTTACGTATCTGCCTGTCAGTCCGCCTCCCACTGCCGATTTTCTTATAAATTATGCGACATTAACGACATTAAGTTTTTAAAATTGTGGATAAAGAAAAGAGAAGGATTAAATAAAGCATTAAAATATTATTTTTAATTTTATATATCATATGCACGATACCCTATTCTAAAGTGTTTGTCATAAGAAAAACATAGAACTTGTTTTCATAATTTTAGATTGAATATTTATAACGATAATCTAAAAGACAAGCGAAAATAGTGGACACCCCCTTTATTTTCAAAACTACTGGAACAAAACTAATGAAAAAAACAGGCTTATAAAGTGTCACTGGAATATTACAAAACGACTGTCACAAATTTTGCCACATCCTTGACCAATCGGCCTTGTGATTGGTCGATAATGTGAAATAAGGTCAAGAATTTTTATAGTAGTCATCCTCGGAGAGCTGTACATCAGCAGAGTAGACATGGGGCGCCTTTATTACGTTTAGACAACTATATGTAATATGTACATACGTACGAGTAAAGGTAGTAAAATAGAACAATATCTATAATATGAAACGAGGCAAATAAAAGTGACGATATAACGTTAGATGTAAGTAAAAATATAACAAAAATATCTTTATGATTTGCATATAACTGAGATTTCATGTGGGTCAGAATTGTTTGTTATGTACACATTCCAACTAAATCACAGTTACTACTGTTACCCCACGAAGTAATGCCGTTATCCCAAGGAAGCAAGAAATAATATAAAACAAGTAAATAAAATTTAAAATACATCCGAGTAAAAATGTTTGTATTCATTTAATATAAAAGGTAATAATAATAAAATACGAGCGTGATACTATCTGTTTTTATGAACATTTAGTTACCCCAGATCATTTACCTGATCTAAATATAAATACTGGATATGCTGACAACACTTCAACCGCACTTGATAAAGTAGCTGATGGTCCCCGGTTAGAATTGAATAATATTCAAATCACCATCCTTCCACTTTTTTTAGTATCAATGAAAACTGGATATATTTACACTTGTCTTCAATATATTTAAAAATACTCAGAATACGAATTATCTCATTAGCAGGCTTTAAAGACTTATCTGCTAACAGCCTTGAGTAACTCTATGAAAGTCTACTTACCCTGCTTATTCTCAGGCATACATCTACATCTTACTAAACAGCAAAACTTTGGAATCAACCTGATCCTGACATTTTCCTCGATAAATGTATTTAAAAACCATCTAAACAATTCCCATCACTCCTAAACTCTAGATTTTCTGCGTTTTTGTTCTTTATTCTTTCCATCCAAATAGATGTTAATTTTTTCCTTCTAAATGTTTGTTTTTTTAAGTGTAACCTATCCTCATAATCATTTATCCAGGGTTTTTTTTGCTTTAAACACACCTTATATTTTATATCGTAACATCTAGTGTAATCTGCCAAACAAATTATTTTTCGAAACTTAATTTTATTGTCGACTGAAAAATACCACTATCATAATGAACGGATCTGCCATATGTATCGCAAATTATAGTTTTCAAAGAAATTAACACAAATACCTTTCGTTTCCTTTTTTTATTTATTAGATGAGTTATTTCAATTTGCACTAATTTTGTTTAATAAACTTTCCTAAAAATTATTCCAATATAAATATGTCGTCTTCAACACAGCATATCAGTAAATTATAAACTGTTCAACAAAATGCCTATCATTTAAAAACGACTTGGCAGTAACTTAGAATTAAAAACGGCAAAAAAGTAACAAAAAATCGAATTATTCATTTATCGAACTAATTCGTTTTCATTAGATTGAATGTTTAAATACGTAGACGCCATTTGTTTCGTAATTTGAATCAATAAAAATACCCTAAACGAATAATTTTACATTAATATTTTCATGACATTCTGCTGTCAAGTTTATCAATCAAATTTACAATTGAACTTGTTATAAGTTTATTTATAAATGAATTAAGTTTCGCAGTTTTTCTAATTTTTGAATTAAAGAATTCTCATATTAGTAACATTATTAGTAATTACGAATATTACTAAAAACTTTTTATTAAAACTTAAAAATGTTTTTTTGTTGGTAAAAAGATCTCATTAATTTATTAAAGTTTAAGGAAATTTCAAATAATGGCGTTATATAATATAATGGCTTTGAAGCATTTTAATTTTTTTGGTTTATATATTTTGTTATCATTCATACATCAGGTATTTAGAGACTCAAAATCTCTCTTATCGTTATGATTTATATATCAATAACATAGTGTAGCTGGTTGGAGCTAATTAATTGGTAACTAATTAAATTCTAAATTCCGCCCAAGACGCTTGCCCATTTTACTTTGCATCAAAAATAAACAAAATTCATATTTAAGTTATATTTTAGCATGAATTAACAGTCGTATAAGTTGTACACGTGCCTAAGAAAATTTGACATCGAACGGAATTTTCAAACGTGAAAAACTTTTGAGTTGAGAAAGTTCAAAACATTATATGAATAATAGAGTAAATAATTAGCATAATGCGTCAACAGTTTAAGTAGTATTTACAGGCAAATATGCTCATTATTGACAGGTTTTGAATAACTCTAATTACTCTAATCTACATTACAGATTATTACGTGATATATGACGTTTTATCATTTTAAAGTTGTGGATATGGAAATTTCTTCATTTTCTAGTACATTAGTCGTGTTTTTTTTTACAAGTTTTGGTTTCAGAAATAAGAAATAGATTTTTAAAAATATTTATAAAAATATTTTTGCAAAAACTAATAATCCTGGACATTGAAAATCGTTAAATATTTCGATAAATACTTACTATTGTAGATAATACACCAATAAGGTGATTTTTTAATTACAAAAGTACAATTGTTTCTATACCTGGTTAGAAAGTATACTAAGTTCATCCCCAAAGATGTTTAAACTGGTAATAAATTGAGTGAAATTCCACATAGATCGAATGATTAGTCCATATGTGAAAGCGGAACAAACAAAAAATTCACTATGTTATTTATAACCTTAGCTGGAATTACAAAAATCAATATTATCTTTACTCTATAAATGTATTTCACAGTATATATTTCATATGATGGAGAAATATAATATCGTTTACTCTATATCATTAAAGTTACAATTTAACCAAAATAACTTCTCTCAAACAAGTTGTGCGGGACAACAGGCAGTAGTCAAGGCACCGAACTTGTCTGTTGCTAGATTGAAGGATTCGACGCGGGGCTCCCGCCGGTGCTGTAGTTTGAGAAGGTATTCTTTAACTCACCTTGACCAGAAGAAGTCGGCGTGCCCTGTACTTGACTGTTACTGGATTGAAGGATTCTAATGCGGAGCTCCCACCGGTGCTGTATTTTAGCAATCTCTCTGAGGCTATGCCGTCATCTTGCCATGCTTTCCACTTCAGTAAGAGTGGAAAACACGGCGAATCAAGAATGGTAGCCAGTCTTGAAAAACGTTGCATTCAATTAATATTTTAATAAAAAAATCATTACATTGGAGATATTTAGAATATAGAAAAATTGTATTTATTTAATTTACATAATATCGGAGCCAGTTAGGCGCCTTACTCTATGTTAACATCATGAGAAATTCTTCTAGATTCTTAAAGTTCTTTCAGCAGGATGCAGGGATGAGCTGCATGTTAAATTATATTTCGTATTATATTTGGTTGTATGTGTACTGTGTAATGGATATAGTTATTCCTAACAATTTTGCTTTACGTTGTGCAATGATTACATAGAAAATACACAAAATACAGCATTTTTCATTCCAACGCATTAATAATTGAAAAATTGGTTAAGCAGATAATTGAGGACGTTGAAGTTTTCATAAACGTGTCTTTTAACATTTATTTATTATTTTAAGTATGCACCCTTAGAATGAGTTGTATTGTAAGCTTAATAGAACAAAACTCACATATACTTGACTTTTAACATTATTTCACAAAAGTACAAAGCCACGTAAATTATATTAAGATGCCTCATTGCCATTTTTTTTAATAAATGCATAATTTGTATGCTAAAATAGGCCGAAAATTTACACAATATCACGTAATAAACTTTAATTTTTTTTAAATGAATGCTTCATGATATTAAACGGAAGTAGATCTCTGTGTAAATAATATTAACATAAATGTATGATCTGTATTCCAGAATTGATGAAAAAGTGCTGATAAATCAAAATACGAAAAATTATTTTGGAAGACAATTTTACTTTCAAGAAATATTTCCAAATAATATTTATAAAGCTTCTACGGACTTGAGGTAAAAAGAAGATTTGCTAGAACGACGCAGAGAAGTTCCGATTACAAATAAAATAATACTCCGCAATTAGAAGTAGATTCATGTATGACCATGGACTAAAGAGGACCTTTTTGTATTTCTATACAGACACTCGATTTAAATCTTCAATAAAGAATATGGCCAAGGGAAATATACTGGTAGTAGAATAGAGGGATGAAGTAAAATGGAGTGCCGAAGATCGATCGGTGTTATGTAGTACCGTGGTTGTTCTCGGCCCATTATGGGGACATGACAAATGAAGGAAATATTTGCAAATAAAATGTTAGTAAATAGTTAATTTTCACTTTAAACTCAAAACCTATGTTAACAAATTTGCTTCACACACCCACTTTCAAGGTATCTTACTTTATATGAAGTAGTTCATAATAATGTTCTCATAACTTTCTTTAACCTTATCTATACTTTCAAGTCTGAGCAGCTATGATTGATAAATCCCGATTTAAGATCCATTATCACTTTCAAAAGAAGGTAAATGCTCCTTAACCTATGTTTTTATTTCAACAATTATACAAATATGTTCATAAGTACAGCGAAACTTTGGAACTAAATTTATTTAATGAGTTTAATTAAGAGGGGACATAGTAATTAAATTGAAATTGACTTCAAGGCTATTTGTTTTTTATATTACTACTATAGGCTATTTTTTTATTAGAGCTACTTGTTATTGTATAATGAAAGCAACAAAACAGGTCAAATTCGCATCATCATCTATCCTTTCTTGTCTTTGTTTTCAACATATTACTGCTTATATCGAACCTGGGCCTTGAATCTCTCAAATATATCGCAGTTTTGAAACTTTTTCAAGTGACGCCTCACAATAATGGATTTCCTTATTTTGCAGATTGGCAAAAATTGCAGTTATGTTCATTTTTCATTTCAATAAAAATTTCGGAACTCATCTGAATTTGGTGAAGCTGTTATGAATTTCAGGTGATTTACGACAAAATAAAAATACTTCAAATCTTTCCATAATTGAAATCTTTCTTGCCTGTAGAAAAGTAAATTCTCCTAAATTCTTTAAGTACATACAATCGACAAGGTATTAACGTCTCAGCAGAAGTGAAGTGGGTGTCGACTGTCAACTTATATTTTCGTATTATATTTGGATGCACATATACGATGTAATAGTACGGTTAACTCTACCGAACTCTTCAAGTTATTTCCCCGTACCTAAACCATGAATACAATTATTTGTTATTAAAAAATTTTATGTTATTTCAACTGTCTTTAGTTTATATTATTTTAAAAAGTTTATGACCATATCGCTTCTTCATCGTTACTCCTGTCAAATAGCGTAACTTTCAAATTAAAAAGCATAATTGTCGTTTAACCATGCAAGACGTTGAAAATAATTTTGATAAATAACCTATATGTTGTAACTATATATATAAGGATACTTTGACTTTTGAGAGCAATAAGAAATAAATTTGTTAAAATATTTACAAACAAATCGTGGTAAATTGCACGGGCAAGTAGTTTTGTAAAAAATATAAAATGTTTTGGAAATCGTAAGAAATAACCTGCAAGTGTCATTTATTCCATAATATTAGTAATAATAAAGAAAACCAGCAATAAATATTTGAGCGACGCTACAAAACGTCTTAGAATTCGATAGACGTAAAAGTATGTACTAAGAGTGCGATTAGTCCAGAGTCTGAACCATTATTACACGAAGATTGTTAGCTCGCAGTCTGGTTAATGTGGTAGTAACTAATCATATATTTCAATAGACGTATATTAATTAGTAATTAAATTTTATACTATCGATAGTAATTTAACGAAACACATTTTGAAAACATGTATTGAATGACACTAAACTTGTTTAGGAGTTTGACATATACGTAACAATTAGGTTAAAACTGACTTTTAAAGGATAAAACAAATTTGTGTTATTAGATAAAAAAGAAATTTATAATAGATTTATATTTTTATCAAGCTTTTGTGGTATTTATGTTCAATATATGACTTATGTTTATTTTGAATCTATCTCTTAATTTAAACCAAGATCTTAGAAGTTTAGAAACGTTTGCGCGGGATACCTCACAATTAAAGAGTTCTTGCATTTTTGTCAATATTTACAAAAATATCGGAAATTGGCTTCTATCTTAACGATTTCGGAGATTTTATTTTCCATAGTTTATTTACTTTTTCTGCCGATTATTTCCGTTCGTGAATGGAGTATGTTTTACTAGTTCTAACGTTAGTCCCATAATATAATGCGTAAACTCCTTGACTAAAAGTAATATGACACCTCCGATTTTCATAAATAATTTAGTCCATCAACTTTATCCTTATAATTTGTTTCTGCCTATCTACCATTTTTAATAATTTGGAAAAAATTCGTAAACGCGAAGATGATTTTTTTAAATTATTCTCGATTTTGGTAATCAATGGAATCTGAGCTACAAATAGATATTTTTTTGTAAATACTGTCATATTTGAAATTCTCATCACATCATACGCGATAATTTAATAAATACTTCTCAAAGTTTGGGATAAATTCTTAGGTTTGCCACTGCGCACATTAGATATTTAAAATAAATTACTTCGTGGTAGCACTCTTCAATCTTTTTTTTCAATTACGTTACTAAAAAATAAGTAGATTGCCTTTTCATAAGGATTTGTTATATTTCAAGCTATGTAGTTGTTACCCTCATCGCTCTTTTACTAATTTAAACTTAAGCATGGGCTGCTATAATATTCTGTTCATCAAATTATTGTTGCTTTTGAAGGCACATTTCGCAAAGTTAACTAATAGCTATGGTGATAATTTTTCGTAATTAAATTGGTTTCATTTTATATCGCTGAATTTTATATGTCCGCTCGAAGTGATTTATCGAATTAAGTTCTTCAACCCCGAACCAGTATAAATATTTGTATTATGGTCGATACATGTTTTGTATTGTGTTTGGATGTATGTGTATCGTATAATGACTATAATTAACCTTGACGATCTACCTACTTCTATTACTTGTCTATGTATCTATAGCATGAAAACTATCCCGTGCCTCATCCGTTAGTTATGTAATCATTACACAATATTGGAATATTGGAAGTTATGACTGCTTCATTATTCATCGCTATTAATTTTTCTTAAGCATACCGAGTAGCATAATTTTCTAATTAAATTGCAAAATACAATTTTTCATTTAGCCACATAAACAAGGAACAGTAAAATGATTTTGATAAATAACCTATATAATAGCATTTAGGTATTTGATATATATTTTTGTGATATTTTTTGTTAATTCTACTAACAAAAATACTTTAAGATTTTAATACAGTAATAAAGTAAGTTAAACCATTTAGGAATGAATATATACTTAAAAAATATCAAGCAATTATGAAATACGTTCTGAAAGGTGGAAGAACTTAGAGTTCGATTAACTTAAAAGCTTAAACAAAGAATGCAGTTAGACCAGGGTCCCAGCCAATATTATACGAAAATTATTGGTTCAAAATCTGATTGGATGCGGCGGTCTAATAGTTACTGAAATATTTATGGAGGCGAATGTGTATACGAATTCACTTTATGTGATGGGAATTGCTAAAAAAAATATTTTTACAGGATGAAACTAATAAACTTTTGCTTTTGACAACTTTTGAGAACATGTTACTGTCAACGGAAATTTAATATTTCAATGCATTTAGGAAAACAAATTTGAAAATAGATATTATTGATTTTATTTTATAACCATAGACAAAATTACACAGACTCGGAAGAGGATATTGGCATTTTCAATGTTTCGTAAAAACCTCTTTTGAATATTGAATATATTTGGCGTTAATTTTGTAGAAATTCATTATTCACAATTAAATGAAACTATGTGATGTAGTATTATTTATAATTTCATATATATTTATTACAACATCTTCAGGTGGGATATTAGTAAAGAAAATTCTTTGCTAATATTCCAACTGAAGATGTTGTAATACAACGAAACCTAGGTCATGGCAAAGAACTTAAAGAAAGTAAAAATAATACTACATCACGTAGTTTCATTTAATTGTGAAAAACCTCTTTTATTGGCGGATCAATCAAAGAGTAAATTTAAAATACAGTCAATAAAATATTCAAAATATCAAATAAATTCAATATAAAACCTCTCGATAAAACTTTTCCGTTGGTAGTTTATTATAGTATAATTTAATCAGTGGATAACGAATTATGGATACATTCACCAGCAAAAGATCTATATGACACGAACGTGCTTCTGATTATTTTTTGTTTAAGTATACACTAAAATATTCACATATATAGAGTGTAAACGAAAATATCACTGAGGTCAAACTCTGTATGTATGAGAGTCAAAATTATTTGTCTGGTATCGTGATAAAAACCGGCCAAATTCATTAAAATTAACCGAAGTAACTTTTATTAAAAATGTTTATCAAATGACAGTATCTAAATCATTTTCATGTAAATTATTTTCAAGACCATTTGGGAACAAGTAAAGTGGAGATACTGCATATAAATTGGAATCCTATTTTAATTTTTAAAAAAATTCAACCTTGACACATGAAATAAAACAAACTCCCTGACTTTACATTTAAGTGTAGCTCATTAAAAAAAATCATATTCTTCGAAGTGAAAATTAACATTTATATATAAAACGGGGCAAGTTCTGTGTATTTTGATGGAAATTAAAAGGAGCACCTGAAAATATACAACGCATCATTCCATTGAAATTCAATACTTTGGAAGCAAAACACGACACTACGAAAGCAGACGGCGAACATAAATTGTAATCGTAAGCTCAATTAGAAAACCTCCGCGTGGATATGTCTCGTGTAACTTGATACAAGAGAACTGAACGTTAAATAGATGAACGCTTTGAATGTTCAATAAGTTAAGTCGCATTTGACTGCCGTAATTTCTGAGAAAATTGTTTGTTATCTACTACGCGGTTACATTTCTCTAACAATACCACCTCGAGTCTACATCAAAGAGAATTAGGTAATAATATAATAGGTATTTAATAGCACGTTCATGATTAAGTTTCCGATGTAAAGACCTCGCATATTTTGTTACCAACTTGGTGTAGACGAATTGTATGTGATTTTCTACATTGTCTTCTTGTTGCTACTGGCATGATTTGAAAAGTAGTGAATCCACTGAGTAATTTTATAATTTTTTTAAAAAGTAATGAAATCAGTGCAGCAAATCCGAAACCAGCTGCTATGTGTGTTCTGAATAAAAGAATACATTTATAGATCTTTATCATTGCTTAAACTGCGTGCTCTTAAATTTCACTAACTAACCCAAATACATGTGAAAAATGTATGCCAGTCACATGTGATACGAACCTAACGTTTGGTTCTAAAATGGGTAAATAAACTGCGTAATATTGACTTCGTAATACCTTTATAACTTATTAAAATAAGACCTTGGACTTCGCTTCGCTTTTGACTTTTATTTTTTCGTGAAATAAATTGAATCCTGATTTCCGAAATGCACCGGAAACCATCAATTAACGCATTCAAGGTTCATCTGAAAAAGGATCTTTTCATAACCTTTATCTGTAATAAATTAAAACATAAAACTTGAAAATGCAATAAAATAATTTTTAAGTATTTTAAATTTATATCATTATTTGACCACTACCATAAACAATTTAATTATAATTTTGATTTATGTCATTAAATTATGTGAAATAAACCACAGTTTTTTTCTGGAAATGTAAATTGCTCACAAAATATTTTTCATTGATCATCGTGACGTTTCTTCTAAAAAGAACATCAGACCTTAAAGTATGTTTTACATTTTTTATAAAAGTGAGTGTTTTTCATGCCTTATAAATCATTGTTATACAGTTAATATTTTTATATTGGAGTATCTTAATAAAAATAATGAAAATTCATAAAAAACCAATATTTTCTAAACAGAAAAACATTTACCTCACAATTTTGGAACTAAATTTGATAAGAATTTCAAGAAATTATAATTCATTGTAGCCATTTGAACAAATTTAGTAAATAATAAAAATAATTTTAAAACATAATATTCCTACATCAAAAAAACAATTAGAGGGTGGCAATTCCCCGGCTGAAGAATTTTTGTCATATCAAACTTGTGAAAATTTGTGTAGTAAAGTATAAATACACCAATCGAGTATGGCTTTGTGAAAGATATAAAACCACTTATACTTACTCTAAATTAATATACTGGTCTTAATATGCTAACCTTTATGTAGCTACACTACATAGGTGTAGACCAGATGCTGTGAAGGTCGTCTCATTCTGCTTCTTTTTTCATAGTGAAATAAGTTGCGATTTATTGCTATAGAACTCTGCATTTGACGTCATAAGACAATTGCCATAAGTCCAAAAGTGTGCAAAGAAATCTGTTCTTGATTAAAAATGAATAAAGAGATTAGAGACAAATTTGCAAAGTTATTACCATTCGCATACTTGAAAGAAATATACACAAATTTGTTAATATTAATCCTAAATTGACTAAAACCTTTAAAGGTTATATGCCGTGGCAAAAAGCACTTGATGGTCGCAATTTTATGGTTTGTGAAGATTTTATGGAAAATTCGACTACTTATATACAACACACTTATAATAGTTTTAATTTGGTCATTAATATTATTATTGTTGTACATATGTTTATGCAGTATTGAAGTATTCACCTGCTTTATTAAAGATGAAATTTAGGCTGTAATGAAGCTATGTACGTTTTATTTCACCATGATTTTTCTTCATTTATTTATTGTGTAAATACCGTCGACTTGGCTGCAATTATATAATTAAGCACACACAATGCACATGGTGCTAACTCTAATTTACCGGACATACAACCCCAGTAACAACACTTTTGGCCTACTTTTACTATATAATAAAATTCTTTGTGGTTTCGATAACGTTCCTTAAGACATCTGAAATTCATGGTTTAAAATTTATTAGCCAATCCAATAATTAATTAGTTATTATAGTAATAATTTAATAATTTCCATTGAAAAATAAAATAATGATTTCTCATCCATTAACGTAAAAAACTCGTGTTATATTTATAGACAGTATTTCTAAATACGATTTGTGTTTTCGTTAATGACACTACGTTGATTAGATCATTATATGGCAAGAAAAATAAAATGTTGCCAGGTCATCGATCAATTATCCGGAGTGGTCACGTACAAGGCCGCCGGAAGTAAAGAATTTTAGTACTCACCCTCAGAACGCCGTACATTGATCGGGTACACATGGAACGCCTTTATTACGTTTACTTCACTTCGCATCAACTATATGTAGAATGTGCATACGTCACAAGACTGAGATATGACAATATGCAAAATAGGAAATGAGGCAAAAGTGACGAAGAATCGTTAAATATAAATAAAAATAAAATAAAAAAACTTTATGACAATAAAATAAAAAAACTTTATGACAAGCTGCAGAATCATTTTAATTTCATTGAAATCAGATAATTTAAGTTCTTTATAATTTCACTAAACTATTAAACCATAGTTTCTTCAATAGTCGAGGCAAGATTTCTAAAAATTCGATATATCGTAAAGCAGAAACTAATAAAAAGGAAGTGAATCAAATTTAAAATAAGAACATTATAAAATTTTTTTGTATAAATTTATCAAAAATATTAAATCAAACAAAAACATTAATCATTTGCTCTTTGTAACTTCTTACGTACATGGCATTTGAAGTGCCAGTGTAAACTTGCGAGCATTTATTTACCCTAGACTCTGTACTATCTACGTCAATCTGGTTTTCAATGTGTTCACAGCATCTCTCCTTCACTTTTATAGATTTATAATATTTCCATCACAATGAATAATGCACAGGTCACCATCGTCTTCCTTTTTTTTTATTTCAGCTTACCGTTCAAGCAGCATTTTGAAATCACCTAGATCCTGCTAAAAGAAAATATCCTCGATAAATACTTTCCAAGATCGATTAAAAAATTATTTTTCTCCAAACCGTAATCCTCCGTCATTATTGCTCTTTCCTTGTTTCAACTTAAATCATGGGAATAGTTATATTCTAATTATATGTTTTTTTTTAATTATGATCTACTATTATTATCTTTTATCAAAGTTTTGTTTTGTTTTATGACAATTAATCAAAAACTCATTGTTACTTGAAGAGACCACTCTGCTGCACTAAGTTCATCATTACAGGAGTTATATTAAAATTGCCAAATAAATAAATGAATTACATTTCATTTTTCATTTCATTCCCTCTAGGTGTGTTTTTATTTAATTATATGTGTCTGAAAGTTATTATCTTCTAATATTAATACATCATCCTCGACAAGATGAACACCATTAAATTATAAAATTTTCAAAACAACGGACACTATGACATAAAATTTTCACATTTTATAATTCACATTTTGGAAAAAACAATAGAGTCCAAGCGTAATAATTTAGAAACGACCTGGTACTGGGTGACAATAGAATATTACAAGAAAAAAATAATAAAATATCAAATTATTCATTTATAAACCCAATTTAATGGCTATTAAATTAACTGGTCGAATCTGTAGGCGTCATCAATTTCAGAAGCTGAGATAATAAATACCCAAAAGATACAATGTTACACTTCAGTATAAAGTGAGGCTTAATTAATTTTAACTATCATCATACTCTGCTGTGGATTGTATCAACCAGACCTTTACATTCAAACCTAATATACCTAAGTTATTATAGCTAAGTTATTTAAACCTCATACCTAAGTTATTTAAACTTGGGTATAAATGTAAATTATAAGAAATTTAAATTTCCCTATTTTTGTATTTGGAAATGAAATAATGTTAACAATGAATACGTTTTTAACAGTTAAAAATGTTTATAAAAATATTAATTCAAAATTAATTTTGATGGAGTTTGTTATATCTACGAAAATCTTATTAAAGGTTAAATTTTAGTCTCGTTTCCAATAATGATGTTTTATAATTATTTGTGTTTATATTTGTACATTATGTATCTAAGGATATAAAAATGTGAAATAAATAAAAAAAATTTAATGAAGTGTTTAAAATTAACGAATTCATTTTTCAATTTTATTTTTGGCATCGCATAATTAATTTTAAAATCTTATAGTTACATGTGACTGAAATGATTTATGATTGATACAGATGATGAAAATTGTCAGTCATGATAATTTTTTCAAACACGTGAATGAGATTTGTTACAAATGTGAATGCTCGTGTCTATAACCGGAATAATAAATTGCGCATACTTCGAAATATCAGCGGTTTAAGTAACATTTATAGGGAAATATGATCATTAATGACAAGATTTGCATGACGCTATTTCGAAGTATGTGGAACAGAGTTTTTACAGATTTTCCAGTAAATAGAACTAAGAAAATTTTAAGTATAGACATATGAAACTTGTCATGATTGTTCAGTATATTAGTCACATTTTTTAATAAATCCTGATAGTCAGACTAGTCGAACTTAATAAAACAATCTTTCATTACTATCTTGTTAATTTAATAATATAAGATATAAGTCTTCTTGAAGTTTTCGCACCTCAAAAGGATAAGATTACCCTAATTGACGTGTCAGTCCGTCCATTTGTCATAGCTGTTTTTCTCAGAAACCGCTTATCGTAAAAATTTATTTGTCAAAATAATAAGGCATAAAACCTCGCATATAAGTCAATATCTAATATACAAAAACATTTATATGAAAATATTAAATGGGCAAAATCAATGGAAAATTTTTCGTTCAAATTATAATGTTTGGGGTATAATTTAAAAAGACCGGCTGTCAGAATCTCAAAACTATTATATACTTTTTTCGTACTTTAATGTAGTACATCTTCAACGATATAATGAAAAACATCCAAAATCAAAGACACGCCCCCTTATTTTCCAAACTATTTAAGTTAAAACTATGAAAAAATTGGGTTTTAGAAGCCTATGCAAAGTGATACTGACGGAAAAATATAACGATCTTCATGATTTGACATATTTACTGGGTTTTTACCCATACGTTTTCATCCTTAACGGATTAATCTTTTAATTATCAAAAAGGAATTAAATTTTATTCCGAAATAAAAGTACATTATGTTCATTTTCGTGTAGATAAATCAGTAGAGTAATTGGGACGTCAATGTGAAACAAATAAACAAACTGATACTATCGCATTTATAATATTAGTTAGAACGAACAAATATTAACTTACAAATATTATTATTATTTTTAACTTTAAGAATTTAATGCTAAATATGTATTTCACAAGTGTAAAGAAATTATTTACATGATTTTAGGTCTTTTATTTATGCGAATTGACCATAAAAACGCAATACGTTTTCAAATTTTTACCAAATTCCACCATTCCGATATTTTTGTATTTTTGTTTTTTATAAGGTTCATCATATATATAAGGTTCATCATTCCCATCTTCACTTCATTTCGAAAACACATCACGCAAACAAAAGATTAGATGATGAAACCCCAACCGATAATTGGGTTGGAAACCCATTGAGTATCATTCAAAACGTCATTAGAAACGTGCCCAAATAGCGTAATTGGAAACTTGTCCAAGATTCATATATGAGCATGAATTCAAATGTTTTTCATAATTCAACTATATCTTCCTATGAAATTATATTACAATCGGTCCTAAATTGCTACGATATTGTGACCACGCAAACTAACAGAAATACAGACAAAATTTAGCCAAAAGTATAAGAGCTACGTTTTTGCCATTCGACTGCGGAAACCTAGAAGTAGAATACAATGTTATAATTCAAACTATATCTTCCTTTGAAATTATATTACAATCGACCCTAAATTGTTACGATATTGTGACCACGCAGACTAACACAAAAATATAGCCAAAATTATAAGGATTACTTTTTGCCATTCGACTGCGGAAACCTAGAAGTAGAATATAATGTTATAATTCAACTATATCTTTCTTTGAAATTATATTCCAATCGGTCCTAAATTGCTACGATATTGTGATCATGTAGACTAAAAGAAAAACTGAGAAACATAGCCAAAATCATAAGGGTTATTTTTTTGGAATTCGACTGCGGAAACCTAGAAGTAGAATATCATGTTTTTTTATAATTTCGATCTTCATTTTACCTTATGCATTACTCTACGAAGTTTCGACATAGTTGGCAAAATGAAGAGTACAGAATTTTCCCGTGATACATAAACGGAATCATAGGGAATAATATTAAACATTTTCAAATATCCTCAGTACTGCGGTTAAAATGACGCTCAATTGATAATAACAACAGTTTAAGGGGTTTAAGGTGATGAAATCGAAATGGAACCAAATCACATTCGACTACATTAAAACCGTCAGCTTAATTAATTTGTTGAAAAATATGACAATTATTTATGAAACTCAAAAGAAGTTAAATATCTAAATGTAGTATATATTGTGTATCTAGAAAAAATGTATATTTATATATATATATATATATATATACATATATATATATATATATATATATATATATATATATATATATATATATATATATATATATATACATATAAACCGAAAACCAGTTTCAATACAAGGCCCTGTTCAGTCCAAGCTGTAAAATTAGGAATAAATAATACTTAATCTTGATATTAGATCTCGCTGCTTGCAAATCTCCAATGGGGGCCTAAAAAAGTTCTTCTTGTCATACGCCTTTACCCACTATTAATTATATATTCCAACTATTTCGTCAACCATACTTAAAAAAATAATAAAATGTTATTATTTTTTTAAGTATGTGTTGCACCATTATTGAATTTTTTGAGTATGGTGTTTTTTACTTTTAGAATGTATTTCTTTTGCAAATTCTAAATAGGATAAATTCACAAACATTATTTGCAAACTAGCAAGTAACTATTTTTTTTTAATTTTGCCATTATTAAATTTGAAAGAGATACTTTAGAGAATGCTCATACAGGAATATGTCCGTTAAATGGATATATGAATGTACAAAATAGGTTTGAAATAAGTGAAAAATTTACTAACTTATATTTTGTGGTTACGCGTTTACGTTATATCAACGAACTACCTGTAGGTTATACGGCTTCGACGAACGAATAAGTGTTTTAACAAATATACGTATTTTGATCTCCCACGGAAATGAAATAATAAATACGAGCACCACTAACTGACAATTATCTGCAATCAACTTTACATAACCATTACATTAGGAATTTAAATCCGTGTTTCTAAATGCGTATACCGTTTTGCCGTGTTAATTATCATAATACCATAACATTTCTCTGACAGTTTTCCTTTAAAATTCGAACCTGTGTGAAAAATTTCCACCTTCTTTTAATAAATAAATCATAAGTCGACTTTAATTTGGTAAAGCGTAACATGAAAACGTATAAAGGCGGGCGGCGCGAATGAAACAAATAATAAGATAGAGCAGGTAATTGGAAGGGATTAACCAAATACCGTCAAATTTTCTCGATCGGGGTTCATTTTCCCGCCGAAGTACGGACTAACTGCAATTGACAGCGGCTGACAATTTGACGGGAAGAGGTTATTCTAATATTTCAAAAATATTGCACGAAAATTATTTAAAATGGTTTTAAATTGCTTTAATGTAAAGTTTTGTTACGGATCTGCAGAAATTTTCCTGTTCAAAGAAATTTATCCACCCTTTACTTACCTTTCAAACTTTGACGGGCTACGGGTTTTAGTCTTTGATAACAGCATTTTCAATAAACCTCTTTTCAATCATACTTTACGAAGTTGAAATATTTTTAACTCCCCCTCCTGTTGCGTTTTGTATATTCGTACTGGTAATTTTTTTTGTACTTTTAATTAATTTATGTTGCTTGTCATGTAGTCATCTCAATCTTTTTTTTTACAAAGTTATTCTTTTATATATTTTTTAATATTAATACAGAGTTACAAATGTTGAAATGTATAGATGTAACATATTATGATTTTACATCTATACATTTCAACAATCATAATACAATTAACAAATTCAATGACATTACCTTACGCAATATATCACAAATAAATCACACTCTAGTACAATCATTATTGAGCGGCCGAGAAATTGATTATCTTGGGATAATGGGTTATTTCTATATTATTTGATTCAGTATGTCTGTGTTGCAAAAATATGATAACTACGTGAGTGCGGAATTTCATCAGATGCGAATTGTGAACGTTTTTTCACCAGAATAGGATACACCATTCGTTTATTTTGATTCTATTTTATTCAATTTCTTTAGATTTATGTGAATCATATATGATTTAATTTTTATTCAATATCTTTGGTTATAAGTTGTGAAATTTATTTATGTGCACGGATCATAATTTATTTAAAATGTTCGCTTTAAGAATATGGTTTATAAAATGTAACTAGAATAATAAGAACCAGTAGTTTCATCAAATCAACCGTTTTTATTCAATTTAATGACAACTATAAAAAATAACAAGCTCTTTTGATACGATGGCTTTAAATTTTTCTATCAAAATTCTTCATCCAGGTATAACTTTTTCATGATTTGCGTAGTTTTCAGAAAAAAAGAGCTAATTTTTATGTTACATGTCTGGTCTTAAGAAATAAAGTTATAGAGAGCTTTATTTCTTAAGAAAATTTTTCACGTGTTCTCTTTTGTTTAAAAGTTAACATTATCCCCAATCTATTGATATAGCTTAAAATATATTTACGTGTTTATCTAAAATTGAAAAACAAACAAAAACAATCACTTTAACGTTAAGTCATATTATTGTTCTCTTCCTTTATCAAAGAATGTATTTGGTATTTAATTTAGTTATTTACAGGTTATTTTTTACTTATTTGCCAAAGTATAAGGTTTTTAACTAAATTCTTCAAATACTTGAACTTGAAATATATTACAAAAATACGGCATGAGTTTTTGGGTTTACGGACAATTGGTTATATATTATTTAGTCATAAAATATATTCAATAGGCGATTGGACAAACATTCCAAGCAAAACATTTATGTATTTATACGGCGAAAAGTAATATTAACTGGTGAAAATAGTTCAGATAGTATTAAGTTCGCTTAAATGTTTGTGTGCGCCAAATATCTATGGGACACTCATAGTGAGGGCTAAACACGTACTTAATAAGATTCTTGTATTAAAAATACCTGTTTCGTTTTCGTGTAATATGGATAAAAGTTTTTTTTGAGGTATTCACACACGAAATGATCACGTCCAAATTATGTCATGGAGTTGATTTTCGTTTGGTAAAATTGTTGTAGTTTCATTTGTAAATTGACCGTCACATGTTAGTGAAATATTACAAAATGATCTCATAGGATGTCATCAGATAATAATAAAGAAATATATATATATATATAAATATATATATATATATATATATATATATATATATATATATACATATTATATAAATTTGCAAACTAGCGCGATTTCCCTAGTTACCTAATGCGTGCCCACTTTCACCAAAAAGTCCACCGACAGAAACACGTAGCAAGTATTAAATCTGATATCAAACCTGAATATACATGTATATCGAATACTAATTGCGCAAGAACGCATAAACGTGAACTTTTAGAAATAAATATCCTTTTTATGAAATCAACCTAACAAAAACTTAAAGAAGATTGACTCGTACCTAATCTAAAGAATATTGACATAATTTTTTATTAGAAGTCTTGATACTTATATTTTCTTTTTAATTTTTTTTTTTCAATTAAATATTGATAATAAATGGTGTTGTATTCATTTTCAATGAATTATCTATGCAAACTTCATGTAGTTAAATGTAAGAATATTCTTAGCGCATAAATAAATTTTAATAATAAGGTAAAAGTATAACATTTTATTTAAGGATAACAAAATGAAATTATGGAGTTGAAGTATTGACAACACATTAATTCACTTAACAACTAAAATATATGAAATACCTTCAACATGGCTTCTTCAAGAGGCGACGCAAATGTTATTCAAAAGTGCTTATCGATTCGATGAATAGGACTCGGTCACTGTGGTGCAAGAAAAGGCAAAAGGTCTGTCAGTATTGATATTTCATTTCAGAGTACAGGTGAGAATACACACAGACGCGTTGCTGAAACAATAATCAATTATACATAACTTTAAACAGGAAAACTCTTAGAGCTAAGTGTAAAAAGAAATATGAGGGAAAAAAGAAAATAAAATGCATAAAATTATGAGAGAAAAAATTGCAATTTCCCTAAGTCTGTATTGAAATTGTTCAGTACGTAGTTTGTAAAGTGATAATTGTCCATATGCTTAGGGAGTCAAATAAGACGTCAAAGAAGCTTCAAAATAATAACCAAGTCGGATTAATGAGTACTGTGGGATTTTTACACACTAAAAAAACATTTAATAACGACCAACCTAAAATAGATAGCCAGCGTCTGTTATTTTATATTTGTTATTATCACAAGAGTGGTGCACTTACCATAAGAGGCCTCCTGCCAGTTTCTGTACCATGAATTCATGAACTTTAATTTTGTTGAGACGTCATCACATTTTTGCCACATTGAGGACAGCTTCCATTTCAGACTTGTCGTGATTCTGCACTATATGTTACACGTAAAATTCCATACATTTTCTTACATGTTACTCTTAAAATTCTATCATGAACTCATCTTCAGATATGTGATACAGCACAAAGCATCAATGTCTTGAAGATAACCGAGGCCCTGATTATTTTATACTGGTTTATTCAATTTCTCACAAATGTTTCTGTTGTTAATATATAACAGGCAACCGCTGCATAGGTCATTTGTTGTTCCTTGTAAAGCACAAAAATCTCTACCTCTTAGTGATTTTTGCGTGCCTTGTAGCGCATACAATTTAAAATTATCTTTATTATTACCAACAATTATATAACGTAACCTATATATATTCTTTTAGACCATCGTCTTTATCATCCAGTAACATCTTTACCTAATTTCATCAGTCCTGTTTTGCAATAGAGTCCGAATGCTCATGTTCAACTCCATGCAATCATGCATATGATTTCTTGTGTGATTAAGTACGCTTATTCATCAACAAAACATGAAAAGAAAAACCATTCTCTTCCGTTTTCTGAAATGAAAAGTAATGGATTACGTCACGTCTTGCCTCGCGAGTAAAGATGAACGTTTTGGATAAATCAATATAAAAAGAAGTAATAATATAGTCTCATTTTTTTCATTTCCGGTTGAAGCGATGTGATTACAAACAGGTTCAAGTTTTAATGGTGAAAATAACATAATAAGTAATTGCTTAAACCCTTTCATTAATTACTAAACAATTATAAAAATAGTTGCTAAACGATTATAAAATACATAGTCATTATCAAAATTCGGGTTATTTAACTTTACAAATACAGGTAAGTGTATAAAATTATTAGACAATGCGTTCTTAACGTCAACTCATTTAATTATATTAACGTCAAAACGTATATAGAACGTTTTGTACGGTTATGTAATCTTGTTATTTACGTATTTCTGGCCGAACTGACAAACAAAAATTAGGCATTTCCTTATTGTTACTATATAATATCGCAACGTTTATCGTAATGTTTATAATATATAATATCGCAACAAGTGAAAAAGTGGATAGTAAGTATGCAGGTATTTTCTCCCAGTACGTCATTGTTGGAGAGTTAAAGTATTGGACTCTGAATTCAAAGTAACTGGTTTCTGAATCAAAGAGTACGAATTTTGGAAATCACCTCGTTTTCCTTTTTTAAACTAAAAATAAATAAAAAACCCTCAGTCTAAATTCTGATATTGAGAAAATAAAACATTGGGTTTTCTTTATTTAGAACATATTCTATAAAACTTTCAATGAAATATAAAATAAGATAAGATATTTCTTATAAAATAAGCTTTAAAAAATGAATATATTTTCATTTCTTCAATATTTATGTATTTTAACTTCCAATTAGCTTATTAAAAAACTTTTATCATAATTTATTTTCTTACGTTGACAATTTAAGTCGACGCATATGACTCGTAAATCAAAGAAAACTAACTAGATGAACCTAATAGTACAAATACTGACAAATATTTTCGAAATTGAAAAAAGCAGAATTAAGGATGAGCGAATGATAAAATTTATAATTCGTTTATTCGGGAAAATTTCATAGTTAAAGGATCAAGAGCATGTTTAATTTCAAAGTCTTACCCGCCCCAAGCCTAGAGAAATCAGTTCCATGGTCGTGGATATTTGTAACATAAAGTTTTTCATGTTACGCAAGTACATGAATACGTCCCACGTTATGAAAACTGCAAATGAATGAAATGGGTTTTATTTCAAGAGTTCTCCCGCAAACCACAAGCAGGTAAACCCTCATTTATTTTATTTATTGCCTCTGTGAAGGTTTAACAAGAAATGGTGTTCTCATTTGTTTTAGTTATTCTTACTGAAAGAAAGTGAAGGAGGCTAAAAAGTAATATAATTTCGAATTATAATTTGGTAAAATTTAAACGAGCGTTACCATATTGATTACTTGACTGATAACAGCACTTCGTTTCAAGGATGTCTAAGTAGAGAAAATCAATGAAATTATATTGTTGAAAATAGAACCATAAAAAAAATTCTATTAGATTCGTTGTTGCGATAAAATTATTCGTATTGTTTATTTATTAAGTTTTTATTTACATTTTTTATTCCTTTCAAAATGTTGCTACCTAAAACGCAATCGATCCATACGGCAAATACTATAACCAGACTTATGAAAACCAAATACAATTTTTTTGTGATTATTAATTTTTTTTCACTAGCTATATGGTACTAACACCTCGGTGGTTGCACATAATTCCGGTTTATTATTCTATAGATAAAAGATACTTCTTTTTTAATAAATAAAGTAGAGAATTATTCAAATTACGATTCCTTTAAAGGAATCCATTGGTCAAGCTATTTTTTTCTCTCAAAACTAGTGAAGTAGTGCCCAGAAAATGTTAATGATATCTATCGGAGGAAGCTGTAATTTGAAGAAATTATCTCTGATGAATACAACGGTTGGAGGTAAAATTCTCTAATCCACCTTTAAACATTGTTATATATCCAGATAAAATAGATGCGACAAGTACATTGCGTAATAGAGATTTAACTTGTATTCTAATACCATTACAAAGTTTCAGCAGCTTCAAATTTCTGAAAAATATCACTAGTACCTTCATATGATACAAATGGAAAAGCCGTAGATTTATAGTGTTCAAAAATTAAATGAGGTATTGAAATGCTTCGTCGGACTCTACTACCGTATATATTAAATTATACTCCATTTATTCCCCTTCAAAAAATTGCATAATAGTCACTAATAATCGTTGCCTAATTATTTTTGGTCCTTTCGTACTACCATTCCATAAGCTCATTCTATATGTGAGCAATATCTGTTATATTTTATTAATATATTTTTTGTTATTAACTCCTTTACTCTAATAAGTACACACCTTATCAAGAATAGTTATAATACCATCTGTTTTTGAATAGCCACCGTTCACTACTTTGAGCAGAAGGTCTGAAAAGCAACTGGCAGACTTAACCTTTCAGATGTATATTTTTGTAAGTTTTGATACGTTAAGCTGAGGCTGCTAAGAAGATCTTTTGAGAAACTTTTTAATTTCATAAATCCACGTATCTCCAGCACTAATGATAATTTTTAGCAAACATTTATTCCAGTCAAATTTTAAAACTCATTTACTTGTTTTACGCTTTAAACCTTGCATAGTCCTATTCTCACCTTCAGAACTCCCCTTCCGCCTCATAGAAGTTTCTTGCTAGTTTATGATTTTAGTGTTACTTCATACTTTGGCAAGATTATTATTATGTTTTGAAATGGTGCAAGTAGGAATCTCTCCTGTTGTCATATTAAAAGGTAACTTTGAAGTAATGTACACCGTTCAACCTGTTTCATTTCATTTTACCAAAAGCAAAATGGTGATGTATTATAGATTTCCCTAACGCTTAGAAAAGGAGTTAGGCGAAGACACTTAATCTGAATCAGATAAAATCAACATAGAATCAGATGCGTCAGATTTATGTTTTTTTAGCGGCAACTGTTTATGTGGAATTAATTGCTTTTTTCAGATTACTGCTTTTTACAAGACAGCTAAGCTGGTCGACCCGACTAAATCAAGGAAGATGCTATGTAAAACGAAGGCGCTCTAACATGAAACTTTCAGTGGTTGCTTTTTTTACGGTGGCATCGCTCAGTGGCATAAGTACTGCCAAATAGAAAGTCTGTAGTTGAAGAAAATTAACGAATAATGTAAAATTCGTCCCCAATAATATAAAGAGGTTTTCCGCAAAATTTACTTCTCAATATTTATCATTTCAATATCTAACAGCTAATATAAAAAAATTAAAACAAAAAGTTTTCAAATGAAAATACAAATCAAATAGTGCAATATCGTAATAGAATAAATATATAGTAACATAGATCTGAACACAAAAAAATCCAAAATCTAATACAAGTTAATAATACCACAACGTAAGTCAAATCAAATGTCAATTAACATCAAAATTAATTCAATAAATAGAATGCAAAATCAAAACAGGTGATTTTAAACGCATAAATATGGATATATATTATATATATATATATATATATATATATATATATATATATATATATATATATATATATGTGTGATAGAATTACGGAAATGCCTTTCTACCTTTCCGAAAATTATTAAATTGAAAAAGCAAATTTTAACTATTCTCGACGTGACTTTCGTATAACTTTCTTTATATCCGTTTTGTGCTTATTTAATAAAAATGACACAATGTGGATCCTAATAAGATTTACAAACTCCATAACAATAAAATATTACACCCGAGATTATCTCTGTACATCGCATTAGAGTTTAGCAGGATGAAAGGAAGGCTAGAATAATTCAAATCTTCTTTCAAACCAACTGCTAAAGCTAGTGAATGTCTGATGATGAAAGAGCAACATAAAAAAATAAAATATTATTCCAAATGCGCACATCATAATCCACGCGTACTCCCAGACAATAACATAGAGACTCAAACTTGACCTATTTGTAACAGATGTCTAAATTATTTATAAAAACAAAGCCGAAAGCTCATTTCGGGGTTATTTCAGTTATCTTACGCAGTCGAGCACCTCCAAACGAGCTTATGCGCTCATTAATAATGGGAGCTTGGATTCCAAAGCTCGGATGCACGGCTCATTTCAGCGAGACGCTAATGCTCAATAGAGTGACCATGCGACGCGGCTGTCCTACGCTACGACCAATTAATGCTTTGATGGAACCGATTAAAGACGAGGATTTAACTTTATTGTTTCGCAACTTGGCATCTTATTTAACGAAACAAACTTTTTTTACGACAACGGTATCATAAAAATCCGTGGCATTTCGTCATGTCGTACAATTCAGATTCTAGTTTGATCTAGTTATAGTTACAGTAAAACAAAAAAACATGCTATGTGATTTGTCTAGATTTCTATCGGTATATAAAAACATATTTTCTTAGCATTGATTCGCGTTATGTTGTATTAAATTCCTTTCTAAGATCTTTCCAAATCGTTATCTTAATTAAATAATAATATTCTTTGTTTTGTTATTAATTAGTTATATTGTAGGTTTAAAACGTAATAAGTCTTTATAAATTTACTGGTAATTTTTTTTGAAAAGGATTATTATTCTTAACTTATTACCTTGGACTCCGCAATCATAACTTCTTGAATCGTAACTCGGTTTTTGTTAAAGTGATTAAGTAAAAATCCATCAAATACCATTATACAAGTTTATGAATATATTGAAATAAAAATTTATTATTAATAAAAGCTTCCTGAACAATTTTTTTACCATCTTTATAAAAACTAATCCAAAATTTATTGCATTTAAATAGTTCTTAGAATATTTAGTCAAGGCTTCGTAACAAGGTAAAAGGATGTATTTCTAAATTTATTTTCTAACTCCATACATAAAAAGGAGGAGTCTTATAAATCTGTGTGTGTATGTTTATAATTTCATGTCTCGGCAAAGAATGGTCCAATGTTCAATAACCAAATGATTTAGCAGTTATTGAAGTCTTCAACTTTTTAAGATTTTTGTAATGGAAAATCAGCAATTTTTATAATAGAAAAACTACGAAAAGCCTGTTAATTTCAATTAAATGTTAAAGTTCATTTTATTTAAAAGTAGATTGGTAATAATATAAACCTCAAAACTAATTACTTCTTATCCCACATAGCGGCAAATTGTTATAATTTATATTGATCTGTTTCAGATTTTCTAAGTTTGCTTTGTTACATATATAAATGAATGAATGTTATCCCAAAAAGACCGTGAAATATCATTAAACAAAAAAGGAGCAGACATATAAGATCACATATTAAGGAATTAAATCACAATTAAATGAAACTACGTGATGCAGTATTATTTCTACTTTCATCTTCAAGTGGGCTATTAGCAAAGAATCTTTGCTAATAACCCACCTGACGATGTTGTAATACAAAGAAATCTAGGTCGTGGTAAAGAACTTAAAGAAAGTAGAAATAATACTACATCACGTAGTTTCATTTAATTTTGAATAATGAATTTCTACAAAATTTACGCCAAATACATTCAATATTATTGTTTTAACCAATATATTAATTGAAATGGAAATACTAACACGAGAGACACATTGTTTGAATTTTTGTCTATTAGACTGTTGCGATAATTACGAGTGGTCAGCGTAGTTATTAAACCTTTGTTGAGACTGGAACGAAAAATTATTTAGGCAAAAATTTATGACGTCATTGAAATTTATTTAGCCGATACTTATCAAATATAAATTAATTTTTATATGAACATTATTCAAACAGCAGTATTGGTTTAGGAGATTCTTATATAGGTATTCTTATAAAACTTGTGTTTTAGAAGAATAGGTAATAGAAAGAATTCCACATGCATATATACTTTTTCCTGTAAGATTTGCATATTAAACAAGAAAAAATAAGTAACTTGTATCAAAAAATAACAAGCCCGGGGTCATTTATGATATTTCAATTGTCATTTTATTCGTAATTGACAACAGCTGTACCCGTAAGATTATTTTTGGAAAGTGAAATAGATAGCAACATGTATTATAAAATAAACTAAAATTAGATTTTTTTAAGCACTTTCGTTTGCGTCCAAATTCATTGTCTCTCTTCTTAGGATTTGCCACCATAAAAGGAAAAACGAAATTTTTACAAGATCACTTCACAGCCTTCCTTCTCAGAAACCGTTTCATATAAAAATACGAAATTTTGGTGAACTAATAGCTTGTACTCAAAAATATTTACATGGATATTATAGTGCTGAAAATTAAATATTCAATGTTTTTAAAATTATGTGTGCAGTACGTGATACTCATTGAAAGTGCTAGATATACGGGGCAAAAAAATTAATTGTTTCATTATGAGATGTACTAAAAATACCCAAAAAAATCTTTTCATCTCCGCTTTCGAAACGACTTAATCTAAATTACGAAAAAATAGGGTTTCAAGAACCATAGATATGCAAAAGTCATAGGTCGTAGAACCTCCGAAAATTATATTAATTACTATTAAATATTTAATGCCCTAGGAAGTCTATATTAGTAATGATTCATGATAAATAAAGTACTTTTGCTTTAAATAAGATACCGAAACCTCGACACTTAAACTTGTAATTAAACAACTTACAGCTTCAATAAAAAATTTATGTTGGTAGCGCATTATTTTACGGAATATTCTCCAATTAGATTATTTAAATAATTTCATCTGGGTATACACCACAATTTTCATGTTAGCTTTTTTCTAATATGAACATGAGTGTTTCTAAGAATGAATATTCAAAAATTTATTAACGGACCTAAAATATAGCCTAATTTTTAAATTGTTTACTACCTTTGTCAAAAAGAAAACACCTTTCTTAAACTCTTTTTCCTCACTCGGTTATGCTATGTTGACCTTTATGAAAATCGATCGATGGTTTACCATCTTTATTTTTAAGAAATCAAAATTACATTTTTTAAAACTTTCGAAATGTTTGTATTCGCTACATAAACGTATTTAGCTTAATAAGTTGTGTATTTGGGTTACGTCTCAAAATTTTACGTCTTCTTGTCAATATTTTTATGAATCCTGGAAACCCATCTTATTTAATTTCAAGATTCAAAACCTTAGATGTTTTCATTTATGGTCTCAATCCTCTCACTCTGCATATCGCCAAACATACTACCACCTTTTATAAATACTCCTTTACTAGACAAAGCTTACGTTTTAATAACCGAAACAATTCATTGATTTATTTTTGAAAATTTTCCTGCCCTCTCTACTTATTAACACGTAAATACTTTTTGCCCCTATTGTGAGAATTTATTGTACAAAAAACCATCATTGAAAGTTTGTTCTAGAACGAATTGGTATTAATTGAAATTGTTAACTGTAATCTTTTTAATATTGTATTATATTAATTATTATATATTTACTACTACGAACCTTAAAACTGCAGCTCCATCATATTTTAGGCTGACCTTGTACTTTTAGCATACCTGCTACGCGCGACACGAGCAATGCATCACACCGAGCTAAGAGCTTGAACGGTTTTCAAAATATAGTATATTGATTTCCTTAAAGTAATCACTGAATTAGTAACAAGTACATCGAACATATATTTATTTATTTAATAAAATATAAATGTACATATATATATATATATATATATATATATATATATATACACACACACACATGTATATACATACGTGCATATGTATACCCTGCAACAAATAACATAAGATATAAAATTATGGCTGTAATGATAATTTTTATCATTACAACACTAAAGATTTTCATCAGTGTGCGTAAGCCAAATTATATATTGGAAGATATATGTCTTCCTTACTTAATGTATGTATAATGTATGTTAATGTATGCTCTACCTGCATTGTTTAATAGCGATTTGCACATTTTGCAAAAAAGTAATAAACTCGTCAACTTGACAAATTTAATAATTTAAGTGTTAGATTATGCTGCGTAGCCACGGTGTGATAAACAAAATCATTCTGAAAATCAAATTGCTTTATTTAGCATAAGTCCAGGCTTCTATCTCAAAAACTACCAGATATAAAATTATGAAACAAAATGTTTTTGAGACTCTTGTAACTAACCCTTTCAAACGATACCCTAAAACATGCATGGTATTTCATTATAAATATTTTTCACGAAAATTCAGTATAAATATATTTGCTGTTCGCTATTGAGATATGACAAAATTAATGTGTTTAATTACTATGCAAAATTTTAGGTTTCTGCGTCAAATGGTTTCTGAAACAAATGATTGTGTCAAATGGACAAATGACAAGTTAGTATTTTAGTAGACTAATTATGGCCGTGCGAATATAAAAACTCATTGGTTATGAAGGAATGAAATTCTCTTTATTTAATATAAAGAACAAAGCTGCCTTTTTAAAAATTTAAATGCCAATTTTATAAAAACAGAGTAAAAAGCTAATACGCTTAATGTATACAATCCATAGAGTGAAAAGCTAATACACTTGGAGAAAAAATTTGTTGTAATAGATAAAAGTAACCGTAAATAGATACCGTGAAAATAAACGTTGTGTTAATTTAATCGGCTTATTACATTGTTACTTTAAAAATATGATAACTTACTTATGATTACGTTAATCTATGACTTTTTACTACGAAGGCTTAATCTAGTTTACTTGCAGATATTGAAGATGAATTGTACTCTGGTTTGTTCTAAAGAAGCGCAATACGCTACATTAACGGAACTCGTTACAAATTATAACTCAACTGGTCTTAACGCTCTATGACATTTAAAAACATTCAAGAAAACAACACAGAAAAAAATCCAAGTTGTGCCATTTACATTATTTAATAAATATCGCTGCCATGATTACAAATGTACAAGTTAAACTTTACTGTATTGAAAACTGTGCGGCTGTCTGTTACTGCGGTAGTCTATGTTAAGAACTTTACAGTCAGATATTTATGTTGCATGTTGTATTTGGGTTAAAGTATAACCAAGACGAGACTTAAACGCAATATAAAAATACATTTGCAGACAACACACGCCAGATATTTAAGTAGAATAGGGTGTAGAAGAGATCGGAATCCCTCTATTGGCTGCGTGTCATACGTTCGACATATTCTCCTGCACATTTATTATTGATAATATTGGAGTTTAATACCTGTTATTTCTAATCTCTTAAATAGTTCTAAATTGTAGATAAAAATTCTAAATTAATTGTGTCTTTCGAAGAAAATTTTAAATAATGCTGATTAGATTTTTATTATTTTGATACGACAATCGTATCAAAATAAGGAAAAATAAGTAAAAACTATTTGTAATTGAAATTCATAAATTTTAACCTTCAAATTATTCAGGGTCAGGCATATGATTTCTTAATTAAGTGATATTTTTTTCTAAAAATAAAATTATTTTAAAAATTCATATTAAATCTGTGACAAGGATATAGAAGTTATGTATTATAAAATATCTTAAGTTATTTCTTTTTAAAAAAAAACATGCCGATACTATATCGAAAATTTCAGAAATAAAAGATACAAATTTTGGTCCACAGAAAAATAATATTTCTTCAAACTACTGGAAAAAAATCCATTCTATTAATATTTTATTGCCTTCTCGTCCTATCTTATCCTAATCCATCTTATATTAATCTCATCCTTCTATCCTTATGATTATGCATGACGGAACATCATACAAACTATGCTAAAAATTATGTAATTAAAAATAATGTAGTAAAAATAGTAACAAATGATTTATGGATACAATTCAGCTTTAAAATAAATAAAATTGCTAAAAAACAGAATCTTATAAATAAAATTGCTAAAAAACAGAATCTTACATAAACTCGATTATTAATTTTAGTATTCACAAAAAGATCGCTAGCTTCACTTGTGCAGCTTTGCGGCAAGCATCGCAGACACAGATATCAAAACAATACCTAAGTAACTTGAGAAAAATGTCATTAACATTTTTGTTAGCATAAATTTATATTTAACGAGATTTTGATGACTATTCCTATACTGTGCTCTCGTCATTTCGCGTTATAGCGTTTGACATATCTTATTACTGTGACGTATGTACATGTTACATATAGATGAAACAAAGTTGACTAAACGTAATAAATGTCACTCCACATGTATCTGGTCGATGTACGGCGCTATGAAATGAATCTTTTCTAAAATTTTATAGCAAATGAATATGTCAAGATTGACGAAATACATATATATCTTGAAATATCTCTTAATTTTCTTATATGGATACATGTAAAATGTTTTATTTTTTATTTATTAACATTAAATAATTCCAACTCTTTTATAAACCATTATTAATATATCTAGATATTAAGATTAATATGAAACGAATCGATATTTTTCATCCAAAGAGAAAGAAATAATTAACAACTTCAGTTGCATTAAAATTATATTTTACCATTAATTAAATACCATAAATTAAGAAAAAAATATTAGTACTACAAGAAAACCTTTCAAGATCGAGGCTTTTATTTAATCATTTATAAACATTTAAAGGTACGTAATATCTCTAGTAAAGTATTTACGACATTTTAATTATTTTATATTTTCGCAGGCCTGTATTTAAAAAATATATGTAATTCCACATAGCATCAAAAATCATTCATTTTTGGCTTTTCCCTTTATTTGTGCTATAAGACGACAAACATCCTCAACAAGATCGACATTTAAATACAGAAAAAACGCTTAGAAACTTGACCTTATCTATATTTATACTGCTGAATCTGCAAAAAATTAAATTGGGTTTGATTAAAATATTTTTACTCAATAACTTAAAGCAAATAGAGGATAGAAGTTTTATAAAGTCTGTACGTGTGTATAGGTATTTTCCCGTAGCTCCATAGACTAGGAATTTGTATGGATTCGTTGGATTCGTCTCGGTTTCATCATTGGCGCCTAAAATGTGGCAATATATCTTCGGAGCATATTCGAACATATTACTTTAATTTTTAAGAATAACTTAATTGTGAAGGTTTATTAAAAACATGTTACCAATCTTTACCTACATTGAAATGACTTTGAGTAAAGGGTTGAAGTTGAGGAAATACGAATTTTACAAGGCAGTTAAGATACGAAAAGTCCATCATAATTTATTTACAAATAGATAACAAAAATAATATTGCTACAAAAATAACTGTCTTTCGGTTCATAGTGCATTTTGATACGTGATCATTTCCCTAACGTCAGCATCTGAATTGATGGACACTTAGAAATAGAGTAGAGCTATATTTTTATGATACTTGATACACCTAAGTTATCTTATGCTCATGAATGCAGTAGTAACTTATTAGTTGATAAGCTGTCCCGTAAAGTCATAAACGCAATTCACTCACTTTAATGCTAAGTAAAAATACTATAGCTGGTATGTTTTTATTATTTCAGAATATGATGCCATGGATATATGTAGTCAGAGAATAATAAATACTTCTTTTTTCCTACCAACTTAAATCAATTTCTGTACATGGCAACATGAATTGCAGATTAATACACATTTCATTATTTCTGAGATAGCAAAGGATTCTCCTCTACAATTAATTTAAAATGCTGTTTATGTGGTACTAATTTCACTTTGAAAAGTTCATATGATAGCGAGGAGAGCATAAATATCAATCAAAGCGCTGTTTCAGGTTTTATGTCGATTGACTCCGGCGTTAACAATTTAGAAAATATATCAGCCACTTAGGACATTCCAAAGATATCTTGGCAGCTTTACAGTCATCTTCATAATCAGGTATGGGACAGGTAGTGGCAAAACGCTTCTGAACATACTATGCAACAGGCAGCAAAGGAAAAAGCAAATTATGCTATGTCTGTTGGAAATGTAGACTCTCAAGGAATACCGACAATAACGATATCAGCTGGGTTGGTTGTTGGTCAAGAAGATCATATAGAACAAATTACAATGCTCTTTTGGCTGCTGCTGCTATCTTAGGCTTTCATACAAAGAAAATACTCTATTTGAGTGTTAAGAATAAATATTGTGTAATTTGTACTCGAGCAAAAAGTAAGAATGTTACTCATTTGAAATATATGTGCTTCTAACATCATAAATCATCATTTACTGCGATGGAGTCAATTATAATTATGAAGAGGTTTAAAAATTCAATCCGCGATCGAAAACTTATTTATGAAAAACTTATTTTTGATGGGGACTCCAGTCCTTATAAAAAGATTTTAGATTTAAAGTTATATACAAATACCACAGTGGAAAAAATAAAATTTAAAAATCATCTTTTTTGAAATTATTGCAATGCTTTGTTAGTATTAATTAAAGACACTTGCTATCCTATTCCACGTAAAATAATACGTTCAAGAATGGAAGTTAATTTCGTGATTCATCATTGGAAGCAACAATGATTAAGTTTAGACAAAAAAATTAAATATTTATCTGAAGATATCCTAAATGGCCCTTATCATGTATTTGGTGACCACACAAATTGTGCTCAATATTTTTGTTCCTCAAATATTCGAGTAACCCGTAATAATAAAAATGTTATTCCCGAGCATCGTCTCTAATATGTAAACTACAAGAATTAAGCGCAAAACTTTCTAAACATTCGCGAAGTTTAATGTACGATGTAACGAGCAACGTCGTAGAAAATTTTAATGCTCAGGTTGCAAAGTTTGCTGGAGGGAAACGCATTAATTTTACCCAAAGACGTTCTTATACCAGACGCTGTGCAGACGCAGTAATACATTTTAATATGCAACGGCTTCATTCCGTTGTTCATGAAGTTATTTTTGGAAAACCTTCTAACGAGTTAATTGTGCGCATGGAATCAAAGAGATGTTCAAAAGTTTACGTTCAAAATCACGAAAGAAAAAATGTAGACTGGATAGATAGCTGCTGATTATGGTGGCGATTGCCAATAAGCTAATGTGAGTGACAGTTTACTTCAAAAATGTAAATCTGAATTTTTACGAAGTGATAGTTAAAAGTGGCTTGGAATTCGAAAAAGCTTCTAACTGCGTCATGTTTTGACAAGGTATACAAGCGAAGAAAAAATACTCATTGCGGATCTCTCGTCAAAACCATATTGTACGGTTCGACATTAGGCAATATTCCTTCTATCAAATATGGTAAATGAACGAACCGCACTAAACCAGCTTTGTATCCAAGAAAATTTGGTTGTCGAGAAGTGCGATTTGTTTATTGATTAGAAATATTATTTTCTTGGGGCAACTCCTGGCGGCAAATACACAAATGGCATTTTAGAAAGTAAGTGTCCTTCTTCTGCAGCCAATATGAATGTAGAAGAAGCAAATGAAAATAAAATAATTAAATTTTGAAAAAAGTAGCAATGGGCAGCTAATCTAACAAACCATACATGGTGTTACTAGGTACAGGGTCAGCTGCACATTGCAAAACGAGACCATTGCCCATTTGCCGTTTGACTAGTGAGAGATCACATTGAAAGTCGAAATAATTGAGCGGGGTGACCAATTTTGGAGAACAAAATGAAATCTAAACTTGTTAAATTTTATGATGACTGTTTACTTCCAGAATTGTTTGATCCGCGGTATTTGAGATAGATTAATATCAGAGATACTTATTTCTTGAACGCTGCATCTTGAAGATTAAAAGTAAGATTTGAATGATGTGATGGCTGGGTTATAAGTCTAAATTTGTTTACTTACTAAACGGCATGGAACAAAGTATAATTTTATATAAATGTACTTGGATTCTACCCCGACTGCATAAGGGTACAATTAGAGTGTTTGATTAAGGTTTTTTGATATGTATTATTTTCATGAACGTAGTCTAGAACATTTTTATGAAAGTATTCCCGCGCTGAGCATGTCCGTTTTTCCCTCCCAAACTCTATATTTTAGTTAAAATAGAGGACACATTTTATCTCCATAAAATATTTCAAAATTGTCTTATGACAATTAATATAATATGAATTAATAATCACTTCATTAATAATTCACTTCACTCTTCGCCCCATTTTTTAACCTAAAAACCATGATAGTAGCTCGTTCATGACAACATCTTCTATAGAAGTTGTCGTAAATGAGTCACTGTCATGTCTTATATGCTATTCCAAACTTTTCTATATACATTTTTATATCTACAGTTATATAATTGTAAAAATTTTGCGTCTAACGTTTGTCATGAAAGCACCTAGATGATTGACTTTTTCTTTGACTACGTTGGCATTTTTAATTATATCTCTATAATTACACCGTAGACTACTCTCTCTCTCACCGTAGACTATACAGTATGTATGTTATACTGTATAGTCTACGGAAAGTATAAGCTATCATATTCAGGAAGTTGTATACCAACTATGTCAATAGATTTTACATGATTCTCTAAAAAGAAATATGCAAAGAAACAAACTTCGCTCATTATCATTTTAGTGGGATTATATTGTAAAAACAGTATTGTGAAGCTGATAATAGTTTTTAAATATTTTATTGTATATAGTTTTTAAGGCAAACGTTATGTTAACGAAGTGACAATACCGTTATAATTATTTCTGCTCAATATTTACAATTTCTCGAACATATGTATACTAGAAAATATTCGAGAACAAGTTTATCTAAAAAATTAAAGTAAGTGAAGTGAATTTTTAATTATAAGCGATTTTTTAGTGTTTTGGTACTTTTTAATATTTATAATTAATTTTAGGCGGATAATATTAGTTATGGAGGAGACATGTATGGAAAATAATGGTATAATTATTTGTTTTAGAAAATTATTTTTTAAATTGATTAATATTGAAAATAAATATAATTTCTGTTTGACGAAGCGTACGCCTGAAGTTAAAGAATATGGACAATGTGTGAAACAGCGAAAAAGCATTGACATAAAATTTAATTCATCTATAGAATATCCATTTATGATTCGTATTTAAAATAGCGTAAAATTTACTTTTGACGGCTAATCCGGATTACATATCGTATTATATGGCTACAGAGATATCCGACATATTCCTAATAGCAAATTGCATCTTTTCTTTGAATACTAAGGTAACGTAAAATAATTAATGAAAAATTAAGTGTCGCGAAATATCAAGATATCGTTATTGACATTAATATGAAAATGTAGATCGCCCGCACGGTGTTGAGAAGACTAACGATTCCGCGCCATATATGGGTGGCATTTCTGTTGTATTAAATTACGATAAGCGGGTGACAGACCTTTAACACTTATTGTATATAGTCTAATAATATACAGAGTGCGGACTCCTCAAACGAACTTGTATAGGTATTTGAAAAACTGACCGAGTTTAAAAGGTTAAAAGATACCAATAAAAAAAAATAAAATCAACTTGTCAAAAAAGAAACTAAAAGGAAAGAAATAAATTTTGTAGTAATATTTCGAAGCAATAATTAACAAGCAATATCCGATTACAGTAATGAGCAGATATAAAGCGCTTTACACACCATCCATCTTGCACGATCAACTGATAGAGAGCTCGCTATATGAAAAAAACAAGACGGACATACTGCTTCGTCTGCCATTCTCGTTTTTTTTCTATAATAGCGTCTCGCTCTACCGATCGTGCATGACGGCTTGCATACAAAGCAACGTTTGAATGAACGTTTTTTTTTGTCAAATCAACGTTTGACTGTCAGGTCTCGCTTACATGGCTCATAGAAATTTCTACAATGTATGTAAAGCTTATACTTTTCCTTTTATTTTCCTGTGCTATCGGTTTTTCTCTTGTTTTTAATAATATTATTCTCTTGTTTTCATTTAATTATTTTATTTGTGTGCAAATACTAACGCGTATGCTTGATAAATCTGAAAGGAAAAATACTCAAATCAACAATATTAATAACACAACTAAAATAGTTGCAATTATTGTTTTATATTCCAGTTGTTAATAAAATATTTAAAACCAGTTAGGTAAATACTTTTAAGTATAGTTTATATTTCTCAAAGACACTATAAAAAATAAAGTGGTTGCTATGGTTGATAATAAAAAAATCGCACATCTCTGAAACTACGCAAAATATCTTACATATAGTTTAAATTAATTAATTGCAAATTTTTATTTTTTTTTAAGTTCTACTACCTTCATTTTTTCAGTTAATTATTATAGCGAATATTTCACCAACTATTGACTTAAATAAACATTTATTTTAGAACCACTGTATCATTTTTAAAACCAATCTAACAATATCACAGCCCAGCCCATATGAACTGTATTTTTTTTCATCCTTCGGTTTCATGTATGGAGTGAAACTCCTGATATTATTTTTTTCAAAACTTCACTATTTCCCACACACACACACACACACACACACACACACATATATATATATATATATATATATATATATATATATATATATATATATATGTATATACAGTGCCAATATTCGCCCGATAAAATGGCTGTGACATACGGACAGAGAGATGGACAGACGGACAGGATGAAATTATAAGGGTTCCGTTTTTACCGTTTGGCTGCGGAACCTAAAAAAAAGGTGCATCAGCCTTACGTGATCATATTTATTAAAATATAGAAATCTTCCGATTTTTTGTAGATTTTTTCAAATTTGTGTATTTAAGGACTGGGATGAGTTTGACAAAAAGTCATGCTGGCCACTCATAATCGGCCATTATACAAACCTGGCAATTGAGTACAATTTCAAATATTTTTGAGAACTCCAAATGAATTGCAACGCTGATAATTAGTCTTAAACCAGAGCACATTGTTACGGATATCTGTATACAAAAAATTACAGTATAATTAAAACACAAACTTACTTAGACTAACTTACGTACTTACTTAGACTAACTTACTTAGACTCAGTAACCGCATCGCTGCCGCTTGTACAGTCCCTGGCTATGTTAACACGGAAGGAGGCGGTCGTTTATCCGCTAAGACAGGCGCGTGCGGACTGGCGTGTCACCGTTTTTGATGTGTAATTGGTTATAATTTTCCTAGTATAATTATCTAAATATCCCCATGAGGCGGATTTTTGTTTGGCGATGCCATTTGGCGATATAGCTGCACGCTCGTCCCCGTAAGTACTTAGGCATTACTACTTATGTCACAGAAAATTGAGGCGAAAAGGGTACTCGCGAGAGCCGCGTCTACGAATATTCTTTTGTCAAATACATAGAGATTAAATTGTGCGTTAATATTTATGACAATTTTTAGTATGATTTATTATGTTTTACTTCCGGATTGTTTCATTTTTACTAGCGTTTCTTCTCAATAAATTCACATATACACGTTATAAAAGTGTCTTAAAATTTTATCAGTTGTATATTTTTGCTGAATATCATTAGTAATTATATTAAATATATTTAACCGGTGTTTGAATAAAAACTATATCAAATTGCTTTAAAATTGTCACTGCAGAAAAACTGTTTACCTTCCGTGGCCGTTGTGTTTGTTGTGTATCTCAGTTAGTGTCTTATATTTAACAAACACTTAATAAAGTTGTGCGAGTCTAAATACTCTACAACAGTAAACACCACAGAAAAAAGACTATAGAAGTCAATTAAATTACTTAGTTTTGATGAGTTTACTTTGGAAATCGAATAACCATTTGCTAACATATCCACCTGAAACTTTATACTTCATTCTCGTATCCCTTCTATGGGGCCTCAACAATCCTTTCCATGCCTATCTCTCGTTGGTATTTGCTTTAACTCTACTCTTTTTAATCAGTTCCACTTGCGATGGAACTCCTGTGCATTGAGTTCCGATCGAGCATTAAGTAAAGCATCACAAGTGAAACTGGCTCTTATAGGTCTTAGTTTGATACATTCAATCTAGTAGTACATTCAAAAGGATATCCATATTCATTAAATATTGATATCAGTTTCATGATAAATGTAGGGAAAAGAAAAATCAAGACGGGTCTCATAGGTTCACTTTCTCCGTTTCTCGGTGTCTCCTTGCTCACTATCTCTGTGAGTGTACCGACAACGTGTACACTGTTTTAACAAGTTAAGTTTATTTTGTTTATTATTTAACTTAATAACTTTTTTATTTGCGTTTTAATATCTAAAAGGTAATATGAATCCGGGCAAAACTGACTGGGTGCCGTTTTGTCTTCAAAAGAGTGACGTGACTGACATTTTCTTTGTTTATTAATATATTTGCGTTTTGTTTTAGATAGTTAACATTTTATAAGAAAATCCACTCGAAATTCTTGAAATTAAATCCAAATAGAAAGCGCGATTGAAAAGTTTTTTCCGGAAAAATAAGCCTCAATAGATCTTTTCATCAATTTGACGTACCAAAGACTACCCCAAAAAGAAAAGTGGGAAAATACAAGTCCGCTAAAAATATGGATAATGCAACTAAAAAGAAACCAAGCAGATTGGAACAGGTTTTTACCAATGTTCAGGAAACCGAATCAACTTCGAATGGAGACATAGAAAATCGTTTTTTTTTTTGGGATTGGCACAAAATATTCAAAAAAAATATTAGGTTATTCTCTGGCAGAAAAAATAACTTAAAACACAATCTTGAAATTAGGAGCAAGATGCCAGGTAGGTCTTTATTAGAGAATTTTCTTAAGCGTAACTCAGATCTTAGCCTATACCTATAGACCTAAACCAACATCTACGACTTGAACCGCGGGCTTCAACCAATTTGCAGTTAATACATTTTTAGATTTGCTGACTTATGTAATAGGAACTTATAGCCGGACTTCATATAGAATATTTAATGTCAATTAGACAGGCATAATAACAGTATCAAATGATATACCAAGCATAACTGGAAATGAAGGAAAAAAAACAATTTGGCTTGTTAATCTCTTGAGCGGGATCAGTTGGTTACTGTAATGTTTTATCTTGGAGCAGACTGCTCTTACTTGCCACCTCTATTCAAATCCCCCGCAAAAGACTAAAACCAGAATTAAAGATTAATACACCTCGTGGATCTTGAGCTGTGTGTCAAGAAAGTGATTGGATACAGAAAGATATATTTTACGTCTTGATTTCGGAAATTCGTCATCTTCTCGAGAGTTTTCGAAACGAATCTGGTGCTGCTGTTACTAGACGACCATCTAAGGTATACAAAGAATCTTGACGTAATCTATGTAACACGAGAAAATGGAGTGCATATTTTGGCAACTCACCGTTTCTAATAGTTGGATGTGGATTTTATGAACCCTTCGTTAACTTATGTGTAATAAGTAGCACATACTTGCTTACAAACTTTCAGGTAAGGTCATAACCTAGTTTAAAATTGCAGAATTAGTTGATAAAGCATTTTGTAAAACAGCTATAATTACAACAGTTTTAATAATTTAACGCCATAGAAATTTGACCACTGAACACTGATACTTTTAGAGAAGCTGACTTTTTAGCAGCAGCAACTGATATCAAATTGCCGTGTTCATGCCCAATTCCATCTACGTCGATTGAATTAGTTTCAGGCATCCAATATCCTAAACCCTCATAATTATGAGTTAAATCGGAAGAAATATTAATATTAACAAATCTTCAGCATCCATTATATCCACAATAATGTACGCTGACGAAAATGTAATGACAAGCAATGCTTTCCATTTTGAACCAAAAGATATAGTCCATTCGCAAAAACTGCAGAGACTAAAAGAGCTCGCATCAAACGAAGAAGAATAGCATTTAATCATGTCGTCACCTTATCATTTTGAACTTTAAACTTCTCAAAATAAAGAGGCTCAAAAGTTTCGACAGTGATGTAAAACCATCAAAGAACAAAAAAGCAAGAAAGATGACTGAAGTAAACTCATACAAAAAGAAGACTGATTAAAAAGATAAAAAAATGGAAAATACCAGTTCACTCGACGACGACGATGCTGAGTATACTTCTCTCATTTGTTCTCAGAATCACGCAAATGGTGATTGCAATACCGAAATTATCGTAAATGAGCACATTGTACTTGCAAAGGATTAGATGGTGAAGATGATGAACCAGCATTTGTCTCTGAAAATTGCTCTGACTAATTTTTTGCGACGGAACTTTTGTGAAATCGGACTTATGTTGTGCCTACATATGTGGTTCGTTATGTTTCGCTATAGTTAAATTTATTGATACAGTAAAACTATCTAAAAATATAAATAGTGTGGGAGAATTAAAGTTAAAGTCGTTTTGTCAGATTAGTGACTAAAAAAATTAAATTTCGTGTATGGTATAATAGGAACCATTTGAACAATATTATAGGTAAGAAATTCTACAGTTTCAGCCTAAACATCTTTGATATTATTAAACTAGAAAGAATTTGCACATTTATAAAAGTTTATTAAAGTGTTTCTGCTTTATCAGTGTAAATGACCCTTGAATAATAATTCAACTCCAATAGAAAGTTCTACATATTTGGAAAAATATATTTTTGTGGCATGGTTCTGCTGTGACTAAATATATATTTTTTGCAAAACATGCAATAACTTACAAAAAGTATTTTCGATTTACAATTTGTACTTGAGGTTGTAATGTAATAATTTCGAGATACAAGCTGAGGGGGGGTGAATTTTTTACAAATCATACAAATTTACTGATTTGTGCAAGTTCTTTTATTTGAACGATACAACTGAATTGTGATGCTATTTCTAATAACGCCAATTATATTATACCAAGGTGAATAAGGCAGAAAAGAACTTTCGACTTTGTCTCTATTATTAGGTTAAACAGTCCATAATTTATTTATTTTTCAGTAACCTTATTTTTGAGAAAATTTACAAAAATAAACAAATTGTGCAGTATTCAAATGTCCTCTGTATTTTGTCTACTTATGATTATTTGGAATTTTATATCAGTTACTTTCTTATGAGTAAAAATATTTTTTTTTGGTTTCGCATTGCACCTTTTCTCCATTGGTTTTACTGTGCATAGATCTAAATTACAATATAACTATGTGTACGATCGCCAACGTTGCCGAAATCAACTTGAATATTAATCCTATTCTCGAGAGAGCTTTCGTTTCTCCTCGCACTTCGCAAGATAACAAACTTATCGTTCGAATTTAAACGACAGCAAACTCCCGCGAGTGTGCTTTATGAAAACTGCCAGCAAATTTCAAAGATAGGCTTTTCATTTCCATTATGTGTTTCTTTCTGAGATGAAGTTCGATCTGTCCTCTTTTTAGACTGTCGAGATATTTAATACGTTACGTTACTTTCTTAAAACAAATACGTTTTTAAGTAACTAATGCAGTACGCTCTTAATAAACCAATGTGGCTCTTCGAATAGCTAATAGATTTGTATTAGATTTAAAAAAAAAATATTAAGACGACCAAATATTGCCGGATCAATATTTATTAGTTGATTTTAGTACTTCGTTTGATCTAAATTTTCTTTCTTGGCACAACACGCTAACGGAGTGAGCTTGATTAACTGTGACATAGTAATAAATACGATTTTTTAATCTAATTAAGCTTCATTTGTGTACTTTCCTAAATTCCGTCATTCCGTAGTTCCTAATGCCGTCGAAAATTGTAGGCGCCCTAAGCAGAAGGAATTAATTATGACTCTGTTCTCTTACATAACAATCACGAGAAAAAAGCACTACCAAACCCAAAAATGAGGTGTTGTCAGCATACTCCTTTAATAATAAAAAATGGCTCATCAAACCTCCCGGAGTTCCTCCCGGAGTTGAAGTGACTTACATCCAACCATTCCCAATATAAAAAACGGGATAGTAACTATATTTTTTATACAAAAATCTATTATGTTTCGTATAAGTTAATTTACATAAGTTACTTCATGAGGAGAGCAGATGAATGTATTGATTTCAAGGATACCACGGGTTAAATAGTTATAATAATTATATAACAAGATCTAGCAACCTGTTTGTAGGCCTTATGACATATTAAAATGATATATTTGTTAAATGATCAAAGAATGTCCATAATTACACCGAAATCCCATAGGGATGATAACTTTACGAGCGCTGTTCAAGTTAAATCATAATTCTACATCAAGAGTATCTGTGGACCGAAATATGTCATCGAAGCGCATATACTCCCCTTATGATAATTGTTATTCAGACCCTATATCGAAAAACGGGTTGATATCACTTTTGAGCTCATAATCTGATTGCTTTTCTACCACTGAGAATAATTTCTAATCAACAAACAGAAAGCATCGGACTCTGCTCACAACTGAGGGCAAATAATTAATCATAATGAGAAATAAATTAAATCAGTATTACAAATTTATAGGGTTTAGTACCTCAAAAGCAAAAATAGAAACCGTCCTCAGTACTTACGGTCTTTTATCTTATAAACCGCTTAATACAGAAACTTGAAATTTAGGATAATCATAAAGCACGTTACATACTACTGCTCAAAAATATTTGTGTGGACATTTTAGTTCTTTTGAAGAAAGGTCTCAAAAAGTATTTTTTGACATATTGCAAAACAAGCAAAAATATGTCGCACCCCTCCCCTCAGTGCCAAAGCTACAGAACCAGAAATTATGAAAAAAATATAATTTTTTTAAACACAGCCAAGTCTATTCTTAATTTCTAATAAATTATAGTCTTAATGCTTTTTGAGATATTCGCGATAATATAAATTACCCCTTCTTTATTACATAAGATATCAATGTACTTTTATTACTTTGTGAAGTCCACATGAGTGCTGACTTCTGATAAATATTATGTAAACACTTTGAACTAAGCATAGGCCTCGCTCGAAGCGCGAGACATTCTCACACTTGGTCGGTTGCTTGAGATAAACAAACAAACCGACAAATAAAGAAACAGAGGAACAAAAGTATTTTAGAAAATATTTTCCCGTACTAAAATCCTAGTGAAATTTCCATTTAAATCAATGTAGTTATTTTTGCGTGCTGGTCTAATATATAGAAAGACAAATAGCAATTCTAAAAATTACTTGTTATCTACTAATCTCAGACGCACACTTAACGCAAAATTTCCAAAAAATACAGAAACGTACGTCATTCCCCAGATCTCTAAATCTAATTTCCTCGCGTCTTCCTATCCTCTACCATTCTACATTAGAAATATTTTGTATAGAAGTAATGATGTAACGAGTTGCGTCCTACTTCATAAATTACGTTTTAAAGTTTTTTAGCTACAAGTCAACTGAAACTCACAGCTCACTCCACATTTACCATATCGTTGATCTTTACGTGCCAAATACAGAAAGAATAAAATAACTCTGTTACTAACATATTGAGAAATTTATTCTTACGGACGTTTATTTTTTATTAAAGCAATAAAAATCCCCTAATATTTTTATGGAAATATTTTAACAATCTTTCTTTTTATACCTTTTCCATAAGCATAATTTATTTACATTTTTGCTACAAGTATCTTTAGTGTGGAATACCTAAAATACGTCAATACTTATTATTTATATGCATTTCTACACGTTTGCCGAGGTTATTTTTGTAAATAATTTACTTTCGAGTCATATATTACATCTCACCTGAGCTTTTACTTTATATGAAGCTCACATTTCTATTTGCATAGCTTAATTTGTATTATATACAATTAGAGACTTCATAATTAAAACGCCGTGATGCGTTGAATATATGTGTTACAATTTGAACTGGAAATGAACCGTAATGAACAGAATATTAATGTAAAACATTGATAATTGGTAAAGATAGAATATTATTACATCTCCGTGTAACTTTTAACCGTATTTAATTTTCTTTTTTTTTTTGAGGCTAATCTAATTTTATAATTACTGAATATAGGCACGAACAAGATCTCCACGACCGTCGATGGTCGAGCACACATTAAAAATTACACATTAGAATATTCGACTTGAGTTATCATTAAAGGCGCGTGAAGGAAAATAGCAAGTAATTATTTGAATTTATTTTGTATACTTACACACAAAAGTGGGAAAACGCGAAGCGAATACGTGCATATCCACCATAGCCACTACAAAGGAACGTTTATTGAAGTCGCTACATGAAGAAACGGTTACCATTTGGCCAAAACTTCTGGGAACCATGCTAATCGAATAGGTATATCTAAATAGGCTGTTCTCTGAGAACATAATTTGCTTTTATAGCTGAATATGGAGTAAACTAGTATAGACCAATTTCATTTTATGTTTAGACTTTAAGTTCAATGAAAGAACTTAACTTAGGCGTAATAAAATCTTTAGCACAAAACAATTGCACTTAATTATGAATGAATCTCTAAATAACTTTCAGTTTTCCCCTTTCAATAACTTTAAAAACTTTTATTATTAAACTTATGTCAGGAGAAGAATCAAATAACAGTTTTTGTCTAGAGCTACACTTAAAAATATGGTCAACTTTCTTTCTCGATTACATAACTATTTCCTATGAAAGTTTTTCACTATGCAATATTCAAAACTTTAGCATCCATTGGAAGTTCTACCATTTAGAAAATAACCTTTTTATTGCAAAATAGATTATTAAATTTTTCTAAGATTTTGTACCTTAAAACAAAAAAATGGAACCTTTTTAGGATCACTCAAGTGTCCGCCTGTCTATACGATATGAAATTTAGATAGTAATACACTTACACATCTCCATAGGTAACACCCAAAGATATAAGTAGAAAAATTGAAGGGAAACAAATTAGGTTCTCAAAAAATATCTTTTAACTGATATATATAGTGTGGGATATTATTTGAAAATGCTAGTAAGAAGGGTTCCAAAACATTTTCTTTATCACTTTGATAGAAGATTTTTAGAGGTTTACATGAAAATATGTTCAACCCTTTATTTCGGAAACTACTGAACCTTAAAATAATAAAAAGTTGTTTTTTAAAAGCCAGTGCAACAAGTAGTTCGATAATTTAATAATGTGAACAACAGGAAGATTTTGGTTTAGTTAGTTGCTTCCATAAGAATATATATCGAATGCATATGCCTAATTGAACGCTCTTCGTTATCGGATTTTTTTTTTATTAAATAAAGTAATTTATAAAATGACAACTGTCTGTACTCTAAGAACAAAAACATAAATTTTATCATAAAACGAAGTCAAAGAGAATATATAAGTATGGCGAAAAACGTGAGTCGTAGTGAAACAGAGGTTAAAACTTTGATTACTATTATATGTAAAGTTTGTCACAACCGTTTTTTCTTTCGTGACCCCATTCAAAGTAGAAACTCAAAATTTAATCTAATCCTAAAGTTTATTAACTCACATATATCTTAACACTGAAAAATATAAGGAAATTTTATTTGTGGTGTAAATTAAGTAAACAACATTTTTTTTTAAATTCCATATATTGGCAATCGTTCAAAAGGTCTAGTAACAAAAGTTTTTTTTAAGATATTTCTTCCATAATTTTAGGTGGTATAACCTAAAAAGAACTAAAAAATGTGCAAATCGGCTTAACTGTTAACTCAAAATTCGGAGTATTCCCGCCAATATATTTCCAACTGCAATGACCCATCTCATTTGATAAATCAGATAAGGGCATTTAGTAACTGCGGGAAGGAGAAACGGAGCAGGGCAAAGCGAGGACACTTTATGTTATTTTTTCTAGATAGTGCAGTGGTGATAATGAATTTATATTCATATCCAACAAGGAACAAGGTATACTTCGATGCTGAAGTACTATAAGGACTGTTTTCTACTGCGACTTATAATATCGTCATCGCAATACACATGTTAAGGGAAAACTCGTCTCTTGAATTAAAAATAATCTATTCAAGAATATATGGGATAAGTTTCTCCAATAGTGTTTCTCCTTAAGCATATCCAGGTAAAATAAAGACCTCTGCTGCATTAATATATAGAGTTATAATTTGAATCCTAGTACCATTGCAAAATTTTGGATGCTTTCAATTTCTGCGCAACATCTCAGATAAATCATCATGGAACATAAACCTTTTAGTAACAACTTAAACCTGTAGTATCTCGTCAGAGATCACTATTCACTACTTTATGTAGAAAGTCTGAAAAGCGATTGATGTTTTAATTTCATCAGCGTAGCGTTCCTCTGGCCACCGCAGGTAAGGTTTTGCAAAAGTTTTCACGGCAACACTATTATATAAACCATTAATTTCACAGGTCTACACTGGATTTGCTATTTCAGATTCGATGACTAATTTTGATAGATTTAGAGGCGCTGATTACGCTAAAAAAATCCAATCACGTCAGAATGTTTAGTTACTTAGCATAATTTTTTTGCCAAAAATACCTAATAAAGAACTGTTATTTTATTTTAATTGATTCTTATTGAACAAAAAACATACTGAATGGTTGCAGTAGACAACAATGAATAAGTTCTCATAAATAGTTAGTTAAATATAAAGTATTAAATAGAAAAACGAAGAAAAGGTTGATTTTTAGCTCATTTAATTTAAAAATGAACTGCAATTAACTTAAGTCGTTTAAAGTGTGTTAATGAAGGTAGATTACTAGATTTTTGTATAAATAGCGACATTATTTTCTTTTCAAAATCAGTGCTTCCATGCAATTCGTAAAGCTCACTTAAAGATGTCATCGCGAAACTCAGAGACAGACTGTATAAACTCAGAGCATAATTTTTGTTATATTTTTTGGCAATTTATGCTGTCAAAACAGCAGCATAATATTACCGAATTTATAAGAAATATCTATAACATTGTATTTCTGCCCAACAATTGCTAACCAAGACAAACAGGAGATCCTACATAAAGTTTGTGCGACATGTGTTCGTGAAATTTGAAGGTGGTTAAAAGGGCAGAATAATTCCTTTGATTTACAATCATCTATATAATGGAGATAATCTCAGATACACACCGAAGACTGTTATTTTTGCTGTTGCAAGATTAAAACTCTGAAACAAAAAAGGACTTGGTATATCCAACCTTGCAGTCGAAACGCACGTAGTGCCTTGTGACCCGAACTTTGCCCCACGGTGCCTCGCGACCCGAACGTTGCACCTCCATCACCTTCATATTTGGAATCAGTGCAAGCTGAAGCCATGAGCGCGGATGTCGAAGAGGTATCTCAACCGGAAGTTCAAATTGACCCACGTGCTAGTGGAACAAAATTATTTTCACAGTCAGAACTGAACGACTTAACAAGATACCTAAGCCTGCCAAAAGATGTAACTTAACTCCTCGGATCGACTCGGAAGACTATCGGAAAAGAATATGCTTACTCCTGGCTACCAGTACCTAATTTTCTTGGTATCGTTGCAAAAGAATTTGCACCAAATTTTGCTGAAGATCGTGATCTAGTGCACTACAAAGACATTCCTCGCTTAGTGAAAATGTTTAACATCGAAGATGGCACAAACAAATGGAATTTGTTCATGGACTCGTCAAAGGGAAGTTTAAAAGCAGTCCTTTTGCACCATGGCAATAAATACGCTTCACAGCCAGTCGTCCGTTCTATACACTTGAAAGAATATTACGACAATTTGAAAAATGGTTTGAGTAAAATAAATTACGCACAATAACGATTAGATGGTATGTGGAAATCTGAAAGTTATAAGAGTGCTGACCGGTCAACAAGATGGCTATATAAAATACCCCAGCTTTCTCTGCAAGTGGGATAGTCGAGAGAGAACTGGACTGGTTTCTGGAATCAAAAATGTTGTGAAAGAAAATATAGTCCCGCGGGAAAAAGTTTTGCTATCTCCTTTACACGTAAAACTGGGAATTATGAAACAATTCGCGCTGGCGCTGGAGAAGGTTTTAAATATCCACACCAAATGTTTCCATCTCTGTATGGAGCTAAAATAAAAGAAGGTATTTTCGTTGACCTGGACATAAGAAAATCGATGAAAGACACAACTTTCGATGAAAAATTAAACGAAATTGAATTAGAAGCCTGGAAATATTTTAAAAAATGTATTGAGAAATTTCCTAGGAAACCTTATAAGTCGAAGTTATTGAAAAAGAAAATGAAAATTTCGAAAGGTTTGTTGGGTTTTTTGGCGCTACTTGAAGAAAGGCTTATTCCTCTTTGAATAAATACTTATTATTCTTTGGCCTCTGTATTTCAAAATATGCTTGCTAATTTTCAGCTGCAACTGATATTTTAGCTAATAAATATTGTATAAGTAGCAGCAGAAGATGTGCCTGATTAAATTTGTCGCAATTTATCTGTTTATTTTAGATCTGTCAAGTGATAATTGTTAAGAGCAGTTTGCTTTTACAACTTCCGTGACCTATATTCCGTGAATATCTGGGTTTACTTTTATGATTTTAAATGTAGTTTTCTGATGTGATATATGATTTTTTACATATTTTTTTTCTGAAGGGATCAAAGTACGGCCTTCCCAATTTTGTTAGTATACCTTAAGTGTAATGGGCAAGGCAGTATTAGTGTGCCTTTCCTATTTTTTTAAAGATAACATTGAACAGACCGAGTTTGAAATTAGTGTATAAATATCCGACCACCAGGAAGAAAATTTGCGAAAAAACACTCAGATAAAATAATATGTTACGATAAATTTCTTAAGGTTAAATCTTATCAACATTTACGTTTCGTGTACTGTAGTATTCAGCGCTAATACTGTGTCATATAACTAATAATTCATCGTTCTTATTTAATATGAAATTTAAAATTTATTCACACAAGTCCATTACTGTTTCTGGTGTGCCGAACATTAAAAGGAAAAGCAGCTAAAAAGGCAAGCTCCATCTTCAATAATTGGAATGACGACTTGCCGTAAATTTTGCCCTTTGATTTGTTCTGTTCAAAATCTATTGGATAAAATAGAAAAATAGAAATAAAAACAAACACAATCTCGACATTATAAGGAACCAAAAGTCCAGTATCGAAACATACATAAGAACGAAAATAAATATAAACGCCAAAGTAAAAACTTCAAAATCATGAGAAGAATTTAATTAAAAAGACATGAAAATAACTCCAAACAAATCGAATGCAAAATTAAAGTAAAATTCAAAAAGTCCAATACAGGAAGTCAAATGGAATAAAATGGAAAATCAATTCAGACAATACAAACAAGAAAAATACAAGTATATACATTTTTAGTTAGATCTTGGTGAAGTAAATGATGATGCTATTTAAAATGTGTGTAGCATCATTTGATAACAAAGTATCCAATATTTATTGATGATACTACTATATGAAGTTGTTTTCTATCGTTTCTTTTATGTATAAGCAGGTTAGATGTATTACTAAGGTCCTGGCTTTCAAATTTTAACTATTTACTTTGTAGGGTATATTTACAAAGTTTCTAGTTACTAAAAGTATTAACAATTTTCGTGGATCGAATTTTTTTCTGGAAATAAATTTTGAACCCATTTTTCACATATATACGGAATTAAATTTAAAAATCCTTGGTGACTGCCTGCGTTTTATAGGAAAAGTTCTCTGCGAATTAACTATTATAGTACGAGTGATTGATATATTATTAAGTTACTTATTCCTCATCTATATATATACTACATTATCAGGAATAGCACCATTAGAACCTTGTGGTTATGTAAAGAGTGAAAAGCTATTAGGAAAATAACTTTTCACCCTTTTGAAGATTATCGCAATAGGAAAGTAAGTTGAACAGACAAAATTTTCCTTTCTTTAACGTAATCTCTTCTAAAACTTGGACTAAGTTCTAAACCTTTCCTTCAATTTCAACTAATCAGCACTTTGTTCTGAAGGAAATAATCAAACTTCTCAATATACGCCTCTAAAAATTCAAAACTCATCCTGCATTTGCTGGAAAAAACATATTTCTTAAAAATATGTGAATAAAATATAGATCTTAATAAGTTTTAAAATTCAGTAACAATTAAATGTTAAACCCAAGATTATCTATGTACATCGAATTACGTTGAGCAGGATGCAGCTGATAATTAACAGGCTAATACGAAGGTTGGAATAATTCATTGATATTTTTTCTCAAAACCATTGTCCAACGTAATAAATGTCCGACTATAAAAAGTACCAAAAAAAATAAATAACATTCCAAATCCGCAAATTATAATCCACATACAGTTTCAGAATATAATATAAGAACTCTAACCTGACTCACAAGTAACAGATGTCAGAATTATTGATGAAAACAATGCTCAAAGCTCATTTCGGGGGTTCAGTTACTTTCGTTACCTTCTACGGTTGAACACCTCCAAGCAAGGTTATGCGCTCATTATAATGGGAGCTTGCATCACGAAGCTCGGATGCAGGGCTCATTTGAACGAGTTTCTAATGCGCAACTCAGTGACCTACGCTACGGCCAACTAATTCTCTGATGAAACCTGTTGAAGACAAGATCTTTGTCATTTTTGCCTGTTGACACACATTTTGTTGAAGATGACAGCTTCATTTCATTGTAACTTGACACATTATTCTTCGGTGTCCTTTTTTACTGTAAAGGTGTCGTGAGAATCAATGACGATATTATTCATGCTGGATAACCCAAAATTCGGAATCTAGCAATATTCTAATTAGAAGTGGATACCATTAGAGTAAAATTGGAAGGCATACTGTGGAATTTGTCTACATTTCTCTCAGGATATAAAAACGAATGTCTCAGGAATGCGTCCTGTTAGTATATAAAAAATAAATTTCTCAGGAATGCGTCCTGTTATTTTCTCTTGAATTAATCAAGTAACATTAGAGGGATTGACTGTCTTCTTAAATCTTCATCTTTATGGAATATACAAATACTTTGTAATAAAATTCGTTCTTCACGTTCTACATTTTAGATGCAATAAATTTTTCATTTTTGCATGCAATTTTTTTTATTTTTAGCTTAGACCCTATAAAAATTGCTATATTTCTTACCTATTAGGTAAGAAATATATTATACAATTTATTATTAGGTGGAAAGCCCAATAAAATAATTTTTTAACTTTATGGATTAATAAAATCAATAACTTCCTGAATAATTTTTTCTTGTATTATTCTGGAAACTAATCCAAATTGATTGTATTTAAACATTTCTTAGAATATATAGATAAAAATTAGCTGCGGTTAAAACAAGCTGGGAAGATACAAAAAAGTAAGATATTATAAATCTGTATTTTTGTTTATTTATGTTCATGGTCCAGAACTAAGTAAAGGTGGACCAACGTTGGATCAAATTTATTTAGCAATTTTTGAATTCTTCGTAATTTTACGATATTTATTATGAGAAGTCAGAAAAAGTAATCGCAAGCCCAATTGAGTTTTGATTCAAATATTTAGATTAATGATACCTCTGTGACTATCAGCATATTCAGGATTTGATGATAGATTGGAAGGTAATTACTATATTTTGGTAATTGAAATAATTGCACATCTTGAATTGAGAATTAAATATTTAAGTTCCTTTTACTTTGAAGTTGATTTTTAACGATAAACTTAATACTTCTTATTCCACATAAGTGAGAATTTGTTATATATATATATATATATATCTATTTTTCCAAGTTTGTCTTCTTAAACACATGAACGAAACGCCGATAAAAAAGACAGACAAATAAAAATACCGATTAAAGTATTACAGCGTAACATTTTTCCGCCGCCCTGAATCCCAAAGTCGTTTTTGTATGAAATTAGAAGCATCGATGAAGTAATTAAATGAGACCAAATTAGGTTTCGAGATCAATCAAATTCCGTGATATTTGACACTTTTGGTAGGGTCTATTAGTTTTCTTTTCTTATTTTTAGTGCTAAATTTAATATAGTATTTAAAATACTTCAAAAATATGCTTCCGCTTCGAAGCCTTTTTTCAATTGTAAATTAATTTTTTTTTTTAAGATATTATTTCGAAACAAGTTTTATGGATATCAAACAGACAGAATTTATATTATAATATTTTTAGAAACTCTTTGGTTTTAATCAATATATTAATTTGGCAAGAAAAATCTTCAATGAAAACTTCAAAAAATATTGTGATTTATCCCACTTTATTCTAACTAATACAAAAAATATATAATAATATAATAATAAACACACATAAGTAATATACGCGTCGTTATTATCGAATACTCGTACTCATCTCTTTGGCAAAAATAATAGAGAGAATCAAAATAAAAGTTCGCAGAGTATGAATCGAACAGTTTGTCGATGAATTTCCATAATCTTCCGTAGAATCGTGACTTGTGAATGACTTAAACATACTATCAAACGGCACTAGGATTACCGAATAAAAGTAATGTAGAAACTGAAATGGATCTAAAAAACTTTTAGTGTGGGAGACCATTATCATGCAGAAAAAAGGCTGCCACGGTGTGGATCTTTCTTATGCCAATTTACCACCCTAAATATAAATCTAACACCAGTACATTTTTGTGGTAATAATTATTTATTTCTCGACGACGGCGTTGATGTCACACTGCAGCCGTGGACGACTGTAAAATTTTCATGTCGTTTTCGAATTGTAAGTATAGGCGCCAGATTTGAGCCCTGACTCATTCTCGATCGTATAAAGTAAATTCAGGTATACTTATATTACTAAATTAATATACTGTATATAATTGTGGTACAAATGATTCACATATACAGCATGCATCTCATCCTCAGTGATAAGGTGGTTCAATTAATTGAAAGTACACTGAAAAGATAAAAGAATTAGTACATACGTCTACATGGCAATTAAATGGATCCTAAACTCTGTTTTGTAAATTTTATCTAACCATTGTAATTTTTTCTCTGCTGTGAGGTCATTCAGTTTAATTTGTCAAAAGTTGTATCAAATATTTTCATTTAGTCATTTTTTATTGGTGATTTCAATTTGTCGATGTCCAAAACCAGTCGGCTTCAATAGGTTTGCTTCTGTAAGGTGTAGTCGTACGGCATCGCTGAAATATTTAATAATAGAATCAGCAGTCATACTTTTTTGGTTGCTAAATTTAAATTCATAAAGCTAGGGGTAATAATATAATTTATCAATTTATAATGTACTCGGCTATAGAATGATTCAGAAACTCTAAAAATTCTGAATGTTTTTAAGTAGTCATTATTTATTAACCAATGGCTACTTAATCAAAACAAAACTTAGCAGTGTTTACAAATTAAAATATTAATTTCGCCTCAGCTTGAAATTTATAATTCGTCAAGTAACAAAATACTCCCTACTTTCGTTAACTGTTAAAAATTTTATTTCACCTATTATAAGCGACACGACTTAGAAATTTGTCCCATATTTGAATGCATAGGATGTGTTCGGCCTTAGAGGCCGCTAGACATCGATATAATATGTTCGGTAACAAAAAATGTATAAAAACACAGCCTAGAATATTGTAATTAGGAAATATATATATATATATATATATATATATATATATATATATATATATACGTTCAGCAAGTTTCTCAGAGGGAGTTGTGAAACCCGGAATGCTGAAATTTGTTGATAAGTAAAAACCCTACCAAAGCACAAGATGTAAGCAATGAAAATAAATGAAGTAATGAAAATAAATAGCAATCAATTACAAGGCCTCTTTCAAAAACATAAAAAAAAAAGAAAAAAGAAAAAAAAACATAAAACACACGAAACTCAAAACTATTAACATCTCCCAATACGGCTGGTCACCGAGGGAGAGATCGACCATATCCCTCCAAAGAAAAACAAAGAAAGGAAAAAGAAAAACATTTTCAATATTTGTACCTATAATGTAAAATCATTATCTACCGAACCTAAGCTTATTGAGCTTAAAACAGCACTACAAGACATTAACCACGACATACTAGGATTAAATGAAGTTCGCCGGCTGGGTGAAATAATTACCGAAGATGCCGAGCAGACCCAATGCCAGATGAGCTGACGAGATCGGAGCTACAGCAGGTTGCGAATGGCTCCAAACCAAAAGCCAAAGATAGAGACGAATGGCAAGCTTTGGAGGAGGCTTTTTTACCCTAAGGGGGTCCATATAAATTTAATAAATAATATAAAAATGTTATATAATAATTGTCAATGTAAATTATCATGGGCATTAATTAATTTTACTATTCTATTTTAATTTTTTATACAATGTATACAAATGTCATCCTTTTTAATTAATGTTGTTATTTATTATTTATTTTTTATTGCATGTTGCATGTATGTAACTTTTTGTATGGCATTTAATAAAGCTTTATTATTATTATATATATATATATATATATATATATATATATATATATATATATATATATATATATATTATATATATATATATATATATATATATATATATATTCATACACCATTTTAACTAAACATTTTCACAATACTACCATAATTACAAACGGTCAGCATCGTTTCCAAACTTTACTAAAATGAAACAAAAAGTGATTTAAATGTAATTCATGGCTACATTCGATTAGGAAACATATTTTTATTATTACATATCCACATGTGCATGTTCGAATATCATCCGTAATATACGATTTAAAAATGTATAAAATGTCTAACATAGATTTTACATGAATATTATACAAATAGCAATTTCAGCTTATGAAATTATTTTATTGGTATTCTTACACGACATGCCTTTTAGAAAAGTATGTGTTAGTAAAGATGAGAATTGTATGAACACTTTCACAAGTTTGCTCTTTATAATTCGTATACTTAACAAGATGAAATATACAATTTATAGTATAAGCATATTGCTTATACTATAATTGCTTATAATATAATAAGCCCAGATAACCCAATATCCGTACGTATAATATTTTTTGCGTCGTCGTGTATTATAAAATATTCTACGATTCATTTTTAACTTATTCAACTGAATACTGACAACAATTTTCTTTTAGATTTCAGGATTCTGTACGGTAAAGATAAAACCGGAACGTTAAAAAAATCACTCACGAATCCTTCTGTGCGTCGACTTGTATTTTAAAAGATCTTCTGAAAATGTAATTAAACTTTTTATTTTTTTATCGTCACAATATTTCTTCCTCTTCTATTTCATATAAGCGTGTCTTACCGCATTTTCCACATTAAAATTTAAATAATATTTCCTTATATTGTATATGAACTTGTTACATTTATTTAAAGGGAATCATTGAAATATGTTTATATATACAAATACATCTGATGTATGTGTATATATATATATATATATATATATGTATATATATATATATATATATATATATATATACATATATATAATATGTAACACGTTTATGATACCATAATGAAATAAGGAACCCTTAAAAGTTCGTCTTGTCCATTCATCCGTCAGCCAGAGCCTCACAATTATTGTAGTTTTATATCGATGAGCATGAAATTTTTCAAGAAAATAATTTAAATAGAAATCTCAATTAATGTGTTTCAAAATAATAAAAAGAATATTTTTTATAATATCATATTCATTACACCCTATTTATGTACATTATTGATATTATGTACTTATTGAAAGTGCTCATAATCATACTATGATTATGAGCACTTTCTGTTGTAAACCGGCTGTATCGACGATGTTGATGCCAATGATGCACAAGCCGCACTAGCCATATTTTTGTGGATAATAATATAACTAATTCAGATTAGGTGAGATATATAAATATTTTCTTTAATCCTTTCTATTTTGCTTGGAATGTTATTAATTTTATAGCTACTTTTTAGCCCTAAAAAAACTGTTGCAATTATTATTTTTATTATTATTAATTACGTCATCAATATTAAACAGATTTATACCTTTCCTGAGCCCACTTAATAATAATTGAACAACTTTTAAAAATATTAATGTAGTAGATATATAACAATTTCACCCAATTAACCGACCAATATTTGTTTTTTTTTATTTACCCTAATTTTCCCCGCTATGTGAACTTCAAAAAATTTTAAGCCATTTCACAACGGATCATCTTTCTGTCTTTGTTCCATTATTAACATAAATATATTATTCTCACTAAATAATACTAATCAAAATGTGAATTTCAAATATATACTTCTTCAAACTATAAATTATCCACTCTCTTAAACAATGATTAAGTACACAAATCTAATTGGCATTATGTAAAATAAATTCTCTGAAAGACGCAAAAGAATTTAAAATTGCAGACATTTCAATACCATAATGGCAAAGAACGAAGGAGTATCGTTCTAGCAATAATGAATAATTGAAGAGGTGTCGCATACTTGATATGAAACCAACGGAGAGGTTGCCGTCAGACATAATTCAATCGGTACAATACCCCTATTGAAGATGACGTACTCGAGGTATTAAAGGAGCACCTCGATATGGCAGTGGGAGATGTCACTGTGGCGCGGCTCGTGAGGCGAATAAACAGATCAGACCCAGAGGGACGTGCCTTCGAGATTGCAACAACCACCTTATCTCCTTTCCAAACCGCCTCCTTCTAATTAATTATCTGGGGTGTGTTATGTTCAGAAATTTACTTCGCATTATATTTAAGTTTTATACTGATTTTAACATAGTATTTATCGTAGAATCAAATGTAATCTAATTATTAATTTCTTGACATGAATTTCCAAAATAAAATAATATAATAAAATAAATGTAATAAAATAGATAGCAGTATTCTTTTCAGTACAATATGATATGATGAGGGAAGTGGACCACTTCAAATAATTATAATCTATTTTCGCCAACAATGGCACAATCGATGCTGATAAAACACATGGCACAAACACCGACTGAATACAGTAGTAAGAGCTTTCAAGTGTAATAATGCATAAAAAAAATGCCGATATTCATTGAACACACCAAAAACTGTACGCAAAAGAGATAAGGTTGTTGGGATAGGCTGGAGGTGTCGCTCTGCTTGGTAGAGTGAAGAATCATTATGTCTTCTTAATTTTAAGATTCATGCAATCGAAAACCAACTTTTAGAAACACGACAGAGGTAGTATAAATAACAAATTTAATTAGAAAGGGGAAAATTATTGAGATAAAAGTCATAATTTAGGACGAGTAATACATTTCTTTTAGTATTGCAAAGTAGCTGAAAATTTACCCTTTATGAAATGATTGATCGAGGTTGCATCGGCAAGGTCCAAAAAAATTTAACCGAGAAGATGTCTCGGATTTCCTTCGATTAGACCTCCTTAAATTACACGGTTAAAAAAATGCCGTGTACATCTCCTGAACTATTATATTTAGAATCGTAGCTATAGTTTTCTGATAAATTGTATGTAGACTTCTAGCATTTTTCTTTTTATAATTAAAAATTTACAAGTTTCGGTCATAAGGCATATTTTTTATATTTTCCCCAATATATCTGAAACTATTTTACGAAAAATTTAGAAAAGATAGTTTTGTTTACTTAGTTTTGTAAATTTCCATACCAAATTACTATTAAATGTTAACTATTACAAGATACAATTTTTGGTTGGAAGTGTAAAACCGAGTTTATCGAATGCAAGCACCTCTTCTTTTGGAAATTAATTTAAAAGAGATTTATTAACTTTTTTAATAATTCTGTTAAGACGCCAATCTAACGAAAAAATTGGGGGCTATTAGCAAAGATTGTCTGCCACCTGAAGATGTTGTAATACATCGAAACCTAGGTCATGGTAAAGAATTTGAAGGAAAGTAGAAATAATACTACATCACGTTGTTTCATTTAATTATGAATAATGAATGTCTACAAAATTAACGCCAAATATATTCAATCTAATTTCCATACAAATGAAGGATAGATACTTATTTAAAAAAACAGTCTAATAGATTAAAGAGGCGCGTTATTTTTATTTAAATCAAAGTACACCTTTTTCAGAAAGCCAATCTTGCGTTTTTGAAACTACTCTCATATTTGTAATAAGCTGAAAATAATATAACTCGTTTTTATATTATATGGTGATATAATGGTATAAAAAAATGTATATATAAGTCTAAATACTTCGACTAATTAGGAATATATTGCGAATAGCTTTACTGACATACGCAAATGATCTCATATCCGGTGCCACTTTCCACAATGCGACATCCAACAGAAATGTCGCCGGCTCGCTCACAGATTCAATTAAAAGTTGTTATCTAGAATTCTGTATGGTTTTGGACTTTGTAATAGTGCGTAACTAATATACTAATACTAATTATCTAAATATGATTATAAGTTTGAAAAGCCACTGTCGCTATTTATCTTTATGGCTAAAGTAATTTTAATACGTCTCGCAAATTAATATATTTTGACAATAAAAAGGAATCTAAGCCTGTTTATGTGTTATTTAAACTTAATTTGATGTATTGAACATGTAAAAAAAAGTTCTTCATCGCGTCTGTATATTTGTATGCACGTGGTTTTCACAGTAATTTCTGAATGGATTTCGTTATATTTTATAATTAGTAAATATGTTAATTTAGGAGGAAGCAAAGAGTCAAAAAAAAACATTCGTCCATTATGTGTCTTCGTATGGTGCTTAAATCCTTAGAGATGCAGGGAAGCAAAATCTAAATATTATTCTTCTCAAAAAGTTCTACGAAAACATTCGCGACAGCATACGTACGTATATTACTAAAAAATCATAATAAACATTTTACGGTTTCAAAATACATAATTTTTTCACTCAATTCTGTAAAGCTTGTTATATAAAACTGCCTGAATTATTATCAAATTAAATTTTATATTAAACTTATATTTTTTATTATTTTATATTAAACTTTTTCTTATATAACGTAATTTTGTGACGGATAGTTTAAAAGTTACAATATAGTTTTTAAGTGCATAACAATAACACCAATATTTTTAAAGAATCAATATTTTTAAAGTGTTATATGAAAAAGTAGTAGTTTAGAAAATCTATATACTCGTGGAAAATTGAGAGAGTTCCTAATAGAATACATAAACTTGAATCCACCTGAAACCTAATATTCTTAAAGAAGGCTTAACATTGTTTGTTTTCTTTTGTAAAATATTTAGTCTTCGGAGATAAGCTCTCATTTTAATAGCAGAAACAGAAGCGCACGGTAAAACTAACGTTTTTTATTTTTTTTCGTTTCTTGTAACTTCTAATTTGGCTTTCGGGTATTTGAACGTCACGGCCATTTTAGGTTGTGAAATGACAATTTTTTTGTGTTTAATCTATCTCTTTCATGAGAATTACTAGAAAACCTTAAAACATCGTCAATATTTGTTAAAATTTTCTCGACGTTGCCAATATGGAAAAGGAAAAGAAATTTTATTTAGAAAAAAATTATGATTTACGTTCTGCATTCCATCAAATTTGTAGATACATAAATGTAACATATTTTTTAATTTTTCATTTGATATATAGCTCAATACAACTGTATTGAACGATATTAATATTACAATATAAAAAAACGCGTTGTGAATAAAATAATTTTTTGATTAAGGGCACTTAAAAGACCAAGCTCTCCCTTCCACTTAGGAAAAGGGAGAGCTTGTTTATCCGATAAACTGTTTAAGTTTCATATCTACAAGGGATCTTACATCAAAACATAATTAACACATATATCATCACTAATCTCTATAAAGGTTTCCTTTGCCATCTGTAAAATTTTCATTGTCTTTTGTAAATATTTTCACGTGATCCGCAGTGCCAGGAAAACTCAATTCAAGTGAAGTAACAATTTATAGAAAATGAATTTTGTAGTAGATATTTGAAGAAATTAATTTAAAAACAAAGTTATTTTACTTTTATTTGTAACCTGATTTTGCGTAATTATTACATTCATTAGTTAGATTTCGTAAACTCTATTGTAAAAGTATTAAAAAATTTTCCCCATCCATCACACAGGATTTCATTGCACCTTAATGATAACAATTTTTAATTATACAGATTAATAAAAGATTAATGATACTAAGTTTTTTTACAAATATTATTAAAAAAAGATAAGTAATGTTTTTTTTCCGTAAGTAGAAATTATCTTATTTATATCCAAATGACATTTGATTTCCAAAGAAATATCTCAAGTTAACTTCAAAGTTTCAACATAAAATTCAAACTTATTATGTATAATAAAGTATATTTAAACAAAATTAAAAGTTTGCTAAATTTTGCAAGAATTTTGAAAGAATATAATAAAATAACTTTTGGTCTAAATGAAATGCTTAAACAATTATATTTGAATTTTATTCAAGAATGGCATTCTTGCCATTTAGTGTTATATCACCCACAGATAAACTGAAAGCGAATAAATAGAAATGGAGAAAAGTAACTATTTATCCAAGTTTCATTACGACCGACGTTAATTTTCTTTTACAAATATTTTATTTTTATTATATCTTCGTATTGCATATTATATTATTTCCTAGGAAAATACGAAAGCTTAATAACGTCAAATTAATGGTATAAATAAATTATAGTATTACTCGACTAGTGATCGGCCGAAAGTGTGCTTTTCGTTCGAACGAAATAAAAATTAAACTTATTTAACTTTTGCATCAGATGATTAGAAATTAAAATCGGAAATTAATGTATTTAATTCTTTAAAAATATGTAATTTTTTTTAATTACTGTGCGCATTTAAAAATTTATATGATATATTAACAATACTTTATTGGAATTAGATTTATTTCACTATACTAAAGTATAAAGCAGACTATCGATAATAATTATAAGAGAAAATAGATGATGGTATGATCAATGGTCACACGTCCTACAAGAATTGTTTCCTAAAAAAACGGAACGACTCGGTCGATTAAAAAGTTACGAGTCAAAATACGCTAACGGAAAAAAAGATAGAACGTACATGCGCTAACGGTGACGAAAGACATTTAATAAGTAACCCGCACCTCTTGAGTTGGGCGGTAAATCGGGGAAAAAAGTCGGTCAGCGACTTTTCCAACAAAGTCGCCAGTTGTCTGCCCGACTCACCACAATACACCAGTTTACATAGTGTTTAATTAGGTTTAGTCTCTCTAATTAATAAATTATTGTTTGTTGTTATTTTTTGTTTGTTAGGATATTAATATTATTACATATATTTAGCATATTTAACGCAGTAATTTCTAAATAAAGAGCAATTATCAAAATTATTTAATTGCCTGTCTTTACGTTTCATTTATTTTGTCCTTTCTTTGTTTACATTTTCTAGGGTATGTTAATTTGGTGAAGCTTTAGAAAGCCTAATAATTTATTTAAAAAAAATTAAAATTTATAAAAAAATATTCCAAGCACTGAAGAGTCCTTTCCAAACAGTTCTAAAGTTCGCGTTGTAAAATTATTTCCGGCGCAACAACTTTCGCTGCTGTCTTTATTCGATAACGACGACCAGTGTCGTACGTAGCCAAGTGACAATAAAAATGGGACTAGACATACTTTAACACGAGAAATTTGCTACCCGCGGCGTTGTTGTAACGACGGAGTGGTTTATCGGCTGTTAGACGTATTGTTCTGGCTCGTGTTTTCTTCTTTTTATTTTAATTTATTTTTTACTATGACAGTTAAAAATTTAAATGAAAGTGAATTTTAAATTTTTAATTTTTAATTAATTCATTGGTCGATAATACATAACTATAAAATATAAACATCGCAGTCTTACTTTTTCTGATATAACAATATGTTGAATCGGCGGGTGAACTACTTCCACGTTCATATGATAATTCGCCATTGATAATGGTATTTAATATACAAAGTAACTGCTAATTAAATTGTAAATTAATGGCATTTCCAAGTAATTAAATAACTTAAAAAGTTGAAACTATTTTTCACGGCTTAATCCAGTCACATCTTATTATGTTCTGTTAATTTCTGTTTTCATTATGTTCTGTTTTTATTTATTTAAAATTAAAACTTTTGTATTTAGTTAAAATTTTCCTATAAACCTTAATCACTTATTAAGTTTCATTATTTAAATTTTGTTTCTGTAAAAATATGGAATTTAATTACTTAAAAAAAGAAACCATTTTTCGTGAAGAGAAAACAAATGTGTCGTAGATACGTACATATTGGGTTTAAATAATAATACAAAAATTATGTTTCTTAGTATCAAATAATATGTTAATTCCGTAAAAGAAAACTGTACCTAATTTTCGTACTTAAAGGTAAATCCAGCTCTCGAATAGAGGGAAGATAGGGTGGTGATGTTACATTACATGTTTTATGGACCTATGAAAATTTTAAGGACCTATAAAGGTGGAAAAAATATTCTATTTTTATCAGAATTACATACTTTCAAATTTTAGCGTCGAACTGTTTTTGATAAAAATGCTTGTGAAAGACAGACCAAAATTGATACTTCTCATTATTTTAATATCTTTTCATTCCAAATACTAATAAATTCAGAAATTTAAAACGTACAATTAATCATTCTTTGCACATTTAACGTAAATAATTCTGCCTTTAATATCAATCATGCCATCTTTCGTAATTTAATAAATTAGTAAAATGTTAAAGGTTTTTTGAATGAAGGAAATATGTGTAACATACGTTGAATCAATTAATTCTCCTTCCCATGGAAGTGTTTTTAGAGAAAGTGACTTGACAATAAATTATTTTATCCTTACATTGAATCTAGATACTTAAATGTCGAAAGCCGACATAGAACAACGCGTCCACTCCACGACAGTACCCAGGAATAATTTAGTAAAAACATTTTTTGAAAGCTGTAAATTTTTAATTTTCCGTAAAAAAATGTAAACAACAAAGATTTATGGAATCTAACTCAGTGTCTCTGCGTCCTTATATCCGACAGAGTTTATTTTCTGACAACTCATGCTATACCCAAATATAGATGAAACGTATAAAAATCCAAGTTTGCGATTATATGAATGATTTTGAGAGTTAGGTGAGTCACCGTTTTTTTTTATTTCAATCCTTTCAAACGAGATATCCAATAACGGCTGTTAAATCAAAAAATCCATAAACTCAAATTACAAATGAAATGAAAGGAATTTACGTAAATAGCTGAATTTGAGATGCCATAGACCCACCCAAATTATTAATTTGTTGTATTTGGGGGTGGACTAGGACCTCAACGGAGCGAGCAGCCCCACTCATCGGTATTTTGACCAACCCACAGAACTATCAACAACACACGTCGCCGACCGACACTTTGCCCAGCGTGAACCCGCTCGTAAGAGGCTTTTACAGTTACACAGAAAAACTAATTATAAGTTCGTTACCGATTATTCATTAGGAAATTAGTTGTGGTAATAGTTCAGTATTAAGTTCGTAATTATCTCGAATGAGTGCTTTGTGCAGGTGTATCATAATGAATTAAATTATGTGAATTTTTAAATAAACAACGATATACGTGATAAAAGAAATTGATTTCAAACATCCACAAACGTATCAGTCGTTGGTGCGACCACATAATATGTGAATATCATGAAAATATAAAAAAGTCGTTTAGTTATAAAGTAAGATTTCCAATGTTCACTTAAACAAAATTACCATACCAAGTTTGTAAAGATATTTAAAATTATGCATTTTGCAAACATTTACTCAGCTCAGACCTAAAATAAAAAAAAATAGTTTTGTGTTACAAATATTTAAGTATATAACACTACAAAAGGCGTCAATACAATATATATATATATATATATATATATATATATATATATATATATATATATATATATATATATATATTACAAAAACTCAAGATGATGGTACAAAGTATCTCTAAAGTGTCTAACTTAGAAATAGTCATACTAAAATGACGGCCGAATTTAGTGATTTATGCTTTACATAGAAGGAAATATTGAAATACTAGGCACATAATAATGCTATTGTATTATAAATGGTACGATCTAACCAGTAAACTCAACTGAAGTTGCATCTATTCTTTTTGAAGTAAGAAATAAATCGTGAAAAAAATTTATTACAATATTTCCAAAGATATGAATTAACTATGAGTATTAACAATAATTCAAAATTGTCCATTGTGAAACCACAAAATTAGTGATAAGTTTAAAAATCAAGTATAGATCACCCGTATTTTAATTTTGTAACACAAAATTGCGTGCGTTACCAATCATACTGTTAGTGACAGAGGCGTTTGAAGATATTCAACCTAAAAGAACAAACTAATCACAGTAATGAAATCATTTTTCCTAGCAACAAAATTGTCAAGTTAATTTTTCAGATTAAATAAACGACTGTAAACTACTAAGTGGGGAATGGAGGATTATCTTAATAATAAACTGAGATAAATAAAATTTTGAAGCTCTTCGTTCAACACTTAATAAAGTTCAATTCGTTTCTGGTTTAAACACATAATTATACAGCGCTTTGGCTAATAAACAGTTGACTAGACAAATTACAGCAAGAAATTATTTAAAACTATATTCAAAATTATAATCAATATATATTATAAAAGTGATTGTACAATTTGCGCGCCGCTAAAACTCAAAAACGGGTCCCTGTACGATCAAGGGAGTTATATGATACCACATCATATAACTACCTTGATCGTACCGGGACCCGTTTTCGAGTTTTAGTCCTCTATCCCCCATCCACGAAGAAGTTTATGCCGAAGTCCATTTTTACCTGAAGGGCGTGCTTAAGATTTCGCCTTCTAGAAATTTCTAGAACAGTCCAGAGCGTTCCACAATATTCCAGAATATCCCAGAACTTTCTGAGATGTTGTGGAATATTTGGAATATGTTTGAAACGTTCAGGAATATCCCGAAACATCCCAAATCATTGTGGAATAATCTAAAACTCTCTCGAATGTTGTGGAACATTGCGGAACATTCGTATAGACCTTGCTTCATATACCTCTACCAATGGGTAGCCCTACATTCGTATAGGTAGGGGCCACCCATTGGTAGAGGTATATAAAGCAAGATCCGTCGTGGGTTGGAACGTCAGTTCCTTGTCAGTGAAGTGCAGTGAATGAATAACAATAAACAGTGAAGCGTGAGTAATCAAAGTGATACAGTGACTAAGTATAAATTGAAAATCAGTGTGAAAAGTGTTTAAAGTATATTTAATGTATTTCTTAATAAAAGTTAATTTTATTTATATGTTATACAATGCCCAAACGTAAAACAGATCTTGGCAGTTCTGAAGCAAAACGACGAAAACAAAAATAACAACAAAAACACAAAGCTGTCAAATAGCGCAAAGCACGTTTACGTTACCAAATGACAAAAATAAGTACGGTGAGAAGCATCAAAACCGAAGAACAACGAAATGAATGAATTAAAGAATCAAGAATTGCGACACAGTCTTATAATAAAAGACTGCGAGTGCAAGCCACCCATGAAAATAATAACGTACGAGAAGCGCGGACGAGGACAAGTAAAGAGTACAACCTAATAAATGAAATATTCCACTACGACTTGACGAAAGAATATAACAAACACAAACACGTCGTAATCGGAAAAATGGATTATATCTACCAATTTTGCAACGCAAAAAAATTCAGTAAAGAAACACCAGGAATCTGTTGCACGAATGGAAAAATTCGATTACTACCACTGGAATCTGCGCAGAAATTTTATATTACATGACTCCAAAATCAAAACACTTTCTTCAAAATATGCTTCTAAATGACTTCTTTCGGTGTCACTTTGATCAACACTAACCGAGATGAAATCGATTATGTTTCTTTTTTTCATCCAAGGACAAATCTATCACAAAACGGGATCATTACTACCGCTGCCCAACGAAGACTATAAATTTCTGCAAGTGTATTTCGTCAGAAATAAAGAAATAGAAATTGATCTGCGATGTGCAAACATCAGTGGATTGAGACGAGAAATTATTCAAGATGTACAGAAGATCTTGCACGAATACAATGAACTTATTTACATATTCAAAACGGCATTAGACCGAATGATTTCTGATAACTATAAATTATGATTCGAGCGACAAGAGGTAGTCTCTGGAGAACACGAACGTCGATTTAATACACCTCAGATAGATGAAGTCACCATCGTAATTGCGGATAACAAAAACACAAGCCGTGATATAATGTTACAACGAAGAAGAGAAGGGCTACAATGCATTGCAGGGGCCCACCGTCCATATAATACCCTCCAATATCAATTAATATTTCTGCACGGAGAGGACGTATATCATATTAATGTGAAACAAATCCTACCTGAAACTGTCGTAAAACGAAACAAAAAAGCCACTTCCAATGAGTTTTATGCTTACCGCTTTATAATCAGAGACAATGAAACATACAATCACATTCTTAACACCTGCCGTTTATTCCAACAATCCCTCGTAGATACGTATTTAAAAATAAAAGCAGAACAGATGCTTTACATAAGACTGTATCAAAAAAACTATACACTGAAGAATACATCGACCTTAGAAACGCGACAAGAAAACATTGACGATATTAACACAATGGTAATCTTGCCCTCATCTTACGCAGAAAGTCCAAGACACATGCACGAATACATTCGAGATGCTATGACCTACGTAACAAAATATGGACGACCTGACCTCGTCATAGCATTCACATGCAACTCATCGTGGCAAGAAATAAAAAACAACTAAGATACAGACAAACCCCCACGGATCGACACGAGATAATAGCACGAGTTTTCCGACAAAAACAAATGAGGTTTATTGAAGTCATCACAAAATACCACATCTTTGGAACCGTTAGATGCTGGATGTACACAATTGAATGGCAAAAACGAGGACTGCCTCTCTCACACAATCTCATATGTCTATACGACAGAATTCAACCAACAGATATCGACAAAATCATCAAAGCTGAATTTTCCACTCCAAAAGAAGATCCGGAGCTGTACGATATAATAGTGAAAAACATTTTTCAGGGACAATGCGGGCCATTAAACCTCAATTCACCATATATGAGAGTATAGAAATCCATATCACCATGTATGGAAAATGTACAAAAAATACCCACATACTTGGACGACACACAAACCAAAGATGATGGCTATCCAAATACAGAAAACGATCACCCAAAAAAGGTAGTTTCACAGCAAAACTACCAATACGAGGCAGAGACGAACTGGAAAGAGAATCAATAGGTACTACTATGTAACCCACTACTTTCCAAAATATTGCAGCACACGTAAACATGGAATTCCAGTAGAGGATCGACTAACGCACAAGGTCGAGTATAGACCGTACATCCGAACAACGCCGAATGTTTCTATCCTCGGATGTTGCTACATGAAATACATGGACCAACAAGTTTCATAGATCTCAAAACTGTTGACGGTTACCTATATCAGACGTACAGAGAAGCATGCCAAAGCTTAGGACTAATGAAAAACGACAGTCACTAGGAATTAACACTATAAGAAGCCTCACTCACAGCCTCAGCTGAACAAATCAGAGTCTTATTAATAATACTAACAACATGTACAACCATAATACTAACAACATGTAACCCATCGAATCCAAAACAGCTACGAACTCCTTCAAAGAGAGTATGACTGATGACATTCGGTACCAAATCCAACAAACTCATCCAGAACTGACCATCGAATTCAGCGACTACATCTTACAACGTTATCGTGGACTGGATCAACAACAACAATGGCAGAATTATTTACTTGAACGCACCAGGCGGCACCGGGAAAACGTTTCTAATAAATCTATTGCTGGCAGAAATTTGTGCAAAACAACACATCGTACTTGCACTGGCATCTTCCGGTATTGCCGCCACACTTATGGAAGGAGGACGAACTGCCCATTCCGCCCTACAACTACCATTGAATATAACCGAAGAACAATACCCAGTATGCAAAATTTTAAGAGCATCTGGATGGGGTGAACTTCTAAAACATGCTAAAATTATCTTCTAGGACGAATGCTCAATGATACATACAAAATTACTCGAAGCCATGGACAGAACATTACAAGACTTGCGAGGAATCCCTGAAGTGATGACAGGAGCTCTACTCATACTCCGATGAAATTTTCGACAAACACTTCCAGTTATCCCCAAGTAAACACCAGCAGACGAAATCTATGCATGCTTAAAATATCACCTTTCTGGCCACACATACAAATATAGTGACTAACAAAAAATATGAGAGTTGAACTATCAAACGATGAAACGACAGGATATTTTGCTCAAAAACATTTACAAATAGGCGAAGGCCCACATCCAACGATCCACCACGCAACTGGCCTCATTGAACTCAACATAATTTCTGCAACATAACCACTGCTGAGAAAGAACTCATCGACCAAATTTAACCAAACATTGTTCACAACTATACCAATACAGAGTGGCTATTTCAGAGGACAATTTTAGCGACTAAGAATAATATTATCGACGATATCAACTTTAATATTAAAAATAATTCCCGGTGACGAGAAAATGTACAAATAGACTTCTATCGAACACTATGGTAAAAGTTGAAGAGAGCGACAACTTCCCTATAGAATTGTTAAACTCTTTGCAAGTACCAGAAATGCCATTACACTGCCTTCGACCGAGAATTGGATCCCCGATCATACTATTCAGAAATTTCAACTCACCAAAACTATGTAATGAAACAAGAATGATCGTCAAACAGCTATCGAATAATATCATCGAAGCCGAATTTATAACTGGAAAGGACAAAAGACACACAGTATTTATGCCCAGAATACCACTGATTACTACTAAAATGCCATTCCAATTTAAAAGACTGCAATTTTCAGTCAAATTAGCCTGTAGTTTTACAATTAACAAAGCGAAAGGATTTACTTTAAAATATTGTGGCGTCAACCTCAAAAAATCCTGCTTTTCTTATGGTCAACTATGCGTAGCGTGCTCTCGAGTAGGAAATTCGAAAAATTTGTGCATATGTACCCTGGATAACAAAATGAAAAATTTTGTTTGTAAACAAGTATTATAAATAGTTAGAATATATTTTCATTAAAAATTGTTTACCTATTATGATTTAAAGTTTATCTTTTTATTCCAACTACCACACATTCTCAAATCAACTTCCTGAGCGGTACCCCAGCTAGTGTTTATATATCTAAAATCAACAAAAATCAATAAACGAATGCTTACAATTACAATTTTGTAATCTGCAAGAGATTAAAAATATGAATCTTTCCATTTTTATATTGTGATTGAAAAAGACCAGTCACACGGAACACGGAGAATGTTGAACGGCACACCCAGAAAGATGTGCACCAAAATGTGGGAAAAAGTGCTGATACTACTAAACCTAGAATAATAAAAAAACAGGATTGGAAAAATTTGACGAGAAGAAATTACGGAAAAAAATAGCAAACGTTTCGTTTTCACGCATATGAAAGATATAAAATTCAATAGAAAAACTTTAAACTATTAATTTTTTAACCATTTGTATGTAGTAATTATTTACAGCACGAATTCTATTTGTACTTAACAGATTCCTTGATATTAATACATCCGGTGGTTGTAATCAAATATATTTGATCAAAAAATATACTCATAAGCTTGAACACGTCTTGAGATAACTGACTGTGATAGACGGATGGAATGAAAGCATTGCAGGAATAACAAATATTCTAGAGATCCTCGTTGATTACAAAACCACTTCAATCGAATTCCGTAATATAACTAGGATAATTTACTAGTCTAATTCTTCATCTAATATCCCCGTTAATATCAATCTCTTATTGAATTGAAAATAATTAGGTGTTGGCGATTGATAATGCCGACTGTAGGCATAAAATGGATAAAGCACCATCATAATTTCTTCCATCAATCTAAATCCATTGAAAGAGATTGAAGGAAAGGAAGGCAAAGAGAAAAAAAAAGAATAATTACTCTTTTCCCAGCCTATTATTTGGAGTTCAGTTTAGGGTTAATGAATGGCGCAGTGACTTGAAAAAAGATCTAGTTATATTTGCTAAGAAATGAATTGCCAAAAGGGCAAATGTCAGGGCCCATGCTAGTGGGTATATTGGTCCATATTGACAGTGAACCCTTTTTTGTAGAAACCATTCGAGTATAGTTCAACTTGTTAATGGGAATGCCGCTTAAGTTGACAGTAAAATGAGTCTATAGATTGGTCCAGATAAAGTAATATCGAAAAGTCTTAAGTTTAATACTTCTTTATTCTTAGGGTTTCATACCTCACTGCTGATAACATCACTCACGTGGACGTCCATCAAAGCCGCTTTCTCAGAAACCTTTGGACGTAGAAAGAGCAAAATTTTACAAACTAATAAAGTAAATTAGTACGCACATATTTCAAAATGGCTTGTTAATATGCTTTATTATTATACCTAATATTAATTATCTTAATTTACTTTACATACAATTTATATGGATTTTTTTGGAACATTGGAAGTACTCGAAAAAATTTTTAAAAATCCGCATACCGAGCAAAATATGGTTTGAAAAGGCTACTTATAAAGATCTCAGAAACATTTTTTTTCATAATTTTGCTGAGTATAAATTCAGAAACATATCAAGATATATGCAACAAAATTTGTTCTGCACGATACCAAAATCACTGCACATAAAATTATGAAAAAAAATACTTAATTAATAATTAAATATTTATGGCGCAAGAAGTGATGATTTATGATAAAAAAGTAATTTCATTTCAAACTGCGAGCCTTTATTTACTTCCCAAAACACACCCCTATTTCAGAAAATAATATATGTTTGGAATAAATACATGTTTGGAAGATTTTGTGTCAGGGGAGTGTTTGGCATCTTAAAAAAGTCAAAACATATTTATTAAAAATTTCAGCGCATTTGTCTCTCTGCCTGTATTTTTGTGTTTTAGAGCACCACGTAAAAACTATTAAACTGCTTTGAATATATCTACAATCATCGATGTCAGCAAAGTGGCGAGAAAAGGCTACTTTCTTTTAATATTGGTGAAAGTTAAAATCAGATTAAATTTTTGTCATTTTTAAAGACAGAGATTTATTTCATTATTTACTCGCAAAAAATTAACAAACTACATTACCAATTTTAACATGGATGTGTCATATTAATGTTTCATCCTAAGACTTAGATTGTTAATTTGTTTATCTTCGTGGATAATTTATGTCATTAAAAAGTGGCCAAAAAGTGGACATTTTCGTACAGATTTGAATAGTTGCAGTCAAATTACAATCCATTTAAAAGTTATGCGGTGATATTCGGACCAAACTGGAAAGCTCCTGTTTGTATGAATTCGGTCGTAAGAGTTAATCACATTAGAATAAAGTCAGATAATATTTGGCATCATCCTGAAATATTAAGTTTGTCATTTTTGTCACACTTGACAGTGAGTTGAAATATATTAACTAATCGGATAATTTGTTGATATACGATTTTGACAACATAACCATCCAAAAATTGTTGTCTATGTTTTGCTCAAAATTAAAGGACAAATGGTGATCTAAGCATCTTGTAATATTGTCAATAGGTCATAAACACGTGAAAGGCTTAGAATTTTTTGAGTTTATTGTTTAGGGGTATCAATATCACATTACCAGAAAATAGCGGGATGTGACAAACATCATTTTCGTAATATAGCTCATATTGTAAAACTGATTTTTTACTAATTTTAACACGCTATTATTTCAAAAAATATTAATCTTATAAAGAAATATTTCGAGAAAAAGTAGCAGAAAATTTAATTCTTACTAAAAAAAAGAATTATGTATATTTTATATGAACCTCGCTGTTTTCAAGAAATAAAACCACTTTTCATTTTTCTAAATTACGGATTTAGCATTCTGAAATTGATGCCCATATAGTTAAAAAGTGTGCAACATTTACATATTCCTATTACCTACTTAATGTCTATGGAATAACTTGTTCGTTTGATTCGAGTACATGTATGGCTATATTTACTTATGCATGCATTACCAACGTGAATGTGTCTTAATCGAGACACACTCGTGTTGCCGAGTTTAAAGAGAATGCTTCAATAACACTTGGGCACGAAGCTCGATGAAAAGTATTGTTTCAAAAATTAATGGCATTTTGAAATCGTTGCCATAAATTCTTGCCGTGTTTGTCGCTCGATACAATAGAACATAATACTAACACGCGAACGATTCATTTTGACTCGAGTCATTCTGAAATATCGATTGTCGTTTATCAAAACATTATTTATTTTCTAATGTCATCTGTTACATGGTGAGGTGAAAAATATTTTCCTGATATGTTGTTTTATATTACTAATAATTCTAGCATCTTAACAATCTTAACTGCACATTGTTGATCAAATTTTTAAGGTCCCCTGTAATAAATTTTGACGAGAGTGTTTATAACTTTTTTTTTATTAAAGAAATTATTTTCTGAATGACACAATGAATGAATGGTATCTACAACACATTGACAAAATAAATATTTATGCAAAATATAACCCTGTGGTGATATCGTCGTTAACGCGAGAATTGTTTCGGCTCTTAATAGAAAGAAAATAAATCTCCACCATTTGTTGTTTCTATATGTGTGATATTCGACAGCTTGCTTTCATTGCCTAAGAATTTATTTACAATTATTAATGTCCATTCGACGTCAGTTTATTGCACGATATTAGGTGCCTTAATAGTTTAAATTTAACATTTACTGATCTGATATCTAGATATTCTAGTTATTTCATTACGTCGCTACGATTCAGTTTTGGTTGGTAGTTTAAAATTTTTCAGTAGTAATCATGTAGCCGTAACACAGATTTGTTTCAATCCTCAAATTTTATATAAGAAAATTAATAAAAAAATTAGGAATTTTAAAAGCGATATATAAATTAAAATTGAGATGTTATCTTAGGAACATTTTTGTATTGTCTTTAAAGTAACATTTTAATTGGAACGAAATTCCATATCGAACGTTCACCCTTGGCGAATGAGAGCTAGTCCGAGAAAAGTGAAAGATTTCGACCGACACTTTTGAGACAGTATAAAAGTGTAAGATTTCGGCCCACATTTGTGCTACAATATAAACGTTTGAGTGTTTGTAAACTTATGTTAATGAATAGATATATTACACCAATATAAACGTACAGCATACGCATCAGCCGTATTCATTTAAGCGTGTATATTTTGCAATCCGTGTGCGCCATAATATTCATAACCTCTCTTCACTATTTATAATCTCTTGTTATTATTTTCAATAAAAAATGAATTGTGAAAGTGATTCAATAGAATTTGGGTATAGTGATGATGAAGTCCGGTAAGTAACAGTGTTAACGTGACAATAAGTGGACGATTTATTTTAAATTTGAATTTTGGTACAATTTATAATAAGAAATAATAAATAAATTGTTTATTTTCATAACTTTAAAAAAAACATGTTGATTACAGTTTTATTACCATCCCTTCATTTATTTCTATAAATTTTTCATTTAATTACTTTCAAACGCTGTTAACTTATTTCCTTGTGTCAATTATTTAATACATAATATACGTGTACCGGTCAAAAAATGGATGCTTCCCGATCGGTGGATCGGTTATTGTTCACCTTTAAAATTTATGGCGGTACCGCAGACTTCTTAGAAGTGAATTGGAATTGAACTCAATAAAAGTGGTGGTTGTTTTAATTTATTTATGACAAACAATTTCAGGTTCTCTTAACTTTTCAGGTTCTCTTTAATAGGAGAAGTTATTAAAATTTTACTTATTAATAACCATTTACTTGATTCTTTATTAGTACATGTGTAGTGTTTTTTTAAAAATAAAGATATTTTCAAAGTATTGGTTATTCTATGTTAATGAATATAATGAGTATAAAAGGCGGTAAAACTTGTAGTATGATAGACATTTAAATTTATGATTTTCATTTCAGATTGCAATTTAAAAAAAAGTAAAAACAAATTAATTTCCTGCTTTTGAAAACGTGGGCGAGAATTATATAGTTAAATTAAATATAAAAAAGTTTCGAGTTTCAACGTTTTCTTTTAAGCTTCGAGATCTATAAAAAGAAAAATTTATAATTTTTTATATTTTTACTGCAAACTATAACAAAAAGTACTCGAGAATATCGAAAAGTTCATAGCCAATGAAATGCCAAAATAATTGCTTACACGTTTGACGCATGTGTAAAGATTTTAATGACATTGTTATACTAACTATATAGAACGGTTTTTTCGACCATGTATATGTGTAATATCACCAATTATTCAATAGCTTCGATTAAAAATTTATTAGACATATTTTATTTATTAATTTGTAAAAATATAATTTTAATCAAAATAAGAAGAAAAGTTACATACTTCCAGATTTGTAATTATTATTTCAAATTATTCATTCATACAAATCGTTAAAGAACTCAGCTTGGCTCAGCTTGACTTACCTTTTTTTGCTATACCTTTTTTGTTAGTTAATTTGCTTGTTTATTTTGAATTAATAAGGCTGCATTCCAAGCAGCCTCGATCTCAAAAAAAATCTCCAAATTGTTGGATGTTCTTGGAGTTACTACTTAAAATATTCAGAATATTATGCTTAAAAATTAAATATTGTAATCAATTACCCAATCTTTACAAATAATTAAAATATCCATCTGGTAGTAAACTGTAAATAACCGGAAGACAGTATGAAAATGATAAAATACATTTGTCATTAACACGTTATTCATACATGCCACTAGCTTTCTTAAAACGGCATGTAACCGTCTCTTTTTAAAGCATTGTTACGCTTCAACACATGTGAATTTCACCACATATATTTCATTTTCCGCATGTTTTTCCTTTTCACCCTTGCTTTTACAATTTTATCCTGGCTTATTACTTTCTTGCGACTAAACGTTAGTACATATCTTTCAATTTCGCTTTCTTACTATTTACTATTTTCATTTTAAGTGTACAAGTACATTTTTGAGATCACTTTTGCACTATTTACTTTACATTCACTTTTTAAAGGCCATGTCAATTTTGCATTATAATTTTATTACAGCAAAGCGAAAGCCATGTTCCATCTCATTTATATTAATGATTGCGTTTATCTAAAAAATATTCAATTTAATTTTATTTACTCGGATAAATCATCTTAATCATTTTATTTTTAGCAACGAAATGGATAATTTTCTTTACATCTTTTTAAAAGCCTGAGTTTTTATAGGTATCTCTATATCCTCCAAAGTATCATCATAAGCACCTAGTATTTGTATAGAAGCGTGGAAAAGTATTAGTGTAACATGTTTTAAAAGACGTAACTATGCGTTATATACAATAACTTTTGCCTACTGGTATTAAATATTCCTGTAAAAAATTACTAAATACTTTCTATAAAATGATCAGTCGAATTAATATCTGAGAGTATTTATGAGAGAGGAGTCGGAAAATTATTTCACAAACTTAAATAATACATAATATCTGTATCATAAATGGCTATATTTAATCAACAGATGTCCTTTATAACGGGCCTTAGAATGAAATTATAACCAGTGTTATAGAAAACGCGTTATGGTTGCTATAAAATTGTATACCTTTTGTCGTTATTTAAAGAAAATAGTATGTTCAAGCAAAATTAAATAAAGTAATAGTTATTAAATGGCTCTAAATTTAATTTACGAGATAGCTTTTCATTTTTAGTTTTAATAGGAGTCAAGAGAGTTCGTCCGCGTACGGAAGCGATCGTTGGCGTGAGTAGGATAGCTCCCGTATAATTTAAAATATAAAAATTTCCAAGTGTTTCTTTGGAGTAGCAGTGTATGTTTGATTTGTACAAGTGATACTAAACATATATTAATTATTAAAGTTAGTTACTGTAATTCTATATTGATAAAAAAGTGGGTGGTTTGTAATTTTCAATCGGTGCCTGGTACATAGACAAAACGTGTTTACGTGTTTGCAAACTTTATTTATTGACAACCGCACGTCGTGTACAAAACGATAACTATTTTTCGAGGCTCCTCGCAGCACGTTCGTGGTGCAGGGTGTAACGCTAGCGCCCGCGTCGCTGCGTCGTAAAGCGGACGGCGTGAGCTCCCCGGGTTCGAGATCAGCTAGTAGCGCGCCTTGTTCTTTGTTTTGTATTTTATTAGTACGGAGTGAAACAACACTACTGCCGCCATCTAGCACTGAGCATTTGAAATCATACTTAATACGCGTTGAGTTGGAGCGCGTAGTCATCATGCTATGCAAGTGACATCGGGTAGCGTGTGAAAGAGCATGGATAACGAGAATTCAAGAGGACAATCACAGACAGTGATGACGAAATATTATCCTCCTACAGATAATGAGCAGCAGCAACAAAAAAAAAGTTCATTCAACAGTCTTTTCACCCGAGTATGGTTCTATCAAGGCACAGATCTGCATCTTTGGGAAGTTATGCAGAAATAAGTGAATCTCAGTCTCAAGAAACAAATGAACCTCAGTCGAGCAATAAACCCAACCCTCCATCCTGGCAGAGAATACCAAACAGGAATTCCAAGAGAAATAAATTGTCACAAACACCATCTCCAGACCATGTCCGAACATGAAACCAGTTTACTGGACTGACTATTAATCTTGATGAGGAGAATATTGAAAAGAAAGTGAGAAAGCCAAACAAACCTCCACCAATAATACTTTATGGTGTTGAGGATGTTAATAAACTAACGGAACTCCTAGAAACAGTGGCCGAAAGAAATCAGTTTACCTACAAAATAGTAAATAGAAACCAACTCAGAATCAGCAGTGTGGAAATTGAGGTCAACAAAAAAAGTGATGACGATTGTTAGAGAGAACGGTCTTACAGGTCATACATTTAACAGGAAGGACATAAGAAACTTCAGAATAGGAATAAGAAACCTGCACCCATCTACTCCGCTCAATACCATCAAAGAAGAGATAGAAGCCACTGGTAACATAGTTACTGGAGAAATTATCAATGCTAAGTATGGCCCTGAAAAGAAAGCAACTTCGACATTCTTTGTGAACTTGGCACCAGGGCCCAACAACAAAGCAGTCAAACTTCTCAAGTACATATACCAGCAATCAGTAGTGATAGAGGATCCCCGAAAAAGAACATCTATTGTACAATGTCATAGATGCCAACAGTATGGTCACTCCAAGCACTACTGTTTGAGGCCATACCGTTGTGTTAAATGTGGAGAATCCCATAGGACATCGGAATGCGAAAGGCGTGACCGCAACTCTCCTGCTCTGTGTGCTTTGTGTAAAGGACCCCATCCAGCCAACTACAAAGGAAGCGAGGTTTATCAAGAAATATTAGCTCGTAAAAAGAAACGGAATGTAAACACAAATAGAAGAGATCTAACTACTGAACAACCTCAAACCAAAAATGACTATGCAGACATGGGCAGATCCGAGAATAACATGAGACAGAACAGAACCACTCGCCAGAATAGAACATATGCCGAAACTCTTAGTCAAAACCTTTATAAAAGTACAAAGAGTGTAGAAGAGGATACCAACCAGAACACCACCACTGCTGATACAACCGCGACAAACATATCAGTGGAGTATGTACTTTTAAAACAAACTGAAAAGTTCGACCTCATCATTCAACAAATGAGTACTCTTATGAGTCTCATAGCTAAACTAGTAGACCGACTCTCAAAATGATTTCGTTACGTCTAGCTACTATTAACATAAATGGGTTAACACCTGATAAACACGAAGTGGAACTGTTAATGAAGACACATAACATAGACATACTCCTTGTCTCGGAAGCTCATTGTACCATTAACACGTACCTCAGCTTCAAAGATGATCAGTGTCATTTGATACCTCATCTAGATGGTAGAGCGCACGCCGGAACTGCAATTATAATTAGGAAATCTATAAAATATCATCAAATGCCTGATTATAAAACAGAATATGTACAAGCTACAACAATAGCTGTAGAAGAAAAAACTGGTTACCTTAACATATCTGCATTGTATTGCCCGCCGAGACATGCAATAAGTGAGATGATGTTCACTGACTTCTTCAATACTCTAGGGAGGCGTTACATCGCAGGTGGAGACTGGAATTCGAAGCACATGTATTGGGGCTCTAGAGTGACGACTACCAGGGGTAAAAAATTAAAGTCAATTACCATAGCTTTGTCATAATAACTGCATAACCAACATATTGGCCAAGCCATTCTGACAGACTCCCTAACCTGCTGGACTTCTTTGTCGCTAGAGGACTCTCTAAGGAATATCTTAAGGCTGAATTATGTTATGACAGTCCATCAGACCATACACCAGTTATACTTACGGTAAGCTCTGGTTTGATAGAGACAACGGACCCATTACTTTCTATAATAAAAGCACTGACTGGGAATCCTTTGGGCAATACATAACAGACCATATACAAATGAAGGTAGCTTTGAAGACAGTTGATGATATAGACGAAGCGACAGAATACATCACAAGACTAATCCAGGAATCCTGTTGGTTGAACACTCCTTGGGAGATCTCAAAATTGAAGGCTACTAACTATCCTGCTGAGATCAAAATGGCAGTACTGGAAAGGAGAAGACTGCGCAGAGTCTGGCAATCAACTCACCTCGATGTAGATAAGCAGAACTTTCATGTAGCGAGTAAGCAACTAAAAGAGATCTTGACAGAATGGCATAACAACACGCTCGCTACGCAATTGGAATCCCTAACACCTACTCCACAAACAAACTACTCGCTGTGGAAGTTTACCAAAAATTACGACAGACCGCAACCAACAATACCCCCTCTGAGGTGCAACAGTGGTTGGGCAAGGACACCTCAAGAAAAAGCAGATTGTTTTGCCAATCATTTAGCAAAGGTATTTAGCCCGAATCCAAACCCGGACGGTGAGACTGAACAAATTGTGGACTCAGTTCTGCTTCAGGATTATCAGATGTCGGAGCCCCCGCGCCCCGTAACGGTTCATGAAGCTTGGCGAACGATCAGAAGTTTAAAAGATAAAAAGGCCCCTGGCTTCGACCTAATTACTAAAGAAGTATTAAAACAACTACCGAGAAAGGCAGTGGTGTTCCTAACAGTATTGTTTAATGGCATCTTAAGAGTCCAACACTTTCCACAGCTGTGGAAAGTATCGCAGATACGTATGATACACAAAGCTGGCAAATCACTACATGACGTCTCGTCATATAGACCTATTAGCTTGCTCCCAGTATTATCAAAAGTCTTTGAAAAGCTTCTTCTACACAGAATCAAACCAATACTGGATGAGGATAACATCATACCAACACATCAGTTTGGCTTTAGATCTCAGCACTCTACGGTGAAACAGGTCCACAGAGTGTACGATAGGATAAGAAAAGGATTAGAAGAAAAAGAGTACTGCTCCTCAGCATTTCTGGATATACATCAGGCATTCGACAGAGTATGGCACAGAGGCCTACTTTACAAAATTAAGACCTACCTTCCACATAGCTACGTGGAATTGCTGAAATCATATCTCTCAGATGGAATTGCTGAAATCATATCTCTCAGATCGATCAGATAAAAAAAAAACAAAAAAAAAAGTTTTAAATCAGCATTTCAGGGACGGTTGTTTCCAAAAAAACATATCTTATACTTTACACAATTGTCACCCAGGTAGGGCTATACTTCCTTCTAATTATAGAAAAAATATTACCAGCCAGTATTTAATATTATTAGCCAGTGTTCTTGACTTGGTATATTTTTTTATATTAATCTTTTTATCGAAGAACATAATGAATAAAGCATAGAACTTGACTTCTTTTTCACTTTAGGGTTTTTGGTGGGATACATATTACTAAATTGACATATTGGTGGAATACATATTAGTAAATTAATATATCGGTACATTAGATATTATTAATTAATATATCGATGGGATAGATGTTACAAAATGTATATTTTGGTGGAAAAAATATAAATCGATTCCGAAACAGGCCTTTCAGCGTCCATTAAAAACTAAAAATAATATGAAAAAAATTTATCTCCTTAACTTTCCATATTCCATTTCTTTTTATATTTTATTTACTTCCGGTTTTTACTCGGGACCTTTTGATAAAATGCAATGAATAAAATATTTTTTGCTAATGTCTGATAATGTATTTTTTTAGTTATTATAACTTATGTTTCAATTTTGTGAAATTGAATCTTATTTGTATAGTATGGCAATTGGAGGAAGATGGTTAGGGATACTCAGGTGAACGGAGATTTTACTGTGCCTACAATTATTTTAAGATTCGCATCATATTTAATGACCGATATATTACGGAATATAAAATGAAGTAACTTTCATCTCTCTACGTAATTATAAAATTCTAAGCGCCATAGTAAATACGACGTTCTTCTTTAATTTAATATCGAGTGACGTATGTAAACAAGTGGTGAAGTGATTAATAATACCGAATAGTGTGGAAAATTCCAAATGTAATATATGTATGTAACGTAGGACACGTTAACCTAAGAAATAAATACATTTTAAAGGAAATCGGACCCTTATGTATAAAATTAATTTATTATCTCGACCCTCGACTTACAAAATTATCAAGGCCCTCAGATTAATTAAATAATCCAATTTTGTCGAATTGTATGCTTCATAGTTACAAACTTGTGAGTCAGGATTGCTCGGTGTTTACAACCAGAGGGGGTACCACTTACGCACCGATGACCGGAAAGATAAGCAGTTTCTGCGCCAACTTCCAAAATTGATCGTTTTCGTTCTCAGAGGTATATGCTAACCTGTAGATCATTCGTCACGTACGAAAAAAAATTGGTTTGAGTAATAAACAAGAATTGCACATGTGTCCGTCTTTTTTAAATAACTGGCGAACAATAGCAAATTTTAGAGAAACTTTATTATTATTTTGCTTTCGTATTTATGGAATAAATATGGTAATTAAATAACAGAATATGAAAAGTCATAGTTCCACTAAAATAATTCGGTAGTTCCAAACCAACATTTCTAATGGATTTATTACCATTTTCTCAGTAGATAAATATGACACGCGACTGATAGGAAAATGTACAGCCAGATTTCCAATATTGTACAGCCAGTTCTAGGTTCAAGTATGGAGTAGGCACTCTTCGACTCTGTGAATTTATGTAAGAAAACCAAAATGATAGTGATATTTGATAGTGATAGTGATATTAGTAGTATTTCATCATTTATTTAAATAAAATTTGTAACAAAAAAAATGTATTAAGACTTTGGAGAATATAATTCATTTTCAGAGTTATTTCCCACTCAAGGTTCGTCGGCCACTTAAATATGATCGCTGGAATTTGCGCTTCGAAGTTTCGTCACATTGAATCACTTGAGTTGTATGATAGCAACTTTATCTCAATTTTCCTTTAGTACAATTTAAAATGTTTCGCCATTCAGTAGAAAAATGGAAAAGGGAGATAATTAAATTGAAACGGCCAGTACTATTTCAGTGTTTTTGATTTTAATAAATACGAAATAAACTAAATATATGAATTGAAAAGTGTGTTTAATAAAATGATAATTTACACTGTTCGCCTTGCCAGGTTAATTATCACAAAAGTCACACAGTATGCGTATATATATATATATATATATATATATATATATATATATATATATATATATATATATATATATATATATATATATATTTATATATATATATATATATAGGAACACGCATGAGAACATACGCACGTACACGTCCACAGGCAGACGCACCACACATACATACACACACACGCATACATACTCACACACAACACACACACACATACACACACACACACACACACACACACACACACACACACACACACACACACACACACACACACACAAAACACCCATACACACACACACACACACACATACACACACACACACACACTCACGCACGCACCACGCACGCACTCACTCACACACTCACACACATGACCACACACGTTATTTTGTACGTCATTATATCTCTCGCGAGCTCATTTAGTACTACTGAACGACTTTATGCAGATTGCGTTTATCAAGTTACGCAGTGTTAGAAACACTTGACATACTCAGACGACAGCCAATACTCACTACTACTACTTGCACGTTGATAAAACAAGTATTACTCTTGGAACTCTTGTGAATTAAAAGTATTTTTTTTTGTTTCTAAGAAAATTGAATTCCGAATTAATAGTGTTTGATTGCTTATTATACCACGTACATGTAGAAAAATAGCAAATAAATTAAAAAGTAAATAAATCACGACGATAACCACTTCTTTGATTGACTAAGAATTTTAAAAGTAGACTGGTCTCAACTTTCAAACTGAAAATATCGTACATATGTAATTTTTTCTAATAGAAATTTGTATCAGAGTTAAAAGGATTGTCTAATAGCAGATTGGTTCAAAATATTCAAATATTATATATTATGCCCTAAATTGTTTTTTTTAATGAAATTTTCATAACGTTCGTGCAACCTTACATCAAATTGATATTAATGACGTTATAACGTCTTTCTATTGTATCAATATACTAGAACTGAATATTTAGAAACATATTATCCACGTTCTGACTGTATTCAATCGCTACATCGTCTTATTATAGTTACACGAGAGTGCGACTTCTCTAAGATGAATGAGAATATTTTTTTTAAATCGTTCTAGGTTGTAGCGTCATAAAATTTGCAAATTGGTGTACGGTTAAAATCGATATTGAATTTTATATGTTATCGTTTCCAATTTTGAACAAAAATATGAGTTACGAATGTTTGTACATGCCTGTGCGAGCGTACGTGCTCCCATGCATGTGTCAAAATTGATAAAAATTAAGTATTCAACTTTAAAGTAGCGGGAAAATATAAAGCAATACCAAATTTAATAATAAAAAGACTAAGTTACTTTTCATAGCTAAATCGCAGGTCCTATGCAGACTTTTAAAGTATTTTCTAAGGTTTAAATGGACTAGTTAAATTGAAGTATTATAAAAAATATAAATAAACATCATAAAAATAATGTTTGGGCCAAAAATATAACAAATATATGAGTTTGGGATACATTATATTTTTGTAAGTGATCGTCCATATATAACATATAATAATTGTGAAATAAGCCAGTAAGATAGTTCACATAAATAGATCTTAATTTCAATAGAATTCGTTTCTGGTTGGCCGCCACATATACTAATTGTACGCATTAAGTTACTTAAAAAAATAAATATATTAAAACAAAAGAATATTAGCATTATTCGTTGTGTGTGTGTCAATATGTAATAAAGTTACAAAAAGATGATATTGCGACATATATTGCGACAAAAGGATATTATTGCGATATATTAGCGACCGCCATAGAGATCAACGATAATACGATAAAACAGGTACTTAAAGTTGATAGTAGAAAGATTCATTCCGAATATGATCAGAAAAGGTTTTAGTGGTGAGTATGTTTAAGGTATACTAATATTTAAGGCATGAACTAACATGAAATCAAAGGTTGGCTAATGTAAAGAAAATTCTTTTATATCGATTTATTGCTCCTTGTCCACTTAAATCAATTGACGTGGGCATGTGCAAGAAATATTTGAGAAATAATTTGATAAAAACTCTTTTCGGAGCATTTATCGATTTAATGATATTTTTGACGTGAATACGTCTTTAAATTTGCTACCATACGGGGGCAATTCAAAAAACCTAATGATAACAAAATCGGGGATACAGTTTGGCGTTACAATTTCGAATCTATCCTCTACATTAAAAATTAAATTATGCGACTGGATAGCTAAAGAATCAAAGAATTCATAACAATAAGCGAGAACTGTGACGCATCGCGCGCGGTGGAGGGGGAAACGCCGCCATTTTGAGGTTATTTTGCTGCGCATCGAGATTTGCAATTAGTATAACTTTTGATTCGGAAAAGCTACGATGTTCATTCAAGTTTTAATCGTCAGCTGTCGTCAAAATCTATCGATTTTATATAAAATAATAGTTTAAAGTAGTGACAGTGAATATAATAAGGTGTTATAATAAAAAATATCATCACAAATATTTTATTTAAAAAATATAACCCGTTACATAAACCTATTCACGTGCAACACACGGCCGTGTCTATGACACAGCCACACCCCAATTTTTTCACGTAATTTTAAAACAGTCCTTGCAGTACTTCAATGTGAATGACTTACAACTTCGACAGTTGATATCATTTGAATTAGAACAGAATATTTATTAAATCGCACAATTCTTAAGACAGGAATTCATTCACTTCGTAATAGCGGCTTAAATAAATGTATCACAAAAATCATAGCGCACTACATAAAGGATCATAAGAATCACTGTTTATTTTTATTAAATTGGAATAAGCTAGGGTTGAAATTTGTTCATTTATGCATGAAGGGAAAATTTAAAATGAGTAAAGCTATTTGTATAAATTAAAATTGAATTGATCTTTCAGATGCAGGAAACCACCAAATGTATTAGTATATTAGTCAGGAATAATAGGTTCTGAGTAAGTTATAAACTTTTTAATATTGCCCGAAATTGTATCGAAATTTTTAAAGTTAATTTTCTTGAAATTGTCTTGTCAATATATATTTACACATATATATGTGTGTGTGTGTATAGCAAGCACAGCCACGCGCGACCATACGCAAGAATACGTACACGCACTTTTGCGCACCCACCGCACGTGCATAAGCACACACATACACATACACATGCACACATGCGACGCATACACACATACACAGACACACACACACACACACACACGCGAAAACACACATATGTATATACATATTGACAAGAAAATTTTGAGGAAATTCTCTATTCAAATTTCGATAAATATGAAAAAGTATTTATTACTTACTCAGAACCCACTATTTCTAACTCATATACCTTGTTTCCTGCATCTAAAAGATTACTTCAATTTTAATTTATACATAAAACTTAAGCAAGTTCAAAACATTATTTTTATGACGCTTACTCTTTTTTAAAAATTTCAATTCAACTAGTCAATTTAAATGTTCAACTTGAGAAAATACTTTAAATGTATGCATAGGTCTTGAGATTAAGCTCTGAAAGTAACTTAATCTTTTCATTACTAAATTTGCTACTGCTTTCTAGGAAAAATAATTTGCTCTAAAAAATTACAAAGCTTTTAAATCATGATGCCAGGAGAAACATTGATATTTTGGAATTCATTTTTGTACATCCTTCATTTCCATTTTATTTATTTTTAATCGAACTGTATCAATTGCTGAAATATTTTCTTGACCTTTTTATTTTTATTTTCCCTTGCTACTTACGTTCTCACAGACACTTACAAACATCCTTAACTCCTATTTTTGCCCCTTTAAATTGAAAATGGAAATATATGAAATTCAATATTGACCTCAAGCGTGCACCTACTTAAAAATTTCATGACACTACAATCTAAAGCGATTTCAAAAAAAAAATGATTCATTCATCATAAAAAGTCGCACTCTCATGTAACTGTAATCAGACTATGGGGAAGGCAACACGACCTCAAGAAAATATTAAATGCCATAAATTGAAGTTTTCTCGACAAAACTAAATAGTGGAACAAAACAGAGTAAAAATTTATTCCATTTGGAAAATATTAAGTTTGCACGGCAAAGAATGGAAACTTAGCATGTGCAGGAGAAAGAGAAGAATACGAACTTTTTAGACAATATTGAAAAATGGAGATTCAAAAAGGTACCAACAGCAATAGGTGAAAAAGTTCGAAAAGGTCATTAACAATAATGCGTGAAAACTGAAATTTCAAGAAAAGCGTCAACAATAATCCATCAACAAGTGCATAAGACCATTTACTACAGAGAAGTTTATGTTCATCGATCGAAATTTGAATCATGGCTGGGAGTCGTGCGTGTGGAGCTGGTCCAAATTCTCAAGCGTAATATATTGTTTTCTAAATAACCCGCCCTGCAATAGAACGTTTTGAATTTCACTCTGATGTAAAGTCGCAGGAACGTTATGAAAATTGAATTTAAAAAAAATAACGATTTAAAGCATGATATACTATGTTTCAAAATGTTGAAGCAATCTGCTCTCAGACAATCCTTTCACCTGTGATGCAAATTTCCATTAGAAAAAATGTGATGTGTACTATATTTTTGGCTGACCGTTGAGAGCAGCCTACTTTAAAAGATTCTTAAAAACGACTGTTTCCGTCGTGTTTTTATTTTATTTCATTTATTTGATATTTTTTATGTGCACGTGGTCTAATAAGGAATCAAACACTATTATTTCGAAATTGAATTTTCTTCAAAACAAAAAAGATACATTTTAGTCATAAGTGTTCCTAAAATAATACTGCTTTTATCAACGTGCAAGTAGCAATAAGTATCGGTTGTGAATGGAGTCGAGAGCGAATTATAATCACATCCAAAGTAACGCTAGCGTAGTTCGATTCAAGTACCCGATAACCCGTAAATTTCAGTGCACTCAGTGACTATCTGTATTTAGTTGAAAAGAAATATAGCAAACACTACGACCAACTTGACACGTTTTTCGAATAAATTTTTCGGAAGGATTCCTATATGGATTAAAAACATTTTTGATGACGAAATCGATGGGGAGAAAGTGTTTTAAAATGCCTTCTAAAATGTTGCTTTTTTTTAATACGATGTCTCCTTCGCTTGATACGAGTGTCTTTAATATCCAAAAGTGTGTCCTTCGCCCCTCTAAATGTTTAACTATCCATGTAAAACCTATGAAAAAGGTCACAATAGCGGGATTTAGAAAAAATTAATTGGCATTAATAAATTAAAGAGATGAAATCAATACATTTATTTCTGTACGTCTATGAAATATATGCTAGATAATATTAAATAAATACTATGTACACTTACTTTTATAAACTTTTGTATGTACATAAATGGGTAACACGAGTTCTCTTCATATTTGATGGATTTATTATGTGCTCCCCAACCTATTCACAAATTTAGTGTGAAATAAAATTGGTTAGGTCGTCTTTAGACAATTCCCTTATCTTAGTTTGTTATCCTTGTTATAGTAATTTTCCATAGTGTGCAAACCTGCACATTATTTCCAATAACAAATCAAATCCATCATATTTAAATTTTAGATCGACATTTCAAAATAGTTTCACTACCATAACTGATTGAATTGCAGCTGTTTAAATTGTTGTCATTTCAAATCATTTCATTATCATGGTTAAATTTTTGTAAGATATGTGCCTCCAAAACTTACTAAACTCATACACAAATCATGCTTTAAATTTATGGAAAAATTAACATGTGACCAAAATAAATTATTAATTAAATATCTTAATTATAATATTAAAACAGTTTACAATTATTTAAAACTCAAGGCTCCATACTCCATTCCTCTCCTGAAGATTTTCTAATTATTAAAAAGTGTCCCCAAGATTTTCTGGTTAATGAAAGGATAATTGTTTATCCCGCCTAAATCAAACTTAGCAAAATGCCTAGATTATATTAATAATTAGCTAAAAATTTAAAGCACTCACATACTTTAACCCATATGCGCCTGCCATGCCCAAACCAAGACGCTCATTGCAGCTAAATTGTAAATAATAAACTATTATAAAATTTGTGGTTGAAGTAATTGAAGAATTATTGCATCTACGAATAGGCAAGTGTTTTTTTATTATATTTATTTTAAAGGTTTTATATTTTTGCATAAACTTTATAAACGTATTATTTACTTTATGTTTAATGCAAGGTAGATTAAAATATATGGTTCTGTGCGATATTAAAAGATTGTTTATGATAATGTCCCCAATCGGGACAGTGGGCACATATATTACTCTGTAGGAAAATCTTCCTCTTCCTCTCCCTCTTCCCAATCTCTGCCTCCCGAACCAAGTGCTCTCGCCGAAGAAAAAGACGATGAATACGACATCCAAACTAATGAAATGCCTAGAGATATTCCAGGGAATGTTAAAGTTTTTGTCAACAGGGATGAAGAGATATGGGATAGATAGATGGAAAACTATAGGTTCTGCAGCGCTACTATCGGTATTGATGAAGAACCCAAGGTCCTTCATTGCTACTATCAAACCGCTTGAGCGCTTTGGGTATAAAAATTAGATGCTTGCAAGTGCTGCTGGGTACTGCTACATCTTTGATATTTACTCTGGCAAAGCCAAAACAACTGACAGTACAGAAGTCAGCCTTTAGATACAAGAGTCGTAAAAAGCCTGCTGGGAAAGCTCGACTTAAACCCTAAAGACACATTGTGTTCTTTGATAAATTTTAAATGAGTTTTGCCCTGTTTACAAGAATCTTGGGATTTTACGAGAATCTGTCTACTGTGCCACTGGAACTGTTGGCAAGGAAATAGCTAGTAAGTGCCCTCTAATAACGGTCAAGGGGATGAATAAGGATCAATCTGACTTTGACTACCGGTTTGATAAGGATAATCAAATATTGTTTGTTCGCTAGCTAGATAATAACATTTGTGGACCAACTATGATACTGTTCTTTTATTAAGTAAAGTGAAACAATGAATCTCGTGCGGAAAAGAAGAAAACATATGTTGATATACTGTAAGTACGTAACTTACAATAAAAGAAGTCAACCAAACTGATCATTCTGTTTCGTTGTGTCATACTTCTATCTGTGGCAAAAAGTAGTAGTGGGTGCTGTTTTCGCATATGCTTGATTTAGCAATTAGCAATAACTGGCATCTGCACATGCTTCATAATGACATGAAAATGGATCAACTTCAGTTCTGCCGTAGCATTGCCTAGCATTATTACGACAAAATTTTGAAAGACATTCCGTTCATTAGCCTTCCTGAGGCCGAATTTACAGTACGATGACATAGGTAACTTTCAACAAAAGCTAGCGAAACAACTGCAATACACTTTCTGTCACAGTAAAGGACGGTGACCATATAAAACGTGCATGACAACACTATGTATTAAGAAGACACGTTTTGAAATTTTTTGTACCGAATGAGTCCCGTGTCCCCGTATTGAGAACGGTAATTTAATTCATAGGTAATAAAATATTATAAATTTTATTTTTTGTTTTTTATTTAAACTCCTTACTTTTCACCTAATAATTTAGTTTATGTCACTTTTCTACAAAAAAATTAGCGGTGGGCGTAAATTGGTTAAGGAGGATAATTAAAATTTGTAATAAATCAAAAACTATAAGTAAAATTCTTCTATGAAAGACGTTTAATGTAATTAATATCTGTTCGTCGTTTTATAAGTATTTATATCTTATTCAAAACAGTAACTTTTACTGAGCAGAACTGTTTAATTCAAAATAGTTCAATTTAAATCTTCAAACTGCAAAATAAACTTGTAATAAATACCAGGAAGTGTGATAAATAATTTTAAGGGGCGTCAATAATTTTTCAACACTCCTAATATTGAATATATTTGGCGTTAATTTTGTAGAAATTCATTATTCACAATTAAATGTAACTACATGATGTAGTACTATTATTACTTTCTTTAAGTTCTTTATCACGGCCTAGATTTCGTTGTATTAAAATATCTTCAGATGGGCTATTAGCAAAGATACATTACAACATCTTCAGGTGGGCTATTCGCATCTTTGCTAATAGCCCACCTGAAGATGTTATGTATTTTTATAATGTATTTTAAGTTGAGTTTTCTAATTGTAATGAATGCATTAATTACACAAGTAATAAATACGATACGAACTATAGAAATTCTGTGATATCCATCCATTTCTGTAAATACTTAAACATTTTCTATACGATCTATTGAATATCATTAATACTGCTAAATGAATTTTATCTATTAAGTATTCTTTCCGATCCGCACAATTAACGTGAGTAAAAACTTAATGTGAGTTCAATGAGTAATAATAAGTTGCTAATCGTTCGATTTAGCATTGAGCCTTAAATTGGTGTAGCTTTAACAAATAAAATATCCTAATTTTAGTTATTCAAAATATTAAAAGAAAAATTCTAATCCATGCACTGTTGTATGTTTGTGTGTATTATTACATAATTTTCAGCCCAGCAATATTTGCTGCTGTCTTTATTCGCAGCCACCGTGAAATAGAAAATCATTGTGAACTGAAAATAAATATAACATATTTATAAATATTATGTTTAAATATTAATATGAAATGTTACTTCATATCAAGTATGTCAATGTCCTGACAGAACGTTTTATAATAATATTCCTATCCAGAGGTTGATGGAGCTCCGTAATTGGGGGACGATGGAGTGATGAGATTGCCGTTGTATTTTAAAAAAAACATTCAAATTCCAAAATATTGAAATTCCTATTTTTGTAAGGTTCTTATTTGTATCCTCTTTAATTTGCTAGATACGTAGATACTCTTGGTTTTGAATGTATTCTATCCAGGATATTCATATTTAATGGTTTCCTTCCGCCTGATGTTTCATGAGTAGAAAGAAATCAGCCAGGAAGCTAAAATAAATAAAATTTACATTTAGTAATAAGGAAATAATAGAATATAACTAATATCATTAAGTACATTTATGCAACTAAGGATTGATATATATATATATATATATATATATATATATATGTATATATATGTGTGTGAGTGTGTGTGTGTGTATATACCACTCTAAACCTTATAAAAAAGTTAGGTTTTATTCGCAAGAATGTCGAAATTATTGTCAGTTTATGGATTTAATACAAAACCAGTTACAAGATTAATATACGAGTGTATTAGTCACCCACGTGAATCACAATCACCATCACCCCTAAAACCCTGCCTGAAACTAATAATGACCCGTCTAACACAAAACGAAGAAATTTCGAAGATCTCTGAAAATATCTCGAATTTACGGTCGACCTTTATACTTAAGACAGTTAAAGTCTTTGTTCTTATGAAAAAAAATGTTTTATTCAGTCGATGTTTTCTTAAATATAAGTTCTGTTATTCTAAATGACTCAAATTTGATCACCTATTAAGTCACAATAATTAAAAAGACCACATCCTAAAGATTGTGAATTTTTTTTGCTACGTTGAAATACTCTCAAACATAAATCTACAATCACATGAATAGAATGGGTTGCCTCTTAAAATTAAATTATGAAAGCATAGACACGAGACCCTTCAACAATTGAGGCGAATAATAGTTGAAATTAAGCCAGTTCTTCTCCTGCCCGGCTCAGAGATAATAATATAATCATCTAGCTTTTAGATTCCCTCAAGGATCGTCTAGTCTTAAAATAACTACAAACGATCTGAAATACGCATCTCTTTCAGTTACAGAAAGTAATCCTTAATCTAATCAAGTCAAGCCGCATGTTCGATTATTGCAAGGTCGATAGGTACATTGCTAACCAATAATCTTAATCTGTTGAATCGTTTCTAAATGCTTATAAAACCTATTCGGTGGATGTATAACTGATTAATGGAATAAAGTCATTATAAATATCAAAAATATAATAGTAAAGCTAGTAGCACATCTACTGTAATGGTGGGTTCGTGTCAAAACTTATTAAGAATGTGTTTATAGTTCGGATCGAACAAGGAGTTGACTTATGATCAGATATATAAAATAAGTTTTTCAGGGCAAAAAGACGAGATGGTTAGTGAGTAACATTGACTGAACAAATGATTTAAATTTAAAATTTATATTAGATTATATAACCTAAAATCAACATTTGACACAAATACACAAGGTCTGCTCTCCATATTCGAATTTAATATATTTCCTCAGATGGACGATTAATATGAATTGAACATCTCAGTTTTTTTAGCTCTGAAACTCAATTCAATTCCAAATACTAGGAAATGCTGGAATCATTTCAATGATGGAAAAAAGAATAGAGATTATAAAGGACACAAATAAAATAAAAAATGTATATTGCAGTGATTTAGGGTTTCAAATCATCTGAGTCATATGCTCAGAAATATATTATTCTAATTCTGAAAATAAATCGAATATGTTTTTTTGAGAGTTGCTAGCATAAGCCTTTATAAATTCCATACTTATTGTAATATGAATGTGGGTAACTTTATCTCAGTTTAGCAAATATGTATTTTGGTTAAAAGTAACAGTAATTTTCTTCGTCCAATAATATTATATACTTGAAAGAAATTTTTTTCGTTAATATAATTTGCCTCATTATACTAGTCGAATGATCTTCGATTAGTAGATTAAGGATTTGGGCAATGCAAGGGAATACATAATTAATCATGTATCCAATAATCATAGTCAATGCATCAGTAAAAATAATAAAAAAACGTATTTATTTTTGAACTTGTTTATCAGCTTTAGTTAAAATTAAAAATATTATGCAGTAAGAGATTATATCATGTTTACGTTGAAAGTACTTTAAGGATTACGAGCATATAAACGATATTTTCATATCACTATTTTTGTCTAGAGTAAATGGAAGAAAGAAAATAATAGTTAGATATATGTGACTATGCCATAGTGTAACTAATTTGTTCTGATTTCTCACTCCTTTTTTATATTCCCTTGAAAAGGTGCAGGATATCAGTTATCATGAAAAATAAATCGCTCGATCCATCGCCATGCTATTGATCCTGGGTACCTTGACTCGCTTTACTGCAAATCTTGCTAAATCTCTTCACTTCTAGCAGCACAGCCCGTTGCTAAGTCTTCTTCGGACAGCCACGCTCTCTCATCCCTTATAAGTTCAAATCAACACTTTTTTATTCAAACTTATGAACGGGTTTGCTTTACGATGAGTGATCATATCACTTCCACTTGTTGCAATTTATTCAACGTTTGATCGAAACTTTCATGAATCATTCTAATAAGTGTTCGTTAATCGATCCTGAATGATTTTCTGACATTTTTTTGCCTGCTTACATTAAGCGACGAATGGTGGTAATTGTTCAATGATATAACCACTAACTCAACAAATTAAGTGCAAATAATTAAAAGAACTTTAGAATTCTAATAATATCACAACAAATAATTGAGTGCAATTTCATACAACGACCTGAATAAAACGTAGATTTCAGAAATTGATAATTTACGAGTTTTTGAATTATATTTTAAAAAATACAATGAACACTTTACTGATTCAACTAACACATAAGTGATCAGGGAATAAAATTTTATACATTACGGACAAAAATTTCTTCAACATCCGTATTGGAAAAATGGACTTTGATATTCCAACCATCGTTGTTTTATCCCTTATGAATTTCAAATTAATATCGATCGGAGACTGTTTTACCAATGGCGATTATTTGAAGAGAAAAGCGTAATCTTATACAAATTCGATGCGCATTCAAAACTGAAATCCCATAAGTAACATTGACCTAACTAACGTTATTGAATGTTGTGATGTATCGTATAGTTTATTGAAATAAACAGAGTATCAATAATTTAAAAAAATTTGGACAATGTATGCTCCATTGTATTCTTGTTTTAATACTTTTCAGCATTTTTGTATAAAGTTTGAGAAACCAGTTCGAAGTAGATATCAATTCTCCTAGCTTTTCAAATAGTTATTTTTTAGATAATATAAGGATCGTATTTTTTTTAGTTAATATAATCAGAATAAGTTTTATCTAAATACATTTTTGGAAATGTTTTGTTTAATTCATATTCCGTGTTGGCATAATTTAATTTTCCAATATTTTAATTTATTATTTTCAATATCTTTAATGTAACTATAAAATTTAGTTAGATCGCATATGCTTCATATTATTCTCACAACAAAATATTCCAAATATTAAAAAGTAATTGGAAAAGATTAAATCAAAGTTTTGAAATTTTGTGTGTCCCACATAAAAAAACTTGAAGTGACTCATTTATTATTGTTTATGTTCGTTAGCTACTTTATTGCGCTTCAACATTCCAACGAAATGCAGCGAAATAAATGTTGAATACTGCTACTTTGCTCAAAGTTTGCTGTCAACATTGCACATTTGTAAGTAATTTATCTTTCAAGAGCTACCAACTTTTAAATATTTTTATTAAAATAGCCATTATAATTCTAAACTATATAATCTAAAACACAAAATTAATCAATGAAAAATTATATTATGGCGGAAAACGCCAAATCAAGACTACTAATATATTGAAATTTGAAAACATGACAATCAAAGGACCACTACCAGTTAAAACGAAAGGCGTATGGTTTAATATAAAACAATCTTTACTCATATTCCTTCAGTATATTGCAATCTTATAACTCTCCAATATAATGTTGTTTGAACCACATGTTCTTAAACTATGTAATACCTCATTGGAATTGGATCCTTTACGAATACATCTATCCTCAAAAAAAATTATTTTTATATATTTTAAAAAATATATTAGAAAAAATTACCAAATAAAATTATGTCTTAACACATCAACACAAAATCTAAATACAAATTTATTTTCGCATATGGTACGATGTAAGTGATACTAAACGTGATGAAGAGTGATAATTCGAAAGGTAATGAGACATTTCGTTTAATTTTGACAAGTCTTCGAAAGCGCAAGAATACTACGTGTGTTTCTATATATAGATATACTTTCTCACAAAATTTAATGTAGTTCGGACTTATTCGCTATCATTTTGTCCTAAAACATCCTTTTCTCTGATTTTCATGAATCCACTGCTATACAGCAATTGAGCGGTGTTTTCAAAGTTTTAACGGAAACACAAAAAGACTTAAAAAATAATCATCCATCTAGATTCACTCACCACAAAGCCGCTTTTCAGTTATTCCTATATCATAATTATGTCAAGAAAAGAAATGACCATAAGTCAGTGAATAAACTCGATTATAAAATCGGCGCAATCCATTATGGCTATAGTAATTACAGCTAATCCTATTTTGTCAAAAAAAATTTTGCTGATAAACATTCAAAATATCTATTCACTTTAGAAAACTGACCTCATATATCACATGCAAATGGATATGCGATTCTTTTTCAATTCAGTGCATCAAAGGAAATCGATGAAAATAAGCCTGGCATTAAAGAAATAAAATTTAATTTAAACAAGGTTGGCTTATTATGGAAAAATTAAACACAAAACGATTTGGAAATCGGTAATTAGAAAAGAAAAAAATAAATCCTATTAATATTATAAAACAAAAAGCTATTTTTATTAACGGGCAAGTATCATATTTTCAATATTATATATCTAATGAAGTGCGTTGTAATATTTCCAAATATAATCAGTATGGACCAATTTTAAGGTTTATAGCCATAGGCTAACTTAGCTAAAAATAAATTGTTTGCCAACATTGACAATTGTTCTATATCGTTGTCAAAATAAATGTCTTTTTCCATATTTATTACCTATGTTACTTATTTCAAACAAGCAACATTTGTGAGCATTGGACGTTACCAAATTTTTTAAACCTAAGTTTGCTTAGTAATCAATCGGATGATTACATAAACACGACCGAAATTTCCTCAAATACAATAAAATTACCATAATCAAACGATTGTTGCAAAAGTATCTTGTTGCACCCTCGACCCTTGTTACAACTTTCATGGCAAAAAGGGTCGAAAAGGCGGAAATCGAATTTATCGCATGGTTTTTGCAGACGTCTGTCGCGAAACGCGTAAAGCTGCCTGACCCGAAGAACTGATCAAAAGAGATTTCACGATAAACAGGAAATGTAAACGAGCGACATAATATTACATTTTAAATAGTATTTTGTTGAAGTTTAATACTGACTTTTTAGTAGAGATAAACAGGAAAATAATTCTGTAACTAATTAAATATAATCTTGGTTATAAAATATTAAAGTTTCATTAAGACACTGGTTTATAAAAACTTCTTAGAGCAACGAATGTTTAATAAAGTCTTACAAAACTAAATAGGGAAACTATTATCAAAAATATCTTAATCATCGCTATAGTATTCCTATAACCTTTGCATGGGCTTATGAAACCATATTTCTTTGTAATTTTAGGTTCAGCAACTTCGGAAATAAGGGTATACATATATATTCTGCATATTTTTAGTATATATCTATAAATATATTACTTAAAATGATGAATGGAAATGAAAAAAACCTTTTGGGACATTTATAACTAACTCTTTTACCATTTTGTAACAAAAAACCCCAATACTATATCCCACAATATTTTTGGATACACAAAAAATTCATTCTCAATTAATTAATGTCCCTCTTTATTATTTCCACATAAATATAGTTGATACTTCGTTATCAGTATATATGTGGATTAATGAGCTCTATATTACACCAAAACGTTTCTAAATCAAATGGCTTCTGAGAAAAACGATCGTGACATAGGAGCAGAAGTGTGCATGAGAAACCTAGAAGGGTTCCGTTTTTTCTTGACCCGTATGTAATTATAAGAAGAAAATATTAGTGTCACAGTTCTGAGGTTGTAAGTTGAGCAAAAGAAAATGTCGACATCCAGGGCAATTATCTAATATAAAGGTAATTATCGAATATAAAGATTTGCAAGACAGCAAAATGCTGCGGAATATTTGTTTTTTTGTATATATAAAAAAGTAACTTGATCATATAATTACATTCAATAGGTCTGAATTTGATATAATAATAAGACTGTAGTCAAAACCACTTACAATTTTATTAATCGCGCTTGAAATTAAATTAATAGGACAAAAATTAGTAAACATACGTTAAAAGTAAGAGTAAATGTAGCAAACATTTTCGTTGAGTGCTAAAAATGACCTACTTAATAAAAAATATATTCAGCAGGATAAAAAGTCAGCACATAGCAACACAAGCTTTGTTATCTAGTAAAAAAGTTAACCTTTCGTCGTATTAATTCTCACATATTTTGTTCTGGTTTTGGTCTCATTAAATTTTATTCTATTTTGAAAACTTCTTACATGGCTTTTCTAGTTTATATATATATATATATATATATATATATATATATATATATATATATTTGTTTATTTGTTTCCACTGTATCTGAGCACAGATATTAGTTCTTTCACTTTATCAAAGCTATGTCAATTTCTCTGCCACAATTTCTTCTGTACTTATTGGATATGGTTGCTTATAGAAAACTTCATAAAACTCTGTTAATACTAATAACTCCCTGGTCTATATTATTTTATGCTCATTACTGCAACGATAAATGATGTCATAATTTACTCATCTTCCTAGAATGTCTATGAATATTCTACAACGCTCACTCGTTTTTGGCGCACTTACATTCATTAACGCGGTGTTGCGAGACTCGCCCAATTTTGGTATTTTCTACTCCCTTGGTCGCTTTGAAATGCAGTTATATATTACGTGGTTTTCAGGATATTTTATTTCATCCAAAATAAAACCAAAGTTTAAGTCGATTATTAATTTAATAATTCCCAAATTTATTTATGCTTTTAATTTGATATGAAATTAAATTTTCCAATTTTCCTTGGAAATAAAATATTACTTAGTATAAAAATGTATGAAAGTAAACAATTTGTTTATGATTGTAATTCGCTCAATTTAAATTAATGTCAGCTTAATAAACTTATAACAATAGCTACTTGTTCTTAATTTAATCTTATACACTTCTTATTTATCTGGAAGTGAAATAAAATTAAATGATAACAATTCTACACTTCTAATGGACTTTAATAGCAGTTTTTTTATTATTTATTTGAAGAAATAGTTATTATATTTTTAAATGAATTTTTTTTATTTGCTTTCATTCAAATATAAAGTATATTTGGTGAATGCAAAACTTAGTGAATGCAAAAACTTTGGAATATAAAACTCAACTGATAAAGATTATTGAGATATTTCTTTAGAAATTTTAAATATGAATAAGATATTATTTCCTTGCGAAAAAAATATTTATCTTTTCAAAAACCTCGATCGAATATTAGATTAAAAACCATAGCTACCATTAATTTTTATCAATCTCTATAAATACAAATATTATCATTACAATGCAGTCAAATCCTTTGTCATCATGGGAATGGTGAAAGATTTAATCGTTTGACAAAGAAGTGTAAAAAATGAAACTAATCAATGTAGCAATTTCATGAAATTAGTTTAGAAATAAAAATGAAAGAATTTTGTTTTTGAATTTATTTCTTTAATAACAAATTGCACAATAATGTTTTCTTTAAACTTGTTAAAATATTTACAAAGAACAATGAAATTTGTACTGGTTATATAGAAAACCTATAAAGCGACTACTTACGATATACAATTAGTTACATCATGAATCCGATGCCAGCTCATTCGCACAAACGAACTTAAATAGTTCATCAAGTAAACAAGCTCACGCTGTACACTAATGTCAATAATGACAGGTATCTGGGGTTTTAAGATTTGTCACAAATCTATTAAATTCACTTACATACCGCGTGTACAAATTTAATGGAATATTGGACGATTACCATAATTTTTTTACATGTGTTTGTTATAACCGTTAAATGTTTTGTACATTGATACAAAATTATTTGAGTATTTCATTATGAGATTCGAGTAAGATTCAAATAATCTTAATGATGTTGAAATATATTTTAGCCATTCTCAAGAAATAATTTATTTTCTAAATCATTATAAACTCAACTCACGTATAAACTCAACTGCAATAAAGATCAAACTATAACCAATACATATTTTAAAATAGTCGTAACATTCAAATATCCAATACTTAAAAGTCGTTAAAAGAATAGTTACAAGGAACAGAAGAAAAATAAATAAACCTTAGCTCTCTCGTACGCTCTCGTTTCTAGTAATAAACTAAAAGACTATCTCGACAAAGAAACCGTAACTCTGTGAAAAAAAAATATCTAAACGTAATTAAAAACACTATCAGGCAGATTCTAATTTAAATATCATGCCAGCGACTCGCCTTTTTTGCATGAGTAGACAGTTTTATTTCCAAATATCTACAACTTTATGCACCTAGTTAAAAACCATTGAGCCCCGGCATCGCATGGACTTAAAAACACCATCATAACTTTTGAATTATTGGTCGGAAATTAACACTGTTATCGATCTTTATAAATCAAACAAGATTGGTGTAAAATTTAATTTGGCAAGGATTAAGAAAATTGTGTACAATAAGCTTTAGAAAGATGAATTAAAAAATTATGTTTCCTTCAAACCATAAAACGTTTATTATAAATGTTCTCTAATATGTACACATCTGCTATAACAAACTTAATTGTAGAACTTTTACTGTATATTGTTTCCCTGTGTATTTAACTATTTGAGCAGAGCGCCCAGATATATTTCCGGTCAATCCTTTTTTCTTACTTAATCTTTACAGGTTTTGCATCTAATTTTTCCTAGTAAATCCGATAATGGAAATTATAACAAAATATATTTAGCAGTTACTGAAAAATCGCCTATATACAGACATATGTGGCGGGCGACTTTATTTTATAATATGTATTGATTATTATGAAAAACACAAAATATATTTTTATCTGGACCGTTTTCTCAGTAAATCGTTCGTTATTTGCAAATTTATCTAATTTTTTTCATTTTTTTCAATAAAGTATGCAATAAAACTTTAAAGAAAATAAGTTTTAGTATAAAAAATCTACTCACATCCCAATCCTGAGAAATATTCGAATTTCCTCAGAATGCTAGGACAAAAGCTCGCATAGTAAAAAAACAACTACTTCTCACGGAGAATAAAGAAAATGCTTCTACGATAATTTGGCGAAAGAGTTTTTTGACTGCCAGTACTAAATTACTCTCTAATTCATGTGATGTATTATTAGAGCGAAGTTGCATGCGATTCGTTGTTCATATAGGAGGGATAATGTGATATTTATGCAACTGAAAAACGATACATAGTTGCACGTAGCTACGCCGCACCACAAACAATGCTCGCTGTATACTGTAACAGTATATTTAATGGGGCAAAATAAAAATTGGAGTAAAATGGATAAAAATAACTGTAATTTACTATGTCCTATAATATATACATATATATATATATATATATATATATATATATATATATATATATATATATATATATATATATATATATTTATATATTGATAATATATATTATAATAATTAAATTAAAAACTTTAAGACAAATCTTTTTCAACTTGTATACTATCTGCAATGTTTTACAATTATATCTAGACACACGAAATTGCGAACACGACCCGGTATTACCCTTTACGCGAAAAGCTTCTCAGTTACCCTGACATTCCTATAAAATAGCTTTAAATAATTGCAGTAATTTCGAGATTAAACTTTTAGGAAGATGTTTTTACTAATTTCGGATACTTTGGTTAAGTATACATCTTACTTAACCAAAGTATCCGAAATTAGTCGATTTTTATCTTTAGTTGTTTCACTTTTCGTTCGAATTTAAAATGTAGTAAGTTTCGTGGCTTATTCACTTACTCACTAACCGATTATAATAAAAACCTTCAAGTTTACTTTAACAAAATCTAGAAGTTTAAAATTTAATACATGTAATTATACCTATAAATAAAGAATAAATTGTTGTCTAAAACCAAAGATAAAATTTATATCTCTCTGAAGTATCTGAAGAAATTTTATACATACGTAGGAAGTTTCCGTGTTTTATATACATGTATTATGATAATAACTATGAGTTTATAATATATGACACAAATACGTAAATCGTATATTTATCCATTCAGAATTATAGATAATATCATTGTAGGTTACAAAAACTCTCTATGTTTTTTTTTACATTAATACACCATAGGCAACTGCCACTTTAGGTATTTCCAGCTTCCTGTCACTTGTTAGGTTCTACAATTGAGATGTATTGATCAGCTAGCAATATGAAAAAATCGGTAAGAATATGTTTTGATTTAAAACACATAACTAACTTTGGCTTCGAAGAACTAAATTTTATTTGCGAAAAGTGATTGGCCAAATTTGACAACGTTTGAAAGTGAATATGTTATAAATATATTTATTTCTTATGGAGAATTTGAACCAGAAAGAAACTTAATTTTAAGACCTTGAAGACGATCAGCTGTGCATGCTCATAAGATAAATCACATAACACAAAATTGCCCAACTTTATTTCACGTTATTTCTTATTATGTATATGGAAGTAGCAAGTACACTTCAAGTATCCTATCAAATATTGCGTAGTATATGGTAGATCATTCAGAACATATAAAAATAAACGCCTATATTCACATGTTATAGTTAAGGAAAGAGAATAATATGAGAATAAGAAAAGATAAGGAGAATGCAATAAATGAGTTAGGAACGTTTCAGACAACCCCTAAAAATAGTTGCAGACTTTCACAAAAAGTGCAGAAAGTTATGGTAATTTTGAAAAGAGGTAAATTTGAAGCAAGTTTTAGAACTTAGCCCTAAACCGTAAGCAGCCAAGTAATTTAATCTACTTCCACTGTAAATTGAATAATTTAGATCGTTCAAAATATCATAAAGATGTGCAAGTACATGTAGATAGCATCCAACCATTTGATTTGTATTTTGAATTCAGAAATACCTTTATATTTTTTGAGATCACCTTTGTATTTATGTAACGGATTCCTAGATTTTTATGTCGTTCTAATTTTCTTAGGCTATTCGCAGTAAGATCTGAGAGTAGCATAAATTTACATTCTCAAGCAAAGACAATACGAATGTTTGACAGAAGTGAAAGCTCGTCTCTGTCAAAAATAGATAGAAAATTTTAAATATGCTTTAGAACATACATTTTTTTGAAGATACGAGAACCAATGCCATTTACTTGAGGTCAGCTGAGACTGACGAATAAACCCAGGTTTTCAACTATAGGAATAAATAACATAAGTATTATATTCAGCGTTAGATGCGGTACATTTCATTTTTTAATTACGTAACTGATTTAAAAAATATTATTTAACTTTTAATGATGACAGACCTAGACTTACTTGTATTAACTAACTGACCATTCTATGACCGTTTAATATTAAGGGGGATCGATGATGTTCGTTACAGAGTAAATACCAATATTGACCTATATTTGTAGGTAATCAACCTAAATAATATAATTACTCTGTATATTAATAATAAGCTCACCAATGAATATTAAAAATAGATGTTGAGATAAAACCCATTCTTAAAACATATCAAGTGATAGATATGTTCACTCTAACTACGTATTTAGAAGTCTTGACTTGTTATTATACATAAGTATATGTATTTAAAAGTATTGACTTGTTATCTACGAATTTCAGATAAGAACTTAATTAGTTTACTGAATGGTTCGAGATAAATTCTTTATATAAATAAGAAATAAATTCCTGATACAAGACTTTAAATAAATTAACGATACGTCAAAATCAAATTAGTTTAGAGCACTACTGAAATAAAGATTATAAGTATAGTAAGTTGAATATCATTAACAGCGAAGCCTGTATGAACTTTGACTTTCATTAAAGCCATTCTGGTATTGTGACCAGTTTTCAAATCAGGTTGCACATGATCACTGAATTACAATTTGTACTGGTCAAATGCCATCAGCGTTATTTATTCAAATCAATTAGCTTGGTCAATTGATTTTAACATTAACATTTTTCGCTGTCATTAAAATGATCGCGTTAACACGAAAGTACATTGATTTAATTTCTCTAAGTATTTTTAAAAACGTTTGTTCAGCAAGGTATATTATCTTGCCATATGCCAGTGTATAAATTGGCATATATATTATCGTATGCCCGTAGTAGCTCTCGTAAATACATATTCATCAAACATATTCGTCGGTATCGTAGGTAATAACCGTCTGCACGCATCCCCTACGCGAGCTGAAGAGAATCAAATTTGCATAATGCTACTCCGTAAGTTCAACTCAACAAAACAAGTTTCTCGCAAAATAAGTAGTTTATACGACTATAACTTCCTTTTTTGGATGGATCGTGGATATTGGACACTATTTTATACAAGTTCATGTAAGCTGCAAGGTAATTAATGCATTTATGATATACGTCTCAATATTTCGTATTATCAATTTTAATTTCAAAATTAATTTTAATGGAAATATGAATTCTTATATTGCAATAAACCGTGCTATATTTAGATTGTTAATAGAACAAAATAATACAAGCGTATAGGATACTGTTGACAATATTGTGACAAGGGATTGAAAGCACAACTTCAAATAACTCGATCAATATCATTTGCTGAACAATTAGTTAGCACGTTTATCTAACAACAAAACTTTGCACTGATTATCTGCATTTATAGTCTATATACTCTAAAAATATCTTCCGTAATATCTCTCTCGTCGTAATAAAATATTTAAAAATAGAATATTTCTAATTTTGGATTGGTGAATGTAAGTAAATCGGCAAGCTGAATAAAGAAATCAGATAGTCTTTTATAAAAGAATCACGTTTTTTAGTATTCGGCATTACTCAAATTAAGTTTCTCCTTTACTAAAGTTAGTGCAGTGCAGAGAGAACTCGACTCGAGCACATACGGATAACCTAGTATTAGGGTTATTTGTTTCGTTTGCAAAGATTTGTTGAAATAAACTAAAATCATGAATAAAAAAATAAACCCGGTGGTGCGTTTAAATGAAAACAACGCCAGGAAAAAGAAAACAAAAATTGGCCAAAATTGAAAAAAATATTTCTATTATATACTCAGATAATGTGGTGTCTGTTGAGAGGCCTTTTGAAGACGATCAGACAATAATTGCAATTAAAAATACCACCGGCTACGACGCCACCGATCGTGTCGACTACGATATCTGCGCGGCATACGAAAAAGGGAAGGAATCATCAACGTTTATACTTTTCGAAAATGCAATAAAACTTCTTTTGAGTTGGTAAATTCATGAACAAGACATTGAGTGATAAATAAAAAGTCGTCTAATTCTTGATATGGGTTCGTTACAGCCTCCAGGTCCATTTTCTAAAGGTTCGAACTAGGACAACAGATGGTTTTCAATATTGTACTATGTTTCAATTTCTAAGATTGGACCAGTTAATCGTTTTTGACTATGTTATTCTAAAATTCTAAATGTTGTCTTTTGTCAACCTTGCTGGTTGTTTGCTTTACAAAAGAATTATGTCTGGTGTACAGGCAATCCGGACTCGAAACACTTATCATAAATAATTAAAAACACATTTTCTCGACAAACTTTGGGAAAAGAATGATACTAGCGACAAGGAAGTGCAAAATGAAATTCGTGAAGAAGATTAGAAAATGGTTTTTACAAGGTAATTCAATATCATACTTACCCTAGCACAAAGTTCATTAGCTTTCAGAGGACATCGAGAAAACTTAAATCAGGAGGAACGATACCACTGCAATTTTATGCGTATTGTAGAGCTTGTCGCCCATTATGACCACATATTGCGGTAAGTTTTGCATATGCCCAAATATTATCATTTTCACTTCTAAAAAATGTTGTTAGCATTTTATTTTTGCTGATTTTTTTAATTGTAAATATTATAAAACATTTTTCAAATTAGGCCTTCTTGTTTTTAGGATCTACAACACGTATGAGTCCAACAATTCAAAATCAAATGATTGAGTGCTTAGGGAGCAAACTTGCAAATAATCCGCTAGAACAAATCAGAGCATCACCGTCTTTCGCCACTGTAATGGACACTACATAGGATACATCAAAAGAAGATCAACTAAGCATTATTCTGAGATATGCAGTAACAACCAGATCAAAAAATGGACAACCAGTCGATATAGAAGTTAGAGACGTATTGTTAGGGTTTTCTGCAGCCATCAAAAACGTGGCGCAGCAAATTGAGTCAAGCAAGTAACTACATTATTTATTGACAAAAATATTGATTTAAAAAAGTGTGTGGGTCAATGCGAAGTATGTAGATTGCGCCAGTCATAATTTGAATTTAGTGATAAATTATACCGTTAGCAATTATGTAGAAATACAGATCTTTTTCGCAACGATGCAAGACTTATATATATTTTTTCGGGAATAGCATTAAACGTTGTGATCTACTATCGAAATTCACTGACGAATCAGAAACCGTTCTAAAAAATTAAATCCGACTGTATAGTCTAGTAAAGTTAATACGATATCTCCAATAAAACTTCGTTTTTTTATGGCATTATCAAAAATAATACTGAAGAATTGCAGTAAAGATGAAGGCTGCAAAGTAGAAAGTATTAATACAAAAATGCTAAATTTGGAGTTATGGAATGACATCAATTATGCATCCAGAATTTTACTAAACACTATATCGATTTAGACGAGTCAAGTAAAGCTTTAGCAAATATTAAAACAAAATTTAAATTTTATATAAACGATTTCGAATCATTCAAATACAAAGCCAAGTGAAACTGCAAAAAATATTACATCGATCCCAATTTTTACGAAAAGTGGCAAAAGAAAATTAAGAAACATTTTGATGACTAGCTTTTGACCACCAATTTTGAAGCAGGGAAGAAATATTTAAAATTACTAATATTTAAAATACTAGACACAATAATACGCGTTTTACTCGCATGAGTGCAATCTATCAAATATTTAATTTTCTAACACCATCATTTTTAGTCACTGTAGATGCAACCTTATTTAAAAAATGTGGTCAATTTCAGAGTAATTATTCTCATTTAATAAGACCTAATCTTTACTTCAATTTATTAATACTTATCACCTTATTCTACTTAAATTAACCCCGACACGGACTATTCATCAATATATATATATATATATATATATATATATATATATATATATATATATATATATATATATATATACATATATATATATATATATATATGTATATTTATATATATATATATACTTAGTAGTAAGTAGCTTTGCTTTATTATGCCTTGCAATGAGTGATAAGGAGCTGATGATGAAGTAGTTTTGCACATTTAAAGTATTGAGTTTGGTTTGAATAGGGCCCCAATTTCATTTTTGCTCCGGGACCCTTAGTTTCATAACTACGTCTCTATTTAATAACGTATGAAATATGAGTTTAAAATCAAGGATAAAAAATGAGGTAAACTTTGAGTTAAATATTTTATTAATTAAAAATAAAAACGCAATTAAGTTTGAAATTGTTTCATTGTTTCAAAAAATAATTAATTGAGTAATAAACCTGTACGAATTATGTTACCACCTAAAATATAGGAATGGATGTGCGACTAGAATTGTTTGTTATAATAAAAATTAAGCGAGGCGCATTTTGCTATATTAATCATTGCTATTTATTCTGTATCTATATAAATCATAATTTTAATGAAAATTATAAAATTAGACTTCCACAACAGACTTTATAACCCTCAGGGTTTATAACCCTCGCGCAAAATTCAGTACCTTAAAGGAAATCTTACCTCTAACCCTGATGCTTCTAGATAACAACGGCTTAGCAAAGATTAAGAAAAATGTAAGTTAAATACATTTTAAGTTCCTTATTAAACCCCTGTATAGACAAGGTTACTTTAGACTTGATTAATTATTTTTTTAAAGTGGGATCACTTTAATAGAGAAGCCAAAACGATTTTTAGAATATTTTTTATCACTTCACTGAAAGAAATGTAAATAATTCAAAATGCAAATATACATAAAAATAGAACTAGCAAGAGTGAAACAGACAACTATTTCTTCCGCTCCACGCTAACATAATCACTTCTTTTAACTGTATATGCCATTTCCATGTGAATTATTATCGATGATGAAAGGAACCACCCCTGTGAAAATACAATATTTACATACTAAAAAATGCATTGTAATAATTATAATGTTTGCTTAACAAAAAATCGCCAGAACCTCAACCGTCGTTGCGGGATGGCGCGAGAAAAGCAATGCCTTATTTTGCTCTTTAGCTCAACTAAAATACTTACATTGCTGAGTTGTATAATACCAATCAATATTTTATGCAATAAGGAAATATGATAAAACTATTAGAATATTATTTATAATTAGAAGTTTGTGGGTAGAAATGTCATTATATTTGCAACTTAATACTTCATTCCCTCTCCACTACAATTAACGATACTTAACGACTTACGATACTTTCCCTTAAAGTTCTTGATTTTAACAACTATATTTACTTTCTATAATTATTTATGTACTCATTTTTCTTGCATCCAAGCTCATAAAAAGGTAATAATTGTTTTTATAAATAACTAATCTATATCCGTTAAAGCTTATTTTGTAGCGTATCCTAAGGCACCAAGCAACCCGTGTCATCCAGATCTATTTTGTGTATAAAATTACATTCGAATACCAATTCATTTTCATCTCAAGTAAAAACTTTAATTCCATATTTAAACAACTTTTAAATATGATACATTTTGTAGACACGTTGGAAAACTTACAAATATGGTGAACCGAGGTTTGATTCATCAGCATACCATACTATTCCGTAAGTTTGGAATACGGAATTTGAAACATCCAGCTTTAAGATAGGATAAGAATACTTTTGTGGACATTTGCCATTCTTTGACTCATATAAGCTCATATTATATAGCAAACAATTAAGTCACTGACTCTTCTTTTCTCTGTCCATTTCCAGATTTTATTATATAAACCCTCACTTATAGTTATCGTGTTTTCGTTTTCTTATCTTAAAATCCCGTTACACTACAATTATTGGAATAGATATGAATTTAATACTTCAAACGCTTGACTGAATTATTTCCATATGAAAACATAAATCTGTCTCAATATCTTTCATTATCTATTTTCACACACCGGGTCTCTTCGATATGATATAATATTTTACCTAACAAAGTAAATTTAATTTTTTAAATATGCCCCTTACACTCCAGTATTATTTTCCACATTGTTCAAGCAAAAAGTTCGAGTAAAATGATACATATTGCATTTAATTTTTTTATAAAAAAGATTAAATATTAAATCCCTATTTATTTACAAATATCTACAATTTCTTAAATCTAAAAGCCCTCGCATACCTACCGAACAAGTCGTTGGAATAGAAGGGTTTGCGAAGCATGTGTATTACGGCCGAAGGGTGTGCAATATAAATGGGTCGAGCTCTCTCTGCGAAAATTTCAGTTGCTCTTGCCAACTCGCTCAACTTTCATTTTCATATCCCGTATTTTTTTTCCTTACATCCCCGTACTTTATGGGGGTGTAGTTTTTAGCATTTACAAAATACTAAAGACTGGAAAATACAGTGTTTATTATTACTAAAACATTAATATAGTTTAAGTTTCATATTCTAGGACCACATGAATTATTAGATGAACAACTCCGTAGCACATACTAGGCAAGTACAAGCATATATTTTCCATTATGAATATTATTTCACGTTATACGTAAACAATTAATAGATCATATTATTATTATCAATTGTAGTAGGAAACAGTGAGTATAAATTATATAGATTCAATATTTTGTGTTTTTTCCAATTATTTGTGCCAATTATTTTATTTGATCATATGTCAATATACAGAAGAATGTGTCTTAATATCGAATATTTATATTACACGCAGAATCATATGATATAAATGAAAGGCCATGACAATTTTATTTAATTAGTCTTCTGAACAGGAATCAATATTTTTTTCAAAAAAATTTTCCATTGTCTTCCAGGATGAGTACTGCAAAAAATAAGAATGTTCACCTCAGGAAAAACTGTTTAAGCTTCAAGAAATAGAAAAAGATTATTCTTTATATGATGAACCTCTATACAATATTATTGTTATATTTTTATCCAAAGAAATAAGATTTTACATTAATTATTAAATTTAATGCTCTATTTTCATATTTTTTTCTATTAACTGTTGATTATATTCGCTAATTGGAGCAAAAATTATTTACATTTAAGTGATCCCAACGTCTAAAACATTAATAATAATTTTAACCCTAGATTTGGTAAGTCTATTTATTCAAACATGCTGTAATTTTACTTAGATTACACTAGATTTTAAAAAAACTCATCGTCATCATCAAAAGCACAACAACCCTCTGCAGGCTAAACTGACTCGCTGATCCTTCTCCACCTGACCCTGTCTGACGCGATGGCCCTCCACCGGTTGACGCCCGTTAGTTGGAGGTCCTTTTCAATGGCATCTAGCTCCTTCTCATCCTTTTCGCCTAGTCTCCTTAATCTTCAAAAAAATTCCTTTTTTGACAGGAAAACTATCAGCATATCTGTAAAGATGGCCAAGCCACCTAATACGTGATCCTGTTATGGTTCTCGCAATATCGGTTCCGCCGTATTTGTCACATTTTTTGTAAATTTCATAGTTGTAAAGAGTTCTCCACATGTTGTTTACCTATTTTTCAATTCACTGTATGTATAATTCATGAGAACGTCTGTTATTTCATCAGAACAGGAAGTAAAGAGAAGGACCAAGCGGAACGAGTAAATGAAAGCGGAAATGACCGCGCATTAATCTGAACGCCCCGTGCGTTCATCTCGCTACTTAGCCGCGATCGTGACAAGAGCGTCTGGTTGTGTGATTTCCTTTCTATTAAAATTAGTATCTTTTTAGATTAGTATTATTTGCAAAATTAATTTTTAGTTGCTTCTATATTCGTTGAAAAAATTAACAATTTATTATACTATGATCCATCTTTATCTCAAAGTTTCAACTTTATTAAATATTTTAAAATTTACAATTACTGTTCAGATTTATGTTTTTTATCAATATATTTACTGAATATTTAATTATGTCACTTTTATTCCATGTACCGTCACCATTTTAAATAAAGTGATTTTTAAATAACTAAACATGTAAAAGTATCGAATTTATACAAAATGTGGATAACTAATTGCGCCATATAACAAGAATTGTTAGTAAATTAACTACGCCGAACTTTCGAATGCATTGCTCTAAGTAAAAGACTGTAGTAAATAATTCGAGCTAATACTTTGTTTACAATGAGCCCCTAACGGCACCGTCCCAACAGTTTATGCAGATACTTTATATAAAAATCTCAAATAATATGTGAACAAATACATGATAATAATTGGTTTAATACATTTATTTCGATATTATCAGAAAAGTCTTTTAACCCGCGAGAACTCGCGCTATGAGCATTTTGCTCACGGTAAATTTTTAAACGCTGCCATTTTGTAGGTAGGATACCTAACAGTCTCGTGCGCTGAATCAAAATATTGGCCTTGGGCTAGTGTGGAGTACACTTGTAGAAGCAGGTTTGTTCAGTCAGGGCGGCATTTTGCTCACCGCACGAGTGTCGACATAAGTACTTTATTTCTACAACCGTTTTTTTCAATCGTATTTTAAAGTTAACTTTTTTATGAAAACTGTTCAGAAATATATAAACAGTAGAAAAAAGTAATAAAATATGTCCTATGTTTTTTTTCGTAGATGGATAAAAGAGATGAATGGCAAGTTTTGGCAAGTTATGGCGTGGTTACTAAAAGAAAATACTGAAGATATTAGGGCGGACAATATTGAGAGTGACGGAGAAAACTAACACAGTGAACATTGCACTGTTACGAAACAGTCTTCATCAGAGACCAAACAAGATGAGATTTCTTCAAGTCAGTCAGCACAAAGTTAATATCATTTAGGCGAAGACGAGTTCAATAAAGAGTTTTATCATCCACAGTGCACCAACATTGAGATGAAGTCATATAATTGACTCTGGATCAGAGGTGAAACCAGTAGTCAAAGATGCTAAAGAGATAATGGAATGTTTTCTACATTTTGTTACTTAAGACATGTAATGTGCTGATCATTGGATGGAATACTTGACAAAGTTGTCTCTTATGTTAACCCAGTCACAGATTAACCGTGAAAGTACTTTGAAGTATCTATCATACCTTCTTTGACAAATTATTAAACGTTTTTTTCTAATAAAAGAGAGGCTTTACACACCGAGACACCTAAAAGTATATGTCCAGTGTGCCCATGACGTAAAAACCGCAGAACAAAAAAGGCTTGTGTTTACTGCCAACAATTTTTGTGTTCTGAACATGCTGTCATATTATGTGATATGTGTAAATCAAACATATATGAAGAAAATTAAGTTGTTGTTATTGAATTTTTTTAACTTTTTATTTTTCTTAACATTTTTTTTTTAAACTGCCTGAGAAGACTGACAAATTTAAGTTCCTCAGTGTTAACACAGTAAAAGAAACTTATGAACTTTTTTTACTGAAAATAAATATTCAATTAATATTACATGTATAATAAAAAATATACTACCAAGTAGCTTTCACGTATGGATTTAACTGTTTTTTAAACGTAAGCAAAATACTGTGAGTGAGTACTCACGTAACTTTTAAGGGCGCGAGTTCCGGCGGGTTAAACTGAATGTTAAATATTACCTATCATTTTTATTTTTTAAATTTCCTTTTTGAAAAATTGATCTTCTAAATTGTGCGAAATTTAAAAGATTTAAAAGAAAGACCGTTTACATTTATGCGAGAATTATAAATCCAAAATTTGCGCCGACCACATGCAACTTATACACTTAAGGAAGGTACAAACGGCCTTTAAAAAGTTGAATAACACGCAGTTACAGTTATTTCTTTTTTTCGTGGGGAAGTATTAATCTGACTGCTCTACAAGACTAAATTTTCGTCATTTAAATAAGTAAAATTAACCAAACAAACATTTTACTCCCGGAAAAAAATATAGATTTTATGGTCGCTCAAGCCGATGTTCAATTGCATGCATTACTGGAGTATACTAGAAGATGATTTCATAGATACAGGTGAAAATTTTGAAATCAAGTAGATCGCTTTAATTATTGATCGATTTAGTTTCATACTGTATATGAGAATTTCATGGATCCTCAGAAGTAACAAATTTATAGTCCAAATATTCATCTCTTTTATAGTTTCTATAAGACTGGCAAGTTTAGCCAATAAAGAAGTTTTATTACAGTAACACCGATGCCATGGAAAAGCCATTGTGGACTCATTAAATTTATATTCTAACGTGAAACCATTCAGTAATCAGTAACAGAAAAACAACACGCAAAACAACAAATGCTTACATTAATGACAAGTGCATTAAAACATCTACAGATTGAATTGTATAGACTGACTATGAAAATTATTGTGTTCCACTTGCACTTGGCTCAAATTGAGCTTCAGGTTAAGACATCTCTCTCGACATCACTGCTCATGTCTTCAGTTTGCACTGATTCCAAATATGGAGATGATAGCGGTGCAACGTTCAGATCGCGATGCACCGCGTGCGTTACTGATTGCATGGTTGGATATACCAAGTCCTTTTTTATTATAGAATTGTAGCTAATAGTCTCGCAACAGCAAAAATAACAGTCTTCGGTGTGATTATCGGATTCTCTCCATAACATAGGCGATTGTAAATCAAAGGTATTGTTCTGCCCTTTTGATCACATTCGAAGTTTATGTGGGACCCGCTGTTTTTCTTGGCTAGCGATTGCTAATCCGAAATACATGTTATGTACAAATTATTTTTTGTTGTATCGGAAAAATATTTTCGGAGATTTGTTTAAACATTTTATATTTTGGTGCTGTCAAATTTTCTAATCCTTGAATAATTTTTTTTCTTGAAAAATATTTTTTGATTTGAAATTTACATGGCAAATTAACATTACGCATAAATTTACAATGTATTACACAATAAATATGGGTTGAAAAATGTTAATTTCTGCAGACGACATTATAGATATTTAAAAATATATATAAAAGGCTTTGAAAGTCCAAATATTTAACTATGACTCCACAACTTGCATATTTTTCTCTCTCAAGCTGCTCAAAATATGATCAAAGATGTCAAAATCCGCTAGATATTTTAGCTAAATGTATTTTAATCAATTAACCGAAGAAGTGTAATACTCATTCAGAAATCGAGATAAATTTATTTCGACATCAAAGAAAGTGTAAGTAAAACACTAATTTTCATTAAAGCACGTAAAGAAGAACGTCCTATTGTACCTTTGTCGCTTAAATCGGTTGTAACTTGTTGAGAAAACTAACTGGAAACAGTATTATTATACATTCAATACTTTGGCGCCGTCAAATGCTTGATAAATGGCTTTTATGTGCAGATGTTGCGACTGACTGAATTTTTCTCATTTACTCGAGATGAGTAAAACACTTGAAACACAAAGCGTGTACTTTAATGAATCTATTTAGTTGATGGAAAAAAATCAGTAAAATAAACTTTGAATTGCCAGATATTGTCCCAGATAAACTTATAGAACCATTTAAAAACGTTTTAAGAAACAAGCCAAATTTCAAATTAGTAGCTTTATTAATAGTATTGGCGAAATTTATTTTAGTTCAGTATTGCCCAATTACATCGGTTAACGTAAACCTTAGATGTTTCTCTACTCATAATATTATTTTGGATTATAAAAATTAAAAACTTAACTGATATTAAGAACAAAATATTCCGACAAAATTTGATAACAACAAGAAAGTTAAAGAAATAAAATTTTAAAATTCTTAAGGTATTTTTAGAGTACCAAAGCCGAACTAGAAACCATTATTCGTTTCGACATGTCCATGTGTACGTGTTGGTATATCTATATCACAGCCATTTCACAGTGATTCTTTCGCATACTCCATTATATAGGTCTTTCAGAAATATTTTGGTATGTCATGATCACTTTTTCCTTGCAAGTATCTATCAAGTATTTACGAAATATCAATCTTTAAAATGGTAATTTTCATTAGAGCCACATTTCCAACATCCTACCAGCTAAACCGCTATTTCTGAATAACTAAAAAGAATTCGACGTAGTAATATATTCATATGTATATATATATATATATATATATATATATATATATATATATATATATATATATATATATATATAACGAAAACGGCTTAGTAGGTTATACCAGTATAGGAGTACTAATTATCGACCAACTTATTTGCTGTAAACAAAATTTCATGGAATCTCCATACAAGGGGTTTAAGTCAACTGCAGAAATAACTTTATATTTCAAAACATATATTAATTATGACTTTAAAATATATACTGGGCAATATATTTAAATACATATTTGTTAATAAATAATAAAATTTGTAAAATAAGTGCATAGCATTTCTACTCAACTATTTAAAAATATTAATTTCTTACAACGTATATCGCCTACTGTAACTTTCACAGGTGTAAAAATATTCATCACGTTTTTACGCACGTAAAAGACATAGTGGACGATATATTTACGGTTCAAAAAATTAATATTTGTCAATAGTTCAATAAAAATATTACGAGTGTACACAGAACTCCCATAGCCTTAGTCGTATTTGGTTTTGTTTTCTCAATTAAGTATGATGTGTTTTTTCCTTTACAACATAAAAATGTTGCATGTATTCAAATTTTACTTACATATGTCAAAATTGTTTCAAACAGATTTGTAAGCCTGTTTCAGACTTTTTTATAGTATATAATCCACTCTCTAGGAATCACATTCACATGATATAATAAACTTACTATCACTCGATCCAGCAAAGCTTCCCTCGCGATGCTACGGCGGCTTTAACCTATCTATGTTTAACTGCGTAGCGTTTGTTAATTACATAAACGTCACATCGCTTCAGCTGCACAAACAACAAAGCACGATACTTAATAAGATTCAAACAGATTGCCTGAATAAAAGAATGTAATTAGGTAAGTTAGTATTGGTAGCCCAGAGATAATGTTTCTTTCGCTAAGAATATTTCTGCGTCCAATTAACCATTTTGTTCTACGCAATAAGTGGGCGTTATGACTCGGTGTGAGCTTTTTTCTCGAGCAGTCCGCTATAACTCAAGATCGCCTGTATCAGAAACATTCATTCTTTTGGTCGAATATGTTATCGTTTGTTTTGCTTCAGTATCGAAAATAAAATTTCAAATTAAATTTATTTAATGTACAAAATTAGGCGTACCTTTTTCAAAACTGATAGGCCATTCTCTTCTTTCCTATATTAGATATGGTAGAGTATGAGCATTTGTAAAATTTAAAAAATCTGTGAAAGTTCTTTCAAAAAGTGTTTCGAAATTTTTTGGTTTATAAATAAATTTATATATTGAAGTAAATGGTTACAAAGCAAACAGGAATATTTAACATATATTTTAAAGCCATGTCATTATGTCAGTCACGAAAGAAACGCTTGTGCATTTGTATCCATTGCGACCTCATTAAGTTTGCATTATATAAAATATGAATTATTTTTAACGATTTCTACTACGAAAGTGCTGCACTAAAGATGGCATGCATTGATGCCTTGTAAACAATCGCTTATCATTTTCTGAATGGCACTTTGTTTCCATTATTTTATAAGCAGCGGTCCAAAGCGAGATGTTTTCTTCAGACATACACCTTTTTAAATTTTAATTATTTTTATTTAACTTGAACAAGGAATGAAAATTGATCTAGGAGCGATTGGAAATATATATTTCCCTTCCATTCCATTTTATGTTTTCCTTATATTGCTTAGCTATTTAAAAGTCTGTTGCAAAAACGATTACAATTTTTTTCTTAATGGTTTAATATGTTGTCTTGTTTAGTGGTTTTTATTTATTTTTGGCGTAAGTTTTGAACATACATTCTTACCTTCTTGTCTTTATATATATATGTAGATATTCACCTACGTATTAATTATGTTTCTTGCTTGCTTAGGTCAAGAAGAAAGACATTCCAGTTAGTTTCTCAGAGTCTCAGAAATCATGTAATGCAACAATTTTTAATAATAGTGAAAAAAACGCAGTAATAAAGTATATTAACTTGAACATATATCTCAATAGCTAACATGAAACAAAATCTTCTGGAGATTTTGAAACACAAGAAAAAACATATCTTAACGATGTACTGAAACATAAATAAAAATATTTGTCCCCCTCAAAAAATTTTCGAAACTACTAAATCTAAAATATTACAAAACAGAGATTAGAATACTACGTACTAAACTACTACGCAAAGTTTGCAAGAAAACTATAATGATGATTCCAAGTATTGACGTTTTTGAGATATTCACGATTAAATATATGCCCCCCCCCCCTTAATTATATTAGTTATTATGTTTTTTTTGGTTAAATGAGCCTATATTAGTAACAATATATCAGTAACAATATATGGTAAATAAAGTAATTTCCCTTTAAACACGGTATGAATCCCTAAATAAGTTTATTTCATCTCATTTTTATGGTAAATTATAATGAATCCGTTTTCATAATTTTTTTGTTTAAACAATTAAAGTTTTGTAAATAGTTTAACAGGGATGTTATGTACCATTAAATATTTATAAACGCTTAAATGTGTACGGATCTTAGTAGTGCAAGTTCCACTCGTGCTTGACAGGTTCTTTCTCTCTAATTAGTGATTAGATAACTAATTTTGGTAATTTTTTAACAGTGATGGAATAAGTTAAAGAGTCAAAAAGTAAAAAAATAATATTGTCACCATTTTGTTTGACTAACTGATAGCTAATTAATATAACAGAAATTTAAGATTTTGTTGATATTTTGGAGTTATATTTTAGAACGGAATTTGTTACCTATGTAAAATTAACAAATATTTTAGAAGACTTGCTAGTTTTCAATTCATTTAAACATCGATTTGTGATACTAAACTATATTATTAACGATGAGATTACACAATAGTAGTTGTTTAGTCTCAATTAAATAAAAAATATTTTTAAATCTCATAGGTACATAATGACAAATTTATTTATATTTTTAATTTCTGTAACCGTTTTATTCGGCTAATTCCATTTTAATAAAAGTAACAAAAACTTATTACTTAGTATTTTTTGTTACTTTTAGTAAAATGGATAATGTAAAAAAAATTATTTTCTTATATTATTATTCACAAGACAAAATATATTGGTATGTATAATTGTTTAAACATATTAGTTTCCTTGATTAATTCAGTTTAGGAAAATTAAAATTGTTTTTTTTTTAATTTGTTAAATATGTTACTTATGAAAAGTATTAATAAAATATAAATATCATACCATATCGTATCATTTATTTTAAAAGGCATATTTATAATGAAAAATTATATTATTAATATTTTTTGTTATCCCTAAGAAGTGAAACCAAGTATTGACACTTTTCAGTAACCAATCCGAAAGTAAAAATTGGTTACAAATGTACATGTATACGTTTTGTATCAAAAGGTGACATAAGCCAACTGAGTTAACTTATATTTACTAGTGGATGGGTTATTGAAAACTGGCGCAAATTATTCACAAGTCTGACCATTAAAAAAGTAAAAATAAGATTTTTAATGTTATGGCACTTATATACTTATAATAAATAAATTCTCAATACTCTTACAATCTCTTACAATAAATCTAAATATTATTTCCTTTTTTTCTATATTATTTACGTTTATATTTCTACGATGGGTGATATATTAGATAAATTTCATTGTATTTTTAACGTAGAGGATATACTATCCATTAAAGTATTAGGTTTATATTAGTTATGCTTAGCAAGAATAAAATAATAAATATAAATTTTTCTAGACACCATTAACATAGCACCAAAAGAAAAGGTTAATAGACAATTGTCTGAAAATAAAACCTCGCTTTTGACTTCAATAAAACAAGCTTTGGTCTCTTATCTTAAGACATACTTCCGGACCCGAAAATTCCATTAGCTACAAAAGCACTCCATTGATACACAGAAAAATTCACTGTGTAAAACAATACACTAAAATGGAAAATACAATCTTAGTTTGGTACAAAGCAGAAAGAAGTAATGCATACTCAGAAAAAAGTATTTTAATCACACAAAGTATTAAAATTATTCATGCGAAATGTGAATTGAAAAATAAGTCAATATTAAAATTGAAGAAATAAATCCAATTTGAAATAAGGTGCGTATTTAAAATTTTTTAAAAAAGATTGAAATAATACAGGGTTTAAAATTAGTAAATTTCGTAATAATATGCAATTAAAAATCCAGTCCAAGCGAAATTAAAGCAACGGGAAAGAATAACTTGTCAATTTCAAACTTAAAAGTAGTATTGCATTACTGAACTTTATTAATATACGCTATATTCCAAATTTCTAACTATAACGAATAAAGCATTTCGAACGTGATGATGGTTTATGTGCATATCATACTTTTTGTGAAAAACAAAAATATATTTTTGCCAAAAAATATTTTTAACGAAACTTGCAGTCTAAATAGAACTTAAATCACTTTTCACTTTGGGGTTTTGGTGGTTTTTGCACCTTTCTTAATAAAATGTGTCCTTATAACCTTTTTTTTCTATAATTTCCTTTACTTTGACTAGCACTACTTGACCTTTGCTTGTAATAACACAATGCTTACCTCTGCCAATATCGATGTTAGAATTCAAAATAAATAAAAAACAACATACAAATAAAAAACAAAATGCACGCAGTACCTTTTAAAAATATTGATTTAGATATGGCAAATTAACAGAATCCTTAGAAAAAAATTAAAACCAGGTCAGCTAGAGTTAGCCAGACAAATATATCAAGCAGTACAGGTCAATAACTTTTAATTTATTTATTAATAGTTTTGTGCCTTGTAAAAAACTGATTTATAATGTTGTTTTCAATGTCAAAAATACGATGAAAGTTAAATAAGTCTACCGATGTCAGATTATTTCTTGTAATAAATATGTATTCAATTTTTAGGAGCAATTTACACAATGAAGTTCTAATTTAAATTGATGTTAACCTCGTTTAGCTCTTTAACCTGCTATGAAGAACAGTTGACATTTTATTTGATTCTATTTACTTTCTTGACAACGCTTTTGAGACAAGCTTAGAAGATTTACGTTTATATTATTGCACTTTACAGAAATTTAACACATTAAACTTCATTTTAAACTAAGGTTATAAATGTGTACCTTTATTTTATTAAACAATAATCATGGAAAACCATAGAGAAAAACGAATTAGTTTATTATCGACTGGAAAGAATAAATAATGTAAAGAGGGAGAAAAAAATTCAATTTAATGTTGAAAATAAGGATTAAAAAATAAAAATGACACTATTATACAAAAGAAAAGAAAAAAAATATTTGTTTGAATTGTACAAAAATAGCTGAATGAAACACATATTAAGCAAGTGAGAGAATTTTTTTGCTTTTTATGAAAAGTGGGGTTATTTTTCACACTAGTTTTTAAATCCCATTCCTACGGAACTCTGAGCTGTTAAGATATGCAGTTTATGTACTAGATACAGTGTATAGAGAAATACAGTGTGTCTTCTATACGCAGATATAATAACGGTTCACCTATATAATAATGGCTCACAAACAGCAGATTATCCAAAATGGCCCAGGATGAACAAAATAGAGACATTTTAAACTTTTCATTCACTTCCTACGAATCACTCGAATGATATGAGGTATGATATAGATAAGGACAAAAATTAATTATACTTACATCATCGTCAGCACTTGTCAAGTGTTATTCAGTTCTGACATAATGTTTGAAAAGAAAAATTAATTCTTTTTGTTGCACTGTTGTTTTAAAAAATTGTCATCTATGATAAATAATCCGAACACGGGCAAATACACGAGGGTAGACGTCGCTATTAATAATCTTCCGTATATAAAATTTTTCTATGTTATATGTATACAATATAAGTTTACTTTGTTGTCTCAATTTCTTTATAATTATATTTGTCATTTAATTTATTTAACAGGTTTAGTATAATAATGTTTAAATTTAATTGTTTTTTTATTAATTTTTTTCGAAGATTTCACTAATAACATTTTTTTTTGGCCCTGGGGTAATATACAAGCTATGTGTCACAGCAATCGGCCGACAAATATATAATAATTCAAAGCATTATTATTACAGGTGGCGTTTACAACTAAAGTGACAATAATATTTTCTGAGTTTGAAAACAGTTTTTAACTGTATTTTATTTTTGTGAATATTAAATAATATTTTCAGAATTAATCAACCACCGGATCGGAATTATTCGATACCTAAAGTGCAGTATGATAAAAAATTTGTTACAATTTGACCATGAAAACTGAAAGTACACCACAGAATTCCTCAACAATGAATAGCACAGGTGCCGTAATCGAGTTTGGATAATATAAGTTTTATAATAATCTAATAATAATGTCTCCCAAGTTTTGATGCATCTATGTCTCCCAAGTATTAAGACATAAATCCCTTTAGCAAAACCAGGGTATAATGATGGACCCGGAAATGTTGGCAAGAACTGCTCGCTGATGAGAAGTAAACTCATCAAGTTCGAAATGTGTGTATGGATGTGCATGTATGTGAGAGTGGAGAGAAGGGTTCACTTAGCATAGATTCCATTAATCTCTAACAGAAATATTTATCAAATTTATTTGTACTTAGGAACGATATTTAGTTACAAAATTTCCAACCAAGTACTGATATATTCATTATTTTATATATTTCATTAGATTCGGTAGTTATATAAAGTTGGTTCAATTTTTTTAGTTAAGAAAGTTTTATTTTCGTTAAAACTCCACAACTTCCACAAATAAATTCCTATGCATTCAAAAATCATATATAGATATTCTATATAATATTAAAAATTGTCAAGTAAATTATTTCGGTTAATTTGCGTTACAATTTCAAGCAATATGGGTATTATTATACATAATTTTTTATTATTTAAAATTATTTTATCTGACCTTACCTAAATATTCATTGCAAAGTAAAATTCATGCAGTTCTTTTTTTTAATTTTATCTTTAAGTTAAATGTTGCTTATATAAATGTACAATTCGTTGGAAAACGTATGCGTATACTTTAAACATGATTTAATAAAATTTTATTTGTACACTTATCCTAACTTCAATCACACTATTTGGTATATTTTTTGTTAATATTCTGTTTCTTTCATGTTTCGTTAAATTCCATTTTTTGTTCCGATATGTTAAATTTAGAGCAATTCCTTCGTAAATCTTATATTGTTTGATACTTGTTTGAAAGTAATATTTAAATTTTTAAATTATTATTTAAAAAACTATAATGTCATTATTTTTCAAACAATTACATTTTTTTCAATCCACTTCGAAACTACAAAAGAGACATATATTTCATTAAAGTTCGAAAGTTCCAATTTCCCGATTTTTTTCGATTTTAGAGGAAAAAGGTTTATTCATAATTATAAGAATATCACTAGAAGGAGAGTTAATCTAGTCACCTATAAATTACTACCCTTCAAGTTATAATCTATTACATTTTTGAAATATGTTTTTCCTCTTTCTACAATTGAAGCCTGTAGGAAATCATAATATCATCATAAGGACAAAAGTATAACAGGACAAAGCTATAGTTTGCTTTAATTCCTGAACGATTCGAGTTAAAGAAGACTTCCTTCTGAAACGAGAGCGTTCTGTGAAATATTCAATCATCAGTGAGTGTGAATGAATAGTATAAATATCAATTTTAACTATTGAAGGTTTCACAGCCCATGAAATATTACAAATAGATGTGCAATATAAATTTTGAAAAGAAGAAAATTTTCAAATACAAAATCTTTAAGATTAAGACCTAATAATATCGAAGCTTAAAGATTTCTTTTTTCTTAATGAATAGAATGATCAAATCGTCAACTAACGGAAGTGCGTGCGAAAGAAAAAATAATATCGGAAGTTTAATGATTATTTAATCCGGTTATATTGTTAGTTTATTGTTTAAGATATTAAACTTGTATAGAAGCCCGATGAATTATTAATTCGTTAATAAGAACAATAATACGGAAAATGGCAGATAACATTTCGAAAGTTATAAATATAACTATACAAAATGACGGAAAAATAATTACATGACGCGAGGAAAAAATAGCATTGCTTCTTATATTAAATAGCAAACGACGAGTTGTATAATAACGGCAGAAATTCCCTTTACGCATTGCCGGCGACTGTTTCAAGTAAACAAAAATATGGAAATACGAAATAAAATTATTGCGGAGTTCATCGTGCAGACGATCAAAATAAAATCTATTTACTCCGAGGCGGGTCAATAGATTTCGTATTCAGACTGCGGCGGGCGGAGAGGATGGGATTTGATAAACCTACGAGCGTACTGAAAGTTCTCATAGCAGAAAACAAGTTAAATGATTGCAGATAAGGTTTGGGGTTTAAGGGCGGTTTAAGGGCGGTGCGCACGGGTTGGTGAAAAAATAAAGGTTCAAAGGAAGTATGTGTGGCATTCCAGGAGGGTCGAGTTTGTACAACCTCTTTGTGTCGTAATGTGCAATAATTGTATACAAGTTGTGTACACTGAAATGGAAAAAAGTTATTTTGAAGTCAAACTTGTTATCACACGTTGGGTGTAAGTCAGTTCACACAGCGTCATAAAACGTGTGATGCAACTAATGCAGCGAGAGTGGGAATAGCATATGACACACGTGAACTGGTATTTTCAATCTGGAAGCAAATGTTTAGTGCTTTCCAAATAGGAGGTACAATTGTAAATTCTACAAACAGTTTGAATTTTTTAATTGATGTTTCGTTACCATAAATTTATTTTTAGATTTAATATCATTTATACATTTATATAATAATGAGCCAAATTTAAATAAATAAAAATTGTGAAACTTGGTTTGATATGACTTTACAGAGTTTTCACTAATGAATATTATTATTTCTTAATTAGACAAACTTTTCTAATGAATACAATTTTACATTTTTATTTCGACATTTTCTTTAGGGTACTATACGGGACAAAATATTCATTCAAAACAGTCATTTACCGCTCTGGAGTCGACGTATCTACACACAACTTGCTTTCCACATCATATTTATCTAGGGAAATGTGCAAAATGCGTGTCATCGTATAGACAAGATTCCATTTTAATATACTGAATAGATATTCACACTGTGTATATTTATACAATATACACTTCATCCATTCATATTCGTTGCGGGAATATTAAACGTATCTGTACATTGAGTGAATATGCCCCCGCCCAATCGTCTAATTTTGGACACATCTATTTAAATAACACAAAGATAATTTTCTAGGAATATCTGGCTGTAATAGTGAATAAGAAAAATAAAATATATTAAGAAGGTTTTATATCCGCTTAACTAATTAAAAGGTCTTAATAAACTAATTATGTGTTTATTACACACATGTTATTCTTAAGTTGTTATATCAAGCAGGCTGCCATGGGTTTCTGAGTATAAAACAATCAATAAAGATATTTCTCAAGATATATTCAACATTAATGCAAAGGTTAAGTGTCTTACAGTGCCGGTAACCCGTGAATCACACGATGTCATCAAAGCTTTATATCGCAGCAAACCCCTTATTCGGCTTTAAATTTTGCTTTGGGTATTATTACAGACAAATTAAAATTTACTATACAATTAATTCATTATAAATTGTAACTTACTATCTTCATTAAAGTTTTGTTCATGATTGCAAGCAACATTTGGAATTATGCTCATTCGGCCACATTTTTAGTATTAGGTTGAATATCAAATACCTACCAAAGTATAGAAGTGGTTGGTTATAATGCAGAAGTTTTTTTTTCATGTATTACGAGCAAAAACTTCTCTCGGCTTTACCATATGCAATTTTCTGAAAATTTTTTTCCGAATAAACGCTGGTGCTGATAAATATATTGCTACAAGTTTTGTCGGAAATTGAAAAATGCTTGTGAGATCTTATATATGTGTTTTGTCACAGTGCGGCTTTATAATGATAACGTGTGGAGTACATCTACAGAATCTGCAGAACATATTTAAAAAAATTTTGAAATTTATTAAATTATTCCTGAAATATTTATTAACATTTATTACAGTCAAACCGTTAGTCACTTTATTTTCATATTACAGAAAAATCGTTTCATTAGTATGTTACTCAAACCTTGTAAGTCAAATCACACAATATATATATTTTTTTTAGGGTTCCGTACCAAAAAATAAAAACGGAAGCTTTATAAGAGCATTCACCAAGTCTTCATATGAATAAAACATATCAACCTGCACATTGCTCAATAGCTAAAACTCAAAAATATTTATGCGGAAAATTTCTTTATGAGAGGGATGAGGAAGGAGGGGCTTCAAGCGAATCTAGTTTCCAAAAAAGTTAACTTCCATGTAAAGCGGAGGATCCCTTAGAGAGGCTGATTATAAGGGTAACTGAGGGCTGGTTATAGGGACTTTTTTTTGTTAATGTATTATGTCAATATGACATTGAATTGAAATGCAAGTATTTAGCGGTCTTTAATTTGTATTTTATATTATATTTTAGCATTTAGGTATAATATAATTTCTTATTCACATCTTATATTTAATATACATTATTATATATATATTCATTTTATTTACATTCATCTTAAAAAAAATGTAAACGTGATTTGTTTCTCGCAAAGGGTTTCAATGTTAGTGATGTTAGATATTTATAGTGATTTTGTAATTTGATTATGACCATTTCTTTTATTCTTAATACATATTCACACCCAGCCTCTCGGTGAAGTCTTTACGATAATTATGTGATGTCAGGAATACCGCCGCGTAATTGTGTTCACGCTCGATGGATATGAAAAACACGGCATCCACTTAATATCTATGAACTTATATAACTATATGAATATTTTATAAAAGAAAATAAAGAAAGGAAAGCGTTCAGTTACAGCTTGCCACTGAAACAGAACAAGGTTGCTGTAGTAATTACTGGGTATTTAAGCGATATTTAAATTGTTCTACCTATGAATGTTGTTTAATATTGCAGACCTATAAATACGGTAGCCAATATATGTCTTTGATTCCTGCATCAGATTTCAATCACACTTGTTTATCGTACCAATGCAATCTAAACACATATTGTATATTTATTTGACCCAAAATTATAAATAGTTTTAAAAATGTTATGCAATATAATGTTAAGGGTTTCCCGTATCTCTAAAAGGTAGTTTTTTTAATTTAAATTTAGAGATGCACCTAATGAAAAAAAAATTAAAAAAAGGCTGAATATGTTAACATCCCTAAAAAATGCTCTGTTAAATATTTAGTCGCCTTGCCAAATGTTAAGTTGGTACAATGAATAGTTAATGATTAGGGTTTTTTTCTGAAGGTATTTCCAACAACTTCAGCGCGTTGTTGACTCCTGTACAGTATTAATCAGATGGGAACCCCATATTCATTTAACTTATAAGGATTTGACGCGATTTACTTTCGTGAAATTTTAATTTCACAAGTCAAGCGGAATGATATATTTATAATAAAACTATGGAAACTACTAAATTATTTTGGAATACATTTTCATTCTTTTACTTTTAGTGTCCTCCTTCATATCTTATATTACACAGAATATGAAAAACCCATGATGAAATCGATATCGATATATCATTTATATAATATATCATTTATATAATTATATTCATGTATACGTACATCCATGTGTACACACACATACATACGTACATACGGACATATAAATCACTTCCCTCTTTTTGTGTCTAATTCAAGCGCTGTATACCTGTACAAACTATATATTTGCCTACTAATATTCTAGTTGATATATGTCTTTGATCATATATGCATATACTTCATGCATTTGTATATACTAATAATCCAGTCGCTATTTGTCTCCATATACCAAAATATACTTATCTACCTGCGTACGTATTAATATTTAGTTACTTCGTGCATTTATTTATACCTATGCTTATTTACTTATCTGCCCATCTACTCACGTCTAGATTATTTCATTTCTTTGTATATACTTGTGCATCTCACCTGCTTATTTATTTTCTTATTTACTTGCTTACCTGGAGATAAGTAAAACGAGTCCAAAATTCGGTAAGTTTATTCATCATCAGTAAATAATTCCCGGCAACATCTTCCAGCTCCGTTTTTAGCAATACTGATTTTGGCAAAAGGCAAATTTATATAACCCTTAGTTGTGTCAAAACTTCAGAGACTTTTTTGTTAGATTATCGTTAGACCTATATCATCCAAATTTGATCACGGTGACTGCACTTTTTATTATTAGACTTATAAGATTTTTTTACAAAATATTTTATTTCTAAAGATATCACTAAAAAGTTCCAAAATGGTTATCTTTGAAAACTTTGACATGGAAATATAAAATTTAGCACGTAATAAAGCGAATCAAGCGCATATATACTAATACATAACATTTAAAATATTTATTTAAAAATTTGGAAAGTTGAAATATTCTTTTCATTTAGTTTATGGTCTGGCATATTATTTAAAAGAACAAGTTCCGTGTACTAAAATTTTTTTTCAGAATTTTGTGTAATGTAGTTCCACATAATGTTCTATATATATATATACATATATATATATATATATATATATATACATATATATATATATATATATATATATATACATATATATATATATATATATATATATACATATATATATATATATATATATATACATATATATATATATATATATATATATATATATATATATATATATATATATAGTTCTCTATATAAAATTATCTACTCTATATAAATTTCCATGTAATGTAGTTCTATATATATTTTTTAATTTAAAAAAAAATGAGTAAATCTCCATCTTACATCATCTTTCAAAAACCGTTAAAATCAAAACTACGAAAAATTCCGTTTCTTGAAATTTACCTCAACTTAACCAGAAAACTAGAGCAATGACGCTATAAAAGCTGTGATAGGAATTCTTAGCAATATTTGTAGGGCTTGAAAAATGATATTAATATTCGTGAGCAATTTAAAAAGAACTCATTAAATACTTTTAAGTGTCCACATATGGCTAAGTGTGCACGGAATCTTCCAAAACTACAAAAAATACCGTTACTTGAAATTTACCTAAACTTAACCAGAAAACTAGAGCAATAACGCTATAACAGCTGTGATAGGAATGCTTAGCAATATTTATACGGCTTGAAAAATGATATTAATATTCGTAAGCCGTTTAAAAAGAACTCATTAAATACGTTTAAGTGTTCATATTGGCTAAGTGTGAACGGAATCCTCATAAAACAATTTTTCCTCATATTTAAAGAGTTATGTTTTATTCTTCAGAACTTTTTTCAGCATAGTATAAATAATTAGCAAAATTTAATATTTATGAGGCAAAGATAAACTCGGGTGGATAACGCTATCTTATTTAGCCTTAAAGTCTATTTTTACAACCCTTCACAGGTTGAAAAATCAAAAACAACAATACGATAACGAAGCCGAAAGCGGAATATGTACGAGGAATACGTGAGAGTGGCTGTGAGCTGAAAAGGGCGATCGACACTCGCACAACGAGCACGCGACCGCCCTCAAATTACACCCCGCCCTCCTTAATACACATTCTCTTCGGCCTCTTTCTTTTAAACAACACGAGCTTTACTTAGCTACGTGTGTTATACGATATGGATACAGTCCGCTGTTGGCAGTTCGTTCGTAGTCTGTTATTTACCGAAAAGTCTAATACAAAAAGCATTTCATTTTAGTTGTCTCTTCGTCATATTTATTAAGCCATACAATAAACGTAATTAGAATATGTTAACATTTTTAAACAGAAATAATTCAATGGTGCGTTTTTGGTATTTTGTGTGCATTTGTACATTCTTCGGTTTAGTGATGTAACAGGAAATAAAACTGATATAACGTCATTATACAAGTAAGAAATTTGCATTTTATTAGCTTTAAATAAATGATCTTGTTACATAATTCCAAATAAACGCTACCACTTTGTCTACCCTAGAAATTATTTATATATTATTACCACAACGAGAGTAATGGCACAATTTTAATATTGAATTTGGAAAGAAGATATATTTTTTCACGCAAAACCAAAAATTATGGGCACAGTATGATTAACAAAGTGTTACCATTATATGTGATATCAATCTAAATTATATAAACTTGAGTTAATTATAATGAATTATATAAACATTAACCTACGGAGATAATGTTTTATTTATTTTTTTTATTAAATTATTTTATTTCACATGCAGTGAAATAAAATAATTTTATACTGGAACAAAACAACTGAAGGAATAATACATTTAAATAGACTAAATTATTATAAATATAAGCATAAAAATGCACTATTTATATAGACATTTTTTTAGAAGCACTTTTATAATATTATTCTCAATAAGTTTATTTTATGAAGATGAAATTGAAGATTAATTTTGAATTTCAATAATAAAAGTACAAAAAAATATATTTATATATATATATATATATATATATATATATTATATATATATACATATATATATATATATATATATATATAGTTTTTTTAGTTGTATTTGAATATGTAATAAATGAGAATTATTTACATTTCAGGCCCTATTAAAATTTGCATAAATTCAAGAATTTTGATTTGAGAAAGAAAAATATATGTATAATATAATATAAAATATTGAAGGCAAATGTTTATGCATTAAATTTTTTTGAAGAAAATTAATATTTATATTTTCTCTTATTATAATTTTCTGTCTTTCCTTCCGTCTCTGATATCAAATTACATAAATCTGCTTATTAGATAAATTTAGATGAACGTTACATTGTTTCTTTATATAAAGTTAGAGAAAGGATGAAAGTAACAGGCATTTAATTTAGAATATTTTGTTTGAGTTTATACGATAGGCATCGCCCGAAAAATAATGATCATATTTAAATTTCTTTTTTGTCCTTGTATTTATTTAAATTAAGAAGTTAAGAGGCGAGGGAAAAGGATCCGTATACTTACGATACAGCAGCGAAATAAAATTTATCTCCAGTCTAAGGATTTTCTGTTTCTGATCTAAATTTTCGGGTAAGGATAAAGTATTGTGGAAAGAAGGATATTTGTTAATTATATCACTCAATGTGTTCTTTTCCTATAATTTAAACACAAAAAATACGTATGGAATAAAAAATAAAATATACAACAGAAAAGAAGATAAAGGTGTTTTACAGTACATAACACAAAACGCGTGTCCACATTTACTACTAGCGTATTACAAAAATATGTATATTGTTTGAAACTTAAAAAACTAAAACATTAAATTCTCATCGCGTAAACCGTCAATTCTCATCGCGTAACCTGCAATATACTCGTAATATATTACAAAGCGCAACTAAAACTAACGGTTAAACAAAAATGACTACATTAAGATAAAATCTTTCTGATTTTAATTAAGAAAAATAATTTAACGAATTTCTATCAGGATAATGAAGGAAATAACCGTTTCAACGCAGAAGGGCGTAGAATACTATAAAATACTACAGCCCCATATATGTGTTAGTTATATGATTCAGCTGAAGGGGACCAAATTTTAGCCTTCACCACTACAAGCGGTGCTCGAGAAGCACGCTATCGTGTGCCTTTCAAGCACCATCGACAGACCACATTTACTCCAAGTGCACTTATCGGGCACCTTTGATATAATGACAAAAGCTTGTTTTGAACTACTTAAATGTACGTATTTAAGTGCTGTGGTAGCATATAAAGTCTAATATTTATATTCAGGTAAATTGAATTATAACGAGAACCAAGTGAATTAACTGTTAAACACATATGAGAAAATTAAATTTAGGATTAAATAATATATAACTAAAGTTATGAAAAAATATTTTCCACGCACGTAATCTATAATCTGCTCAGATATAACTAGTTTCTTGACATAAAATCTCACATTAAATCATGCTGACTGTTTATTGCGGAGAATAAAGTTCATTGGATAATTGGACAAAGGAAATCTCTTGGCGAATGTGATATTAACTCTTTACATATGAACTCGCCTAATTACCTTGTCTTGTTCGAGTAATGTGATTAAATCGTATTTTATAAAGGGACCACGACGTGACGTGACGTTTATGTAATTAACAAATGCTACATAGTTATATATTAATACGTAAGCCAGGCACTGCTCCGCACAATAGAACCCTAAGATTCGCTGTATCGTGTAACTGTATGTACATATAGTCTATAGTAATCAGGTCTACTACATTTATGTTATATAAATATGTATTCCTTAAGAAATTATGGAGCGAGCATGATAACATATCACAGGAAGAAATAAAACAGAAACACAATAAAACCATAATAATTGAATGAAAAACATTAAGACATATGTAAGATTTAAGACAAATGCACTATTTACGATATCTCCGCCACCCCCCCCCCCTCTCTCTATCTCTTGCTTTGCCCAGCCTTTTCACATTTCATTTGGGATCGGCTGTGGCCATAATTTTTGTCAGACGATTGCATTGAATCGTCCATTTGAATTTATTTTAAGCCGCTGTTTAAAATGGGCCTTCAAGTTTGGAAAGGCCCACTTTACTTATTTTATCAAACAAAATAACACTTTTTGCCCAACTCAGCATCCTAATCTCCGCTGTGTGCACATTTGTGCCATTTGTCGGGGTGAACGTTTAGATCCATGTATAATATTTATGACATCATATAATTATGAAACTTCTAACCTTAACACAATTCGGCGAAGTACATAATATTGCAACCTAAACTATACCTCCAATTTCAGCCAATCTCCAACTTAAATCATGGACCATTTCCCATAATATATGATTTAAATTCTTAATAAAAAACTTTAGTGGAATATTTTTAACAGCAACAGACTTCGAAATATTAGAAACCGCTTTGTAGATATATCACAAATTATTACACCTTCTAAATTTTATTAATTTTTAAAACTTTTTAACATTTCTAAGAAGCATGAAAAACACATATAATTTTTACATATAATATGTGAAAGTGTGAATAAGAAGTCTTCAATATGCAAGCATTATAATTGCGTTAGAGATATCTTTACAAAAAAGAAAGATAATGCATTCTTATAATAAATGTCGTACTATGAAAAGAATGTTGTCAAAAACGACAAAACAAATTTTTCATTTTTAGAAATTAAATATTTCATTTTTAATAAAAATAAAAAAATATATAATTTCTAACAGCATAGGTAAATGAAAACTTAAAAATACACGTAAAAAATAGTTAATTAATCATACCAATAAATTAATTGATTGTATGAATAGTCTTAATACAAACATTCCAGATAGAATGCTGATAAATACTTGTATATTGTATAAAGTACAATAAGGCAATTTAATTGTATTAAACACATAAAGAAAAAAGTTTTTACGTTAAATATAACTTAAATTTTAAAGTACAAAATAGGAAATTGACTTAAATCTTCCATCAAAACTTGTAATGAATAATTTTTGCCAAAACCTAAGGAACTTCATTTCTGCCAATATTCGTTTTCCATTCCAATATTTTTACATTTAGATGATAATATTAAAATACCTTGATTTTAGTTACCTTCAATATACCTTGTATAAAATATTATAATAAAATACAAGCAGTAATAATAATGGAAAGTAACAGTAATTATGATGAAAAATTCTAGTAAAGATGGTGAACACTTAAAGCGATGTAATATATTCGTAACAAAAACAGAGCACAGATAAATGTATTAGATACCTATATTTTGCGAATTAATTATGAATATTAACCATATCGACTTCTGTTAGCCACCTCAATATTTTTGAGTTCATCCCATAGATTAGAAAGTTAATTTCAAAAAAGTTTTGACGTATGTAAAATTAATCGCATTCATTGCGACAAAAAGAACCTGAAAAACTCATCCTTCCGGACCGTAGCATACGTCGTTTTTTGGACTTTATTTTTTAATGAATCGTTTTAACTGTTTTCCACAATAAAATTAAATCCCCAAACCTTATCTGCAATGATTTAACTTATTCTCCGTAACGATAACTTTCAATACGTTTGTTGATTTATCAAACAAAACCCATGGCCCGCCGCCCGGCGCTCACCCGAATACGAAATCAATTGGCCCTACCCGATATAATTCGATTTCCCTTTGGTGGTCCTCCCAATGAACCCGGTAATAATCTAAATTATTCCGCATTGTCATATTTTAATTTGCATACAGGCACTTGGTGAAAACTTATAAAGAAACTTTTCGCAGTTATCATTTAACTCGATGTCTTTTGCTTAAAAAACCGGCGTTGCGTTTATTTTTCTTCGCTTCGAGGTTACGTATTATATTCTTGTTTTGGAAATATTATTGTCAACATTCATTTTAACCTTCAACTTTCATTTTAACTGTACACGCCATATTAGATTTGTTTTCGAAATGTTAAAATATTAATGCAGTATGCTGATATATTCATATGGTAACGTTAACCATTACATTTCAATTTCTGTTTTTATTCTAAGGTACCCTAAAATGCATATACGTTTAATGGATCGATGGTGTTCACTAAAACACATCATGTTTCCTTACCTTGTTAAGTCTTATGCAGTAATGCTGTTACACCAGTATAATTGCGTAATTGGCAAGCATCAGAAATCCATATTTCATTATTTACTTTACATTCAAATGCACGCTACATACGTTATGCTCTCATAACGCCATATTAAATTTTATTGATATGATTTATTGAACACATCGCCTTAGTATTCACGTTGTATAATCACAGATTCGTGAATTCCTTAGATGGGTCAAAGGAATATATATATATATATATATATATATATATATATATATAGTTTCGCAAAGGGAGCCACCTTAAGCTTTAATGGTATGCAAATAAAATCAACCCCTGTGTTCGTTATGTTCTTAGTTAATAATTGTATTTTTTTAACTAGTTGAAAGAAATCAGAAATTCTAGTCGAATGAAGTCATAGGCACAGAAAATCAATAACGATAGAGCTAATAAATACAAATCTGACGTCTTGAGTCACTAAATTAAATAATATATATTTGAAGAGTACTTCGTCGAGTGTCAAACGAAAAGCTTCGGAAAACGATTCAAAATTCCCTACTGTCCTCAGCTCATCAATCATGTACTAGGATATATCGTGCGTTCAAGAAACTTCTAAACTTATTAATGTTTTCAATAATTTGGACAAATATTTAATTTTTGGACCGCTACATCTGTTCAGTTAATTCGTGATGTGGTTTCCTCTCGTGATTATTATTTAATAAATTAATATTTGTCTTTATTTCAAAATAAGATTTAATAATGTTATGTTAGGATATTCGTCCCTTCAAAATAAATCGTTTTAACTGCGCTGCCTAGAACGATTGGACTTAAAAAGCCCTACAGTAATTATTAATGGACGTACTAGCATGTTAAATGGATAATTTTTTATAACATTTAAAAATTAAATTAAATGTGATACATTCAAATTTTTCGAATATATATATATATATATATATATATATATATATATATAAATAATTTTTTTTTGTTTTGTAGATTAAGATATATGTATTTTGTATATATATATATATATATATATATATATATATAAGATATATGTTAAATGAACGCAAAATTTCATTCAAATCCGTCAGGCCCTTTGAATGTGAAAGAAAACAAACAAACAACTAAACAAAATATTCGTATAACATTTTAAAATCGTTTGGGTTTCAAAATCGCTGAAGATGGGATTCCTAAGAAATTTAATAAGTATATAAATTAATAATTCATTAAGTTAAATAAATAGGTAAACACAGAAATAAATAAAGACAAAACATAAGAATATAATAAAACATCGTATGGTAGAAACGAAAATGGAATAAAATATTGCCAAATTATGAACGTAAAATGTTTTTTTAATTCATAATATTTACTATAACTTTTATATTTTCACATTTCATAAAAAATACACGCTTCTCAAATATGTTTTATATATAGAAAAGCTAATAATATCAAATAATTTAAACATCAAATAATATAAAATTGGTATCAAAAAAATTAAAAAAAATTTAAGACCATATGCTATGCTAACAAGTCAGTAAAACAAGCAATGTAAAATATATAAGAACGAAAATTAAAATTATCGGCTAAAAATACTAAAAAATAGAACTTCAAAAAATAGATCACATAATAAAGAACTCCGCTAAGCACTTACGCACTCGTATAAATAAAACCTACCGCCACTAAGAGTAAGAAACAGAATCATTAATTCCAAGCGAAATGAAACATTAAAATCTATAGCACCATTACGTTGAATAGAGAACAAGCAATAAAAGATTTCTTCAGTGATCTGAGGTCGACATTCTTATATTTTAACTCCTCTTTTTTCACGCAACAACGAAAAAGGTCACATTAGAATTTGAATCACACAAAAGTCTAAAGACCAATCCTCGGTTTTGCATAAATTTCGGAAGCGGACATAAGCAATATCGAATGTGACTTACAGGTTTAAAAAGGACCGCAAACATGAAAGTTTTACCTGGAATATTGGAACTTTTCGATATCTTTCTTGTTATATTGTAAATTATAGGTTTCTTTCATGCCTTCCTTTTTTCACAATTAAATAAAACTACGTGATGTAGTATTATTTCTACTTTCTTTAATTCCTTGACCACGACCAAGGTTTCGTTGTATTACATCTTCAGGTGGGATATTAGCAAAGATTCTTAACATCAAATAATATAAAATTGACATTAGAATGATGAAAATATCTTTGCTATTAGCCCACCTGAAGATGTTAAATATACTACATCACATAAAAATGATGATACATCACGTAGCTTTATTTAATTTTGAATAATGAATTTTTACAAAATTAACGCCAAATAAACCTTCCTTTTTTATTTTACCTGATTTTTTATTAAACATTAAAATAATAAATAAAACCGAAGAGTCTAAATCCTGAAAAGTCTAAAGAAAATTCGGTTTTTTTTGTATTAATAAAGTTGTTTCTTTTAATTACACTCTTTTTTGCTACGAATTTGCGATTCCTTTTTCTTGGATTTACAATTTAGCTTAATTCTTCGTTTCCTTTTCCGAGGGAGTTGAACCAAGTTTCCATATGGCCTTTATACTGTATATTCAGCCGTAAAGCATACTCTCTGCCTGATTTCTTCCTGATTCAGTTCTTTTTGAAAAGTGTATATATTCATTATTTGACAATACCTAATTTTGCCTTTTAATCAGGTATAGGGTAGTCAGGAACATATCGAAGATTTACAAAAATAGAATGTAACACAAAATTAGTAATTGCACCAGTGTTCAAATAAATTGTAATATAGTAACTGAACTAAGATCTTTTGAAAAGATTGAAGCCTTCCTCGATGAACTTATGATTGTTTTCTTCATAAACTAAGTAACAGTGAAAACACTGGTCAAAATATTAGTTATGTACTAACTTTAACAACTTTTAGGGTCTTCAGATAAAGGTTGCTTTGTGAAATTTTTTTATAACGAATATTTTATCAGGTTTGGTACAATTTTAACTCTGTTTTTTTAATGTTATCTGAGTTATTAAGAAGTAAAAGTGGCTGCAAACCACACCCGGCATGTTGTTTTTTTAAGTCTGGAAAAGTTTTTGTAGACTTCCCGTGATTAAATTATTATGGTATTTGAGCATTACTAGTTATACTAAGAATTCAAAACTTATCATTTATATATCATTAAGTTTTATTTGCAAAAACTAGTAAACTTACCAATTTTTAATTAGAACGAGTGAAGAATTACGCAGTAAGGCTGCGTTTATATCGTCGCTTCATGAAATTAGTTGTTAACTCAGAGGCGAAATACTTGACTTTGAACTCGATGACGTCTTGTAATTATTTTTAAACTTGACTGAGAACTGCCGTATACTTGAATGTCTAAGAAACGATGTTAAGTTTTTCAATACCTATAAAAACTAGTATTATATTTATGCACAGAGAAAAACTTAGATCTTTTTATTTTTTATCCGTATATAATTCAACTTTTGAAACGTCTTTTGAAACGTGTGATTTCAAATAAGTTAAGAATTTTATTTGCGTAGATTTTGGCGAAACCTGAGAAACGCCAACTATTAACAATAATTTATTAATTATAAAAATTAAATTCAGTTACATAATCTGTAACTATGTAAACATACTTTTCTTTCCAATCGATATCAATTAAGCAAAAATTCAAGGGTACTGTTAGTTTTTTGCATGCTTTCTCCTTGTTTGATGACTTTGTTAATATGTTGCACCATTAAAGCCATGTTAAGGTTTTAAAACTTCTCTTTCAGATTACATTTCTCAATTCAAAAACGTTTCATTCAACATTATAATACATCATTAAACTAGTCGCAAAAAATAAAATATATCAATAGAAGAACCTCTGTTGGACATAATAGCTGGCATTCCCATCGATCCATATTCCCATTAATTTTACTTCATGTCTTACAACAACCTTTCGGCAACAATAATATGTGATATAGAATGGAGATATTACTCAAAAAATATCTTATCCGACATATTTCTTTCAGAGATACTAAAACAGAAGTCTGTACTAATACGTAAAGTGCAAAAGTTTCTTTATTTATTTGTTTGTGCTAACGTCTAGAACCAAACATCTATTTCAAGTTTCATGGGAGGAAAACCATGCTTTTAGTAATATATATCATCATGCCATAAACTCATAGTGGTGATGAAGGGGAAAAGATTTCTTTTCCTTGGTTTGTTCACGCAAACCTCCAGAATTACGTCTGTATTCAAAATAGTCGTATTAGGAAGCCATATTTTGTTTCTTGTATAACTTTTTCACTTAAGTTTTTCATCATTCATCTGTAATAAAAACAATAAGGATTGAAAAAAAGAAGTGTTTTTTTCCCACAGCTATTCTTTCCCCAGAATTATTTTTAATGTTTATTGAACATTTCATCAAGCAATATTTTCTAACTCTTTGCTGATCACCTTAAACATTATTCAGATTGTAGTAGTAATTTACCTATTTCTGCCTCAATATCTATTAATACAGATCTAAACTTGGCCATCGATTGTCTACTAACTTTTCAATTATAATATATTAAAAAGCTAATAGGATCGTCTGATAAATCTTCTACCATTTCTAATCTATTATTATTCTTAATCAAATATGAAATTAAAACATACACAGCTGACTTAGCAGTAGTCATTAAGAGGTCATGGAATCCATTTTCTTGCCCAATAATATACCTTGGTTTGCTAAATCCCAATCATACAAAATCAAAAGTGATATTGCCAAATTCTAAATCTATCAATCTGGGATCAGGAAGATATGTACATTAGATGAAAATATGTAAATGGCTATATATACCTTTTAAATTTTATATTTAACTTCAATATATCAATATTTGTCTGCATATAGCCCTGAATTAAAAAAAAGGTCTGATTCCACGATAGTGCCTTGTAGTAAATAATTCACTATCCAAGCAACCTAAATGATGCCAGTATGCTATTGATATACTTATTTCTTTTTCAAAATACTCATGATATTTATTATTAATATAAATACATAAATAAATACAAACATGATACGGACCACCTGTCAACAGTGACTCATGAAGATCAACATCGATCTGAAGTTAACAAGTATAGTATATACTCCCATATACGGAAGTATATATTTTACATACTTCAATTGTTGAATATAAGGAGGAAAGTAAATTGTGTATAACTCTTTTTAATTCGTAGCGCTTAGATATAATAAACGCCCACCTCGTCGCATTCTGTCCAATACGCATTCATTCTAAAAAAATAATCCAAGTAATTACTTGCGAAACAACGTTCATTACAGGGGTTTGAGTAATGGTGACGATAGTCATAAATGAAGATTATGTAAAAGCTGTCCGTATCGCCTAAAGTGTTTTTCTTTTAACGTGAGCTTATTATTATATACCGCCAAATTAATACCAAAAAAATTTATCTATTAAAACTACAAATTATACCTGTTGTTTGTCATGGACCTGGATGTTTTTTAAATAAAATTAATAATTGTTTAAATCAAATTGATGATTTTTCAACCTTTTTAACCAATTTCCGGAAGATTGGCAGTCATCAACTTAATAGTTTCAGCATTCCTTGCAAAACCTAAAGAATTTTGTAATTCACATGGTGTCTGCCCATGTCACAATCTTTCTGAAAGATGATCTTAGGTAAACATAGACATCCATACAAAAACTCTGGTCGAATTATATTGTAAAATAATAACTGCCAAAACACAATTATATTATTAAGAATTTAAATACTTGCAATATTTAAATTTCTTATTTTTTGTAATAACAGGAATGCTCTGTAGTAATAATGCTACGTTACTTCCATCACGCGTATGCGTGACGCTCCCCTCCCCCCCCCCCCCATCCGTCAAAGGATATACACTCCAAATTATTGAAAAGAAGTTTCACTCCAAAAACATTCATAGTCTTGATGCCCTTAAAACAATCGAGTTAATGACGACGTGAACAGCCAGTATAATGTCATAAACTCCCGGTCGTAACAGAAATCGCTTTTCAGCCCTCATCTTGTCACAAACCCTGCTGACTCTCCACCGCCCTTAATTTAATTAGAAACCTTATCCGTAATTATTTAACTTGCTCCGTAATGATAAACTTCTACACGATCGTCGCTTTATCAAACTCCATCATCCGCAGTCCGAATACGAAATCTATTGACCTTCGCCAATATAAACTGATTTTACTTTGGCCGTTTGAATATGAACACGGTTATAATATATGTTTATTTTATTTCACATTATCATACTTTTATTTACACATGAACAGTTAGCACTGACATGTAAAAGACAATTTTGGTTGGTATCATATAATTCATCGTGTAGAATTTAATATAAAAAACCACGTTACGTTTCTCCAAGTCACACAATTACCGACTGTATTCAAGTCGGTTATTTTAGATTAATTATGTTCATATTTATCATTAATCTTTCATTAAATATTTTGATGTCATATTCGATCACACAAACTTTTCCATTAAAAATTTAAATGTTCATTTTTAAAGAAAAAAGGGCACTCTTTTAAGAACACTTGAGTGTCCATCCGAAAACATATTAACTCGCACTTATCTCAATAACAAACACTAAAAAATATTTATAGCATTCATATTTAAGGGGCTTTATTATAGCATTCATATTTATTTTTTTACATAAAAATAAAATACTGGACTCTAATCCTCTTGTATAATTGGATCATCTTGACTGAAAAAGAACTAGTTATAAGGGTCTCAAAAAATATATATTTGTTTATAATTTTCGGTCATATCTTCAACAAAATACCGATACAAAAAAATATGGCCACCATCCAGTTTTCCTCATTTTCCGAAATTAGAGAACCTATAATAATGAGAAAAAGAACAGTGTTTTCACATAGATTTTAAACTTGTCGTAGGAAAGCTATAAAGATAATTCTAGATTACATAATTTTTTCTAAATATACACGATATAATAGGCAATATATTTAGGTTGTGAAAAGTTAATAGTGGTAAATTATTTAATAGAAATACAATGTATCCATAAATATTTATAATTATCTACATATTTACGGAACTAACTCGTAGCACGAATTTCACTAGTACATGATGGTTTTCTTATAATCGTCGGTAGTTTTGAAATGTTTCAATTATTATTAAAAGTTATTCTATAAACATGGCAGGATTTCAGGTAGATCTTGTGACATTTTGACTATTTTGAAAATTCATTTTCAAAATCATATCATAATCATATTTTCAAAATCATGGTTCTATATATTTTAAAACAACGTTTAATTATTTTTCAAATTTACTCTTGAATTTCTATTTTGATCATTTAGACTTAACGAGCCCTTCGTGACTTTTACGATCGACATAATGCACTATTGAAGTAGCTTATTTGGCAAATATATAAGCACTTTTAAACCATGTTTCTTCTACATGACAGACAGGTATTAACAATGCTACCATGAAAAGAAATGGAATATATTAAGAAAATATTGATACTCTTAATGAAAGTATTTGTTAGGATACAAATTCACGAAAATATTCAAGGGTTGAATCTTTCTGTGTCCATTACTTTGAGTATTTGGCGAAAATATTTGCACCTTAGATCTATTTCGTTCAAGAAGTCAAGTCAAATAACACTTAATTGCCCAGTAAATTTGCTGACTTTGTTGTCGAACAACTTGAATATGGTGATGATTATTATGGAAAAGTTGTATTCAGTAACTAATTTTACTTCTTATTAGATGGTAATATTAATAAGCTAAATCAACATTTTTAAAGTAAAGAAAATTCAAAATCCATTCACAAAACCTCATTGGATTAAAAAAATTATCAGAACGGTGCCTTTAATGTTTTACGTAGTACCCTTTGAGTCAAAAAAAGGAAATAACATACGGAGCGGAATATTTAAATTTTAGTCATATAAGATATGTAAAAAAACAGATTTTAAAAAAATATATTCTCAGATACATTTTGTAAAATAACCAAAAAATATAATAAGAACATATAACATAAATTTTAATAATACAAGGTCAGAAATAAGTAACTTTAGAAAAAAAGAGGTCAGAAATAAATACTTTCAGAATGTAATTTTTGTATATTTATATATTTATCTCCGAGAGTAGCCATCTAAAATCTGAAGTCGAACTTAAAATAAGTTTCACGTCAAAAGTTTTCTGAGCAAATCGTCTGTTATAGACTGACATGCAGACGCATTAAAAATATTATTGTTTTTACGATAAGGAAATTTAAAAATTAATCAAATTTATTATCAAGTACAATTTCAAAAATTACCCGAAAACGATTATAATTAGACTAAAATACATTGAGTCATTTTTATTAAACAAAGCTGTTGATCAAAATGTTGCCACGAAAAAGATAATCTTAACCCTTACCTGTTACGATCTTAATCTTAACAGCAAAGACACAGAAGTCTAAAGGTTCATATTTTTAATATGTATCGGTTTAAAATTGCAATGGTTATGTTTAATTATTATTATACCTTTTAAATTAACCTAATTACAATAACAACTTTAACATTATTATAACCCTCCGCGCTAGATTTCAATTACTTATCTAATTTTAATTCTTCCCATTCTAGTGTTGTATTTCTAGTATAGTTTGTAACTGTTGAAAAAAGATTTCACTGTCGCATGTCCAAACATATTGCGTCGTTTTCACATATACATATAATAACACCTTAAAATTTATTTTACTCGTGTCAATTATAAAATTCCCTACCGAACCGAACTAATTTATAGCATTATATTTATTTTATTTATATACTGGTTGTGCCCCGCAGTTCTACTGGCGCAGAATTATTTTAAATATGCTGCTCCTCCCTCCCCTTGCCCTCTCCACGCGATCACTAAACGTTTCTGCTCAGTTAGAGTTATGTAATCACCTAGATTGTTAGGACTTCGCTAACTAACTTTTACGCGATTATCAAAGGAATAACTATTTTTATCGTAAGTTGAAAAAAAACCTATAAAAAAATATTTTATTAAAAATTAATAATATGTTTTTATTTGGCATATTTATAAGCTTTTACTTATACCAAGCACGACGAAAGTGAAAACAAATATTTAGGACATAACCTTAAGTCCCAAATAGGATATTTAAATTTTTCGTCATATTAAAGAAAAATAGACCGGCAGCCAATTTGTTTTCAGTTTTGTTACGAACTTGAAAAAGACAGTCGATTAAATGTTACTCTATGAAGAGTCAATCAAACTATTCTTTTTAAGTCTCTTACCGTAAAAGGGAAAACAGAACCCTTATAAAATTACGCACGTGTCTGTACATGACAATCGATTTTCTCGGAAACCATTTGATGTAGCAACTAAAAATTAAGAATACTAACAGTTCATATGAATCTGCATATTTTGTTGTAGTCTATCTAGTAGCACAGTACTATATAATACATTGAAATATTTGTATGATAATTTTAGAGTGGGCAAATTAAGAACTTAAATAATTTTTTTTATTTTTGTATATCGTGTGGCTTATCGTTTGAAAAGGTTATTCATACGAAACTGGAAAATATTTTTTAAGAATATTAAGTAGCATACACTCAATGATATATATATATCAAAATGTACCAAAAACCCATTAATCCCCACCTCCCCTATTTTCGAAACTATGGAATTAAAAATTAGAAGAAAACAAAATTAGTAGAATCTGACTAGAACATTTCGACAAAATTATGGTAATTATCCTAGGTGATATAATTTTTGAAAAATTCACGATACTTTTGCTCATACAAAATATTTATTAGATAATATTTGATGCGGTTTAAATATAAGATTAACATTTAATATACACATTTTGCACCCTAAAATAACTGAAGTGTCATTCACGTACAATTTTTTTTTATATATATTATAACTTCTGTATTTAAAATTTAATCTTGCTAGCTTGCATATATCACGAGATAACTGATTCTGATAGGTGGACATAACGAAAGCAGAGTAAAAACAATAAGAATTTAGAGAATCTTGTTAAAAATAAACTAGTCTAATCGAACTTCGCAATATGATCCGTATAATTTCCTAATCCAGTTCTTCATTTAACTCTGCGTTAATTTTAATCTCTGTTGATGAGAGTCATGCGCAACGCATACTAACGATTTTTGCAGGGAACAAGTGGGCGGCTGACATCTGCCGACTTTTGTAGAACAAGATCGATGGCCGACTTTCCACAGATTTAATGCACAAGTAATGGTAAGAACAGGTCAATCAATAATGTAAAGTACAATTTTTTAAAAATGTTATGCCCTTGGAGTATCTGAGATCGACCATTCTTGAAGTTTCGATTGAAATCCAGGTAGATTGAAATCCTTTTTATCCCGGTCCAATATTCCTTAAAGGACTCATTTTTTAACTGTCTGTTTGACTACCTGTTAGAAAATCGGGTGAAATCTATTAAACCGACTCGAACATGACTGGGATTAACAACCTACGCTAGTAAAGCGACGAAGAAAGCTAGTACATTATACTATGGTTTTTGAAGATGTTATCGGAAAGAAGTAAATCAAATTATTTCTGGCTACTTTTAATTGGAGAAGATCGTTTTATTATTTACTTGTAATTTATTTACTTCCAAAGAAGATGTGATTATATATTATGTTAAAACATTTCTATAAATTTTTGTGGTAATATATATTCCATTGTATTAATTTTGACAATGATTTTAAAAAATGTTCATTGTTAACGTGTTCCTATTACTTATCTAATACTTACTCTGTTGAAAATAATTTGTTAATTTTAATATATACCGCTCAGCACGTAATTGCTTTGCATAGTTTTAAATGTACGGAACACATAAATCGTTTCTAAACCTTTCAATATGTAAAATGTGTTACCGTATATACCCCTATAAAAATTCTTTATATAGTACTACCCCTTTCCCCTAGCAATCAGCACTATGAGTGCGGTTCAATTGTGCGGCTCCAGGAAATCGATTGCATAAAGCCCCGCTTAAGCTGCAGACGCACAACGTCAATTCCATCTTATAATTTATAGTACTCATACTAGCTGTCGCAAACCAGCCTAGCACAGGATTATTAGTATTAACGTGTAAGTTTGCTAATTTAAAGAAAAACTCAAATACATAGCTTACGTCTAATGCGATTTAATGGTTCAGTAGTAAAGTAGAAATGTGCCTCAGTCACAACCAAATTTCCGCGCTTAAATTGATAGTTTGAAATAAAAGAAAATGTAACAATTTGAATCTAAATAAAGTAAGATTAAAATAAAATAAATTCTTTGTTCATTCGTTTCATTTGATTAAAATAAATTTAACTACTGTATGTAATCTCGGGTTTTTGTACACTGTCGTTGAGTAGTAAATGTTCTATTTGCTAATTTCTAAGATCACTAATAATTTCTAAGATCACTATCGTCTATTAAATTGACTGTGAAATCATAAGAAATATTACAACAAATTTAATACGAACTAATTTAATAGTAGGCCATATTTATTTTTTTTATTTTACACAAAACATTTGTTAATTCACATTCTAAAATGTTCAGTTAATTTTTACTTCCGATAAACAATTTCGATCTCATCTGTTGTCGAATCAATTAGAAAACTAATTCTTTGTAGTCAATTTCCACAATTTTACATCAAATGTATGCAGTATTATTACTTTATTTGCATTAACTGTCTGATTGTTGCAGTAACACGTAGTGATAATGTATAATTAACAACTCTCGGAGAACCTAAGTGCATACTTGTTAAGATGTCGCTGAAATTTGTGTAGCAGTTCATTGAGATCGGACTCTTTATACGAAGATACAGACATACTTGCATATTTATATGTCAACGAGAATGTATCTCGAAGCACGCTCGTAAAGCGCATCGTGTCGCTGAGTGTGACAAGAACGCTTCAATCGGAGGTTGGCGCGAAGCTCGTTGCGAAGTACCATTTAAGATAATAATTGCATTTTAAAGTCACCGCTTCGAACTCTAGCGGCATTTGTTGTTCGACCGGATCAACAATTCCTTTGCCTTTTGAAACGAGTAATTAAAGAACGTCAATAGTCCTTTATTATTACTATCATAATCTTCTAATATCATCCATTAAGTAGTGATGCTGAATATTTCTTTCAAAATTCCTATTTTATGATACGAATAGTTTTAGCATTAAATCTTTATACCATTCATTGCTGAAAGAAGTTTAGAAGGTTCTCTGTCTTAAGTTTTGACGAAAGTGAATAACAATTTTGATTCGTGAAAACTGGAAAACTATTTAGAACTAATGGTTATTTTAATGGTGAAAGCGAACCAAAAGTTTGGAGAAATCGTCTAAAACACGTACCAATTAATACTAATATTAAAAATATAATCTAAAAAATAGTTGTTTAAAATTATGTAATGCGTTATTCCAATCAAAGATTATTTACAGAATGGCGTAATGAATAAGTTATATCTACCATACAGCAGATATCACTAATAAAAGAAAAAGTCATGCAAATTAATATCGCATAGTAAAATCATAATTAACGCTGAATTATAGAAATAGGATAAATTTTTTACCTTTTTTTTCTGAATGTTCGATATTAAACAGTATGCATGGTACATAGTATCATGAAATGGACCACAATAAACAAAAGGCATACAGAATGATTAATTTCCTTTCGTTTTCAAACTCATTGCATTAATTCAGCTTCTTTAATACTTCAACTCAAGCTTTTATAGATTTGATAATTCTAGGCGTAGAATATAGCCACATAGGTTTTAGTGTTCAGTGTTCGTAGTATTAATATTCAGTGTTCGTAGTATTAATATGAAAGTGTTACAGGCACACACGCTGACATTAGTTCGCAGAAACAAGAAAGCACTGTTGACTTCATTTAAAAAAATATATATTTCTTGAAAGATAATGAATACCTTGCGTAATCCATAATTCAACTAATAACAACAAAACAATCACAGTTGTGATATAGTTTATTTGTGAATTTGGAAACTATTGATTATTTAACGCTTTGGGATAAAGAAAGCACGTATTAATTTGTTGCATTAATAACTATTTATTCGATTGTTTATTACTATAAAGATATAGTTTCTTTCAGCTCGTTAATATTGAAAGACGTTTTCAAGGCACTGAATAACAATTCTATGAAAATATATTTGGGGACTACGTATGGCAGTAAAACTATAATAAAATACATATTATATATAATAATTTTACAATTAGAAAAAAGTAATTGTAACTTTTTGTTTCTCTTATATTAGATATGGTTAAATTAGATATCCCAAATTTTCAGTGTAGAAATCTGTTATATTAATTGCTTCAAAGTTGATAGCTTGTAGTACTAGAGAAAAAAACAGCGTAAAAATATTATTGTTTTCTTTTATATCATAAATTACCAAAAAAAAAGTATGTGGCGAAAATATTTATTTAAATGGTGTCCTACATGAAAACGTAGATAACGTTTTCAGTCTTCTACGACGAGTATTATTACGACAGTACAAGAGGTTTTATTGATACAAAAATGTAACTATAATCCATATAATTTTGTAGCAATATTTCCTATTTTTAGTAGGTTAATAAAATAAAACGAAAAATGTACGCAAGGTTTCGTATCGAAAAGTGAAACACATAAACGGAGAGGAGAGTGCGGAGTTTCCTCCTCCGTTGCCAGTTACTCAACGTATTGTTTCAGTTTGCATTACACTCTAAGTTTCCATTACACTCTAAGTTAAATGTATATTAATTTTTATGCATTAATGTTTTGTTCTTTCCTCTTCTGAATAACATAAGTTTTGCTTCTAACGCCCATATGAGCCACGCATCATATTTAGGATTCTGTACCATAGAAAGAAAAACGAAATCCTTTTTAAATCACTCACATGTCCTGTCATAGCCGTTTTTCTGTGAAACCATTAATGTAAAGACTTTAAATTTCGTGACATGTGTAGATTAATATGCTTTGTTGACCGAGTGATAAAGCATTTTAATTGCACATATCTTAGTAGTGAACAATAGATATTTGGGGTAAATATTTGGGAAGAGCAAATTAAGCTTAGCTTTCTTATTTTAATTTCATGTGTAATCCGCTGTGTCGTTTGAAAGGTTTAAGTTAAGCTAGATACAATAGTTTCAAGAACATTTTTTTCATAATTTTAGGAAATTTATCTTCAGAGTTATAAAACTAAAATAAAATATTTAAAAAAATATGTTTACCCACTCCCCCTTATTTCCAAAAGTATAGAATCAAAAAATATTAAAATAAAAGGTTTTTTATAGGTAAAATACAACATTCAAAATAAAATTTAGGTCCCTCATATATTCAGTAAGCGACTGATTGATTTTCCTATCGACAAATAATTTACAATTTTTATGACGATCCTTTCCAAGCAGCCCCAATCATAAAAAGGTCTCGAAATTGACATCGGGACCATGTCGACTGCGAGGCTTTTTTTGGGATAACTATCTAAAATATCGTGATCAATTATTTGTAGGGACCAGGAGCCATCTAGTGGATCACTACGACTAATTAAAACCCCAATATGGTAGTAAAGTATAAGTAAACGACAAAGGTATCCTGAAATAGTCGTTTTTATATTCGTCATCAACATACCTTATTGACATATGCCACTAGTTTTCTCAAAACGATATACTCCCTTCTCTTCCTAAAGAAAATTCATAGCTTTTCGATCTTCAAGAAATCGTGAATTTGCCCATATGTATTTCATTATTTGCATAGTTTTTCTGTGTTCTCGGTTTGACGAGATTATCTTCATGTCTTGTTTCCGCATGACCTACCTTTTATTACATTTCTTTCAACGGGGCTTTCTATGAATAAAAAATGTCCATGTTTTTTAAATTTTAGGAATGAAAAATATTAATACCCTTTTGTTTTAAATGTCCGTGAATTTATTCAGGAAAAAAAATAAACGTTATAATTTTATTGGTTCCAATTAGACATTTGCTTGAAAGTATTCAGAAAAAATAAATTAAAATATATTTTATTCAACTAACCTGAATTATTTATTATCAATACTCTGGAATATTTCACTGAAGGGATTTTAAAAAACACGCCTCTCTTTCTTGTTTTTTAAAAAAACTGAAACGTGTTTCTTAAAATTCATTGAATTAAATATTTTTAACTATCTTCAGTAATATTTTCTTTTATTTCTACATAAATTATGTTTGAATTATACAAATCTGAATGCAAACTATATAGTAAAACATTTGGATGAGGGTGAGTAGGGATAATCCGATTAGTGGAGAAATCAGGCCTCCGCAATTAATTTAAGTTTAATATTGTATTCAGCCAAGAAATGAAACACCTTTTATCTCTGCAATCGAATTTGGAATTATATAGTAATTACGACGTTCTTCTTTAACTTAAGATAACATCAATTGATATCTGTAAACATTTAAATAATATAAAATAAAGAGAGGATTGTAAGCTCCTTACGCAGCTGTTTTTGAAGGGAGTAATTATATTATAAGAGAAATAAGGCCATATTTATACACAGAGGTACATAAAATTGAATTATTACCTCGTCGCAAACTATCTGGGCTGATTTTTTTTTAAAAAAATTCCCAACCTTGTTGGATTGTATGCTTCATAGTTATAAACTTGCAAATCAGGTTTGATTTGTTTTTTACTAGCAGCGTGGAAGGGGGCGCCACTCACACAGCGATAACCGGAATGATAAGGAAAGTTTTCGGGCCAACTTGCAAAAATTAATCGCCTTCATTCCCGGATTTATGCTGACCTGTAGATCATACGTCAAATAAAACTTTGAATGTTGAGGGCCGCAACTTGAGCCTGAACTGAAGGTAAATTGTAAGATTTGGAATATGATTTACTAAATTTGTACGAAAACTGACCCAACTAATCAGAAAGCAACTGAAGGTAAATAGCGAAAACAAATAAGTGAATGACACTTGAAATAATTAAAAAGATCAAGCACTGAATGAGTTGCAAGAAAATTAATAGGATAGGCGATAGAAAAACAGTGTGGCGAAAAACGGGCAGGTGATATAGATCTGTAAGCCCGAATAATTACTTTACAGCAATAAAAATAAAGTATGGAGATCTTATTTATTACGGTGCAACAAATTAACTATTTTAAGTCGGTTTGAGTTTGGCTTTCATGACCTGTTTTCTTACATATAAAATTTAAAAATGTTCCAACATAATTCGTTTTGTTTAATAAGGTTGGACCAATAAAATGAGACCTTTGCTCAATAAATTGGCCGGCAGGCGGTTAGTTCCAGACTAACTCATAAAAGTAACTGTCAACAAAAGTAAAATAAATATTGCTTTATGAATTTGTTAAAAATACAAATGATATTGAATATATTTGGCGTTCATTTTGTAGAAATTTATTATTCGCAATTAAATGAAACTACGTGATGTAGTATTATTTCTACTTTCTTTAATTACTTTACCACGACCTAGGTTTCGTTGTATTACAACATCTTCAGGTGGGATGAATCTTTGCTAATATCAAACCTGAAGATGTTGTAATACAACGAAACCTTGGTCGTGGTCAAGGAATTAAAGAAAGTAGAAATAATACTACATCACGTAGTTTTATTTAATTGTGAATACAAATGATGTTCGGAAAAGAGCGAATGTAAAAACGCGCACCATAAACATGAATATTATTTTATATTTTAATAAGTCTATTCTCACCGTGTCGGTCGACGATTTTTTTTTAAATGGTAGTGTTTATCCTATATAAACACTACCATTTAAAAAAAGCTACTTATGAAACAGTTTGGAAACAATTTATGAAACAGTTTTTTTGTGTAGCTATTTATGAAACAGTTTTGGAACAAAATCCTCTGCATTTTGTCCCAATGTCCAAATATGAAGCATTGCTATGTGAAGCACTTAATAGATAGTCAGTTTAAATAAAGTCGACAATCATTAAATTAGTTCGGTTCGTGTCGATCGATTATGTTTTATTCGATACCATACAAGAGCGTATGTTTGTAGGTCCTGATTTAATAAATACTCTTTGAAATTAAATCGATGCTCGAATGCCAGATGTTTATTTCAATTTTTATTGAAATAAACATCTAGCATTTATTATAATCTAATGTATAATACTATTATGTCATTTCTTACAGAAAAAGTATAAAAAAGGATGAAATAAATAAAAAAACATATGAATCAATTAAAAAAACACGCATCAAAATTTTTAGTGTCGACAATAAGAAATGTTGTGTTTATGCTGATAATCATAATTGAAGGTCTTCATTATGATTATCAGCTCATAAATACCGAACGAAAATAAATTATTTAAAATAAAAAAAATATTAAACAAATAATTTAATTTAACGAAATCGAATACATCAAATAGAAATAAAGTGGACAAATTGAGTTATTATATGTACTGATCATGATGTTTATTATGATTGCTTGAAATTTAATAACCATTAAACCTAGCATAGTAGCCAGATTATTAGAGTCGGTAATACAAATTGTTGGGGGGTTAGTCCCATTTTAGACAACCTTAGTATGAAATGTATGCTTTTCTGATACTGTGTTAATTTTAGAATTTACCTTACTTAAAGTATGAGTTTCGAAATTCTTTATTGTTGGATTTCAGCTTAAGAATTTATTCTTCGCAGTATTTATATTTCTGTTAGCCTTTTTAGCTGACAGAGTGTTTTTCTTAGTAGTTAGTGTAAGTTGCTTCAATATGTAGTTTCTTCATTCATATAAATATAGCAAAAATGTACATACATTTTCACGTTTTTTACATCTTACGACTAGTATATAAGTATTAGTTTTCGGAATGAACAGACCTTAGACCCGTATTATATTAAAGCATTTTCTTTTTTTTTTATACGGAATTTTAAATCGTTCTTTCGAAAAATGGAGTTTATTTATCTTAAGTATGTCCTTATTATTCAAGGACACCGTAAAATATTGGTAAGAATTTTTGCATCAATCAATTAAGGATGCTTCGAGTCATACGTTGACAACATTCCTGACTTTATGAGTCAGTTTTTACATTTGTTGTTTGATATCGCTGATGTCTTCAGATACGCGTGGTCCACGTACCGTGTACTACGGAATATTATTAACAATAAAATAGTTAGTAATTTTTTACGTAGCTACATCGGTTATTTCTAATGGGTGACCCGATTTCATTACAGTCATAGTTTACATAGTATTATCTGTCAAATTACATAATATTAATGTCGCATCACTAAGAGAAATCCTTAGTGATGCGACATTAATATCACCAGTAAAAAATGTTGGTTCCATTTTGGTATTAAAGGAACAGGTGATCGATATTTATTGCTTCCTTTTCTAGCAATTCAAATTGATTTTATGTAGGTTTTTATTAGATTTCGGTAGTTTTGTTTCCTTTTTAACTTCGTCATTGACATAGAGTATTATTACAGTTTTTTTTTATTGAGGGTATTTGATCACGACGTCAACTTTAATGATTTATGTTCTGTGTTTTGTTTTTTACAGACACGTTGGTCGTTTTTTCAGATATAGAACCAAGCGAGTTACTATTAATTCTTGAAACAGATCTTTATACAACTTTTTCTGTGTCATTTTTTATTTTGATTATGTATTTAGTTTATTATTTTATCGGTATTTTCTTTCATTTCCGATTTTGTTACCGCGAGTCAGGTCGATAAACAATTGGTAACTCGATAAACAATTCAAATCGATAAACAATTGGTAATTCATATACCTGCAAGAAAGTTTATATTCATCAACATTTACCAAGTCTATCGACGTTGATGTGATTGATACTAGTGATCGATACTCTTATTAGTCATAAAACTTTTTAGTATGTTTTCCACCATGAAATTTTATGTTTTTCCACCATGAGTTTTTATGGCGGCTTTTCACCTCGCAATCCAAACGATTAAGTAAAGGCCACCGTCCCTGTTAGACATGGCCACCAGGTTACTGATTGTATAACCTAAACTGGGTTTTAATTCTGTTAATATGACAGCTGTCCTTAAAGAACGAAATGGTGTTGTTTGTTACTATTAGATAAAACGCCGCCAATTGCAATACATGGTTCGGCACAAACACGCGGCTATAGGAGATGCCTCTACTCTGAGTATGTCAAAGAAACATATGCAAAATTATTTGGTTAGGAAATATCCCTCATCATAGGGATGGTCCGCCGGAGGTATTTTATCTTTCTCTTCCTCACTGGGAGATTTTGCGAAAAGTCGCATTGCTAGACAGTTTCCCTAAGAACAAAACTCCCCCAAAAATTTAAAATAATATCATAATTAAACTTATGTCTAATTCGAATACATATAGTATGATAAAGTTTCTATATGCGTAGCAAGGAAACATTTCCATATAACTAGTACGAGACAATTTTTATAAGGATAGATGAAACAATTTCCTTTTTTAAGGGTACGAGAAAAATTATAAATGAACGATGTGAAAATGTTCTATATGGATAGTTGGAAAAAATTCTGTACAATTTTCTATACCCATGGTAGAAGAAAATTGCAATACGAAAACAGAAAAATTATATAAGTAGAAGAGATTGTAAATTTCTATGTGGAAAATAATACAAATTTGCCTATTTCTCTATCTGTTTATATCTTAACTTACAGGGTATTACAAATGTTGGTGAAACTTTCGATTGTTTAGCTTAACACTTAAATTTACTTGCTTTAACACTTACTTGACTAAATTTATAAGCTCTGCTAACTGAAATAACCAGTGATTTTATATCAATATCAAGGCCAACGGTAAGGAAGAAAAAAAATACATTGCGTTTATAGAAAGAAAAAATCGGTCTATTGAGAAATTTGTCAGTTGAAGAAGCCAATAATGCTCACAAAATTTTAATTTTTGTCTCAATACTTAACTGGAAATACGGTATAATGGAATAATTCTTACGACCTATCTTACAATTAAAAATAGCCAGTTTTTGACTTGTACTGAAATCTTACAAAACAAGTATTGTACGACTCTCTTTTACAGGTAACATTTAACTCAAAATAAATGACAGTTACATAGTTCGAGTGTCGTTTGTGAAACACAACTGCCGGTTATACAACCTCTCCCTCGTGGAAGAGATGAACGACAATATACTGAAATCCATAATTGATTTCAATTAAGCAAGTGAATATCAAATTTCTCTCATTCCATTACACATTTAAAAGACAATAAAAGTGCCGCGAGCACAAGATTTCAGCTTCATATTGAAATGGAGTGAATTTATATAAATGGGTAAAGTTGTGATGTCGTTAGTTCACCCAAATTATTAATTTGTGCCAATCGAGGGTCGGATTAGGATTTCACGGAGCGAGCCGTTCCGCTCACCGATATTTGGATCCAACGCATGCCGCAGCCCGACAACTTTGCGCGGCGTGCACCCGCCCCGTCATTATGCTCTTACGGTTACATAGAAATACTCATTACATGATGGTTGCCAATCGTTCATTATTATGTCAGCTTTTGTTAGAGTGAGGTTTTGATTTCGTAATTATCCTAAACAATGGCTTTGTGGAGGCGTCTTTCATGTGGGCAAAATGTGTTGTAAACATTATCGTAAACATTACTTTGAAATATATGAAGGCAAGAATGTGATTAAAAAATATTTTATGACACGACAAACGTCATATTATTCAATGAGAGCGGTCTTGTTGCATTTTTTTAAGTTTATTATTTTTTCCAGGTTTACAATTATTAAAAAAAAATCCTTAATGAATAACGTTAATTAGCATTTTAAATACATATAACGATGACATATGACGAAGGAAAATTATTTTCAGGCATCCATAAACATATCAGACTATGAAGCGTTCACACAGTAGTTAAATATAGTAAAAAGATGAAAATCTCTTTAGTTTTGTAGAATGAGATTCCAACTTTTCACGTTGAGAAAGGAAATAACCATATCGAATTGCGTAGATATATAAAATCAAGTTTTGTGCACGTACAGTGACCTTGCTTTTGTTTGGTTTGAAAATAATCCAAAATAATGCAATCCACATAAAGTTACGTATTTATTCCTTACATTTTGGAAAAATCTGATAATACCTTTGAAGGACTTTGTCAATGGTGTATTTACTAAATAGAGAGTTATAAAAACTTAAGCGAGTATTAGAATGAGGTCTGAATTGAACAATAACTGATCAAATTTTATTAGCGAAATAATACAAACCAGGACAAAAGAAATATTTAATTCCTGGATACATTAGAATTTACAGCTAACGAACTATATTGGGTCAAATCACAATAGACACATGATGAATTATTTATTATACATCGAGTTACATTTTTAGTAAATAATTGTTATTTCCTAATACATCTAGCTCCCTGGAAAACTAGACTACCCTAATTATGTAGCAATTTTTCAATATTACAATGGTATAACTGAAATATGTCAGCAACTGCCTTAAAACAGTAACAAAAAATCACTTCTGATGATGCATTAAATCGTTGTCATGAAAATTAAAATAAATTGAGATCGGTGAGAAAGAGAAGTATCTTTAAATGGTTAGAAATTGTATTAATTAATTTAATGTAATCTTCACTTTACTAACTCACTCGTGATCGTTGCTCCACTGGTGGTTGTCGTTGGTGTTGTCCAAGTTTTTCGTATAATTATAATTTTTTAAGTCTCCGTAACAATTACATACTATACCGTATATTTTTATCTTCATTACACATAAAGACATACACATAAGTAAAACTTAACAGTAGAAAGAGAAAACTTTTATGTTAGTAATATTTAAAATAATGACCATAAATAAACAATAAAGAAGGAATTGGTCATTTTGGTAATGTTGGCTTGTTTTGTTGTAAGGTAATCGCGTAAAAACTACTGGCCGAAATTTAATAGAGGTTCACAAATGTTTAAAGTATAGGGCAGTAGTGAAAAGAGGTGGTATTTCAAGTATTTAAGAATAAAATTAATTTGTTTATTTTCACTCGTGTCACTTAAAAATATCGGCAATTGTAAATAAGTTTTTGTTTAAAGTTTTAATATTTTTAATAAAAATTCCACTAAACTGTGTTATCACTGTTTCATTATATAGGTGTACATACAATGCTGAGTTTCTATGTCATCTATATATTATTATAAGATTTTTGTAGCTGTAGTGCATTGCTCTGATAGTTTGTACAGTGTATGTCATCAAAGGTACATATAGTATATTTAATTCTTATTTTAATTACTAAATCTTTTTTTGATGTCATGTAATGATGCTTGTCTCTTGCTACTTGAAAATTATAAAACTTTATATCATTATATTTGCTACAGAATATAATAGAAGCCTGACCCAACCAAGGAATTGAAAATACATTGGCTAAAAAGAGGGCGACGATATAACAAGTAGATTTTACAGTTCAATTAAAAGAATATTAAGTAATGAACATACATTCCAGAAAATAGCTGCAATGTTCAAATATGAAAGCAAACATAATTAAAAGCGGCGAGGATCCTTGATAAAACTTTCACACAGGAATCTTTATGATACCCGTGAACCACGTTTAATATAAACCACGTCCTTTAGCGATGTTTTTGCATAATTACGGATCACGTCTTTAGGTCATTCAATTTATTAAATTCACCCTAACTCTTTGTTCACTGCCGTAAAAAAATTTAGAAGTCTGCGTAAAGATTATAGGAAAATACAACGTCGGTTTTAAATGTCAAAGTTTTTTAAATATGCACGAAAGTAAATGTGTTTTTAAATAAATATTATTGTACATATTACCCGCATATATCTCAACAGCTAAAATTGCAAAATATTTACAACTACGATTACGTCACTCCTTAAAGCTTAAATTAAGAAGAGAAAAGAAATCTATTGTAACATGTAGGTACATAGAAACTTCTTCGTTTTTATTATTGGCCTTCGTGTAGCCAAGTGACTTAGAAAAAATTGTTGCTTCAGTTGCTGTCAAAAGTTATACTCAGTATTTTTCGGCTTGTTTTTATTCCACTTCTTCAGAGAAACGATTATAAGTTTTTTTGTTTATATATGCGACGTATGCAATGTTCAAACAATGATTATTTTTACGTTTGTTGCACTAAAAAACTGTTTGTTGCACTGTAATTTACTATTTTTTTACGAATGTCGTTCCCTTTGTTCGTTTAATTTGTTTTAAAATCCAAGGTTGTTTTAGTTGTGTAAAAAAAATTTAAAAAGTTTAACGATATGGTTAATAAATAGTTAGATATAAACGTTCTAAAAAGGAAATAGTTAAAATTAAATATAAAATTTAAATTTACAACCAAAAATTCATAATGGTAACACTATATAAGCTATAAAAAATCAATCAATTAACGCCTGATTAAGAACAGAATTTTATGAGGGATTAGATACCTCCTTTTAAGTAAAAGGTATCAAGTACAAAAGTATCGGCATCAAAACAAGTACATCGATACTAAAACGAATCAATAAATTTTCCACATATGCTAAAATATATACTAAAATGAATCAATAAATTTTCCGTATATGGTCTGACTGTCTTAACTTATGGATTTTAACCGTTCGTGTAACTGCCCGACTTTATAGATGTTATCTGATCGCCTGATTTTTTCGATTTCACCGGTTTGGCCTTATTAATTGTGTCTATTTGTCCGATTTTCGGGCTGTTTCTCTGTATGTTTGATATCACGTTACAACTACAAAATTTTACTTCGATTATGCTTTGAATTCAGATTAAATCTAAGCCATCTTTCATTGCGATGGAATATTCTTCAAAAACAGTTTTCAGTTACTATTTGTTCAGGTGTTGTGGTGTTGTGGTCAGTTCTCTCTGTGTTAGAGCATTATGTGAAAACTTCAAAATCGATCCCAATCTTCCCTTAACCAACAATCTACGCGAGTCAAGTGACGGAGGAAACTAAGAAAAATATCGTTTTTGAAGATGGTACTAGGAGAAGTTAAAGTGGGATAAATCGTTACCATTTTTAATTGCACAGATTCGTTTAGGATAGACAGACAGATACATCAAAGATGTTATAATGGTTCCCTTTTTTCATTTTGAGGTACGGAACCCTAGAAATAGTAAATTTTACTAGATGTATGGTCGGATCATCAACAACAGGCAAGTTATTTCTTTGTACTCAATTTTTATAACTTTAGACTAAATCAATTCCATCTTTTGCCTTTTCTGCGTTAGTACTAACACTCTCTCCCTGTCAATCTACTGACGTATATTAATGATATTTAATTTACAGCACTCTCAGAGAACTGAAGCATAAGCTCGTTAAAATTTCTTGGAAATTGGTCTGAAAGTTTTAAATATCGATCTCTGCATACATGGAAACGGGCAACCTTGCGTCTTTATATATTAACGTGGATGTATCTCAACCGGGGCACACTCGTAAAGCACATCGTGATGCCGAGTCAGACGAAATTTAAACTAGATGCGAAGTATTGTTTCAGAGAATAATTGCATTTTGAAGCCATTGCCGATGTTTGTCACTCGACCGGACCAAAGATCAAACTTGCATGCGGACGTTGCCTTTCGAGGAGAAACATTACGAAATGTCAATTGTCATTTCTTATTACTTTTTTATCCTGAATATCACCTGTTACCTAATGAGGTATAAGGTACTTTCTATTTTTGTTATTTTGTATTACGAATAGTTGTAATATCGAATTTGAAAATGTGAAAATTTTAAAGGTTCTCTGTCCTAATTTTTGTGAGAGCTTCATTCAGATCTGGGAAACAATTCCGAGCTAACCTTTTATTCCCATTTTATAAAAGTGTATCAAACTTTTGGCGAAATTATTGCTCGCAATTTTAAAGAATATAATTTTAGCTAAAAATATTTTGTATTAAACAATAAATTATTTATGTTTATTTCATACTTATGAAAGAAATATTTGTTAAAATCGTTTCTAACTTTCAATTATTTTTATTGCTTTGATATCGCTGGCGCATTAGATCCAATTGCAGGCAGTCTGAACATTTATTAAAACGAAAACTAAAAGTTTACTCTTTGAAGAAATCGTTAAATTTGTTTAACCTCAAATTACATTTATTGTTTTCCAGAATAAATTTACATGAAAATTCAAACATAGACTGAGTACCTCATAACGGATGCCTTTTCTGGTTAGGTGTGAATATAATTTTTTATAGTTAAAGGCAATGACATATTTAATACTATATTTTTTGCATTACATACCCCAATTTTTGAAATGTTTTGTCAGTTCTGGGTAGTATATTTCTTTCCAGCACAAAAAATAAACGAAAACGAATACAAGGTGACGAAAATTACGAAATCCTAAAAAGTATATTTTTGAACTTTTTTTTAAAGAACCAGGTTACTTGTCAGTAACCCAGTCATATCTTGGCCTATTGCTCCTTTTACATTGGTCCATGACTTACGAGCTACCTGAATACCGATATCGTTGACTTCTTAACATTCCGGAGTGAATTGGAAATTAACACTACGAAAGTAATGTATAAATAGAAAGTTTTAATTTTTTAATGAATAAACACAGACAGCTTGAAAATATTCCAAGTTATTATGCAAATAGGATTATGTAACGCTTCAGGATAACAAAGGGATAATCCGTTAATGACCATTTATTTTATTCTTCCTTACTATAAAGATGTTTTCCATTTCTGCTCATTAATATAGAAAGATATTTTCAAGGTAATTTTTATTTTATGATGATAGAATTCAAGATTACGGATGGTACTTAAACTGTAGTTTTAATGGCAGATTTCAGTATACGATTTCGATTTCATTTTATAATTATAAAAAAAGGGAAAACAGATTTTTTCTTGATTATGTTGTTTTAGTTCCTTTCAAAATATATTAAGCCGTTGATTGTAGAAGTCTCTTATATTTATTGATTCAAAGTTTATAGCTTATGGAAGCAGGAAAAAACTAGCATACGACGAAAATATTTTTCAACACTTGAAAAAGTGGAAAAAGTAACTACATTTTTAGATTTTTAGTTATCCATAACGAGTACTGTTACAATAACATAAGAGAATTTATCGATACAGAAATATAATGATGCTATGACTAACAATTTCCTGGTAATTTTACCTATTTTAGTCGGTTAATAAAGTAAAACGAAAAATGTTTTCAAAATTAAGCTTCGTTTGCTGCTGTAGTGTGCATTTATATGTTGAGCAAAGAGTTCGTAACGAAAAGTAAAACACATAGAACGAAGGAAGAACTAGCAATGGGCGGAGTTTTCTCCTCCGCTGCTAGTTACTCAACGCATCATTGAATAACAGGCCATCAGTAAAGTAGGTCTAGTGTGTTTCAGTGTTCGTTACACTCTCAGACGGATTAAAGTTCTATATTCATTTTCATGTGTTAATACTTTCATCTTTTCTCTTCATAATAACAAAAGTTTCACTTCTAATGCTCGTTGGAGCCGTGTGCTATTTTTAATGTTCCATGCCACAAAAGAATAAACGATACCACTTTTAGATCATGCACTTTTCTGTCTGTACTGCCATCAGAAACCGCCTAACGGAGAAACATAAAATTGGCCATGGTAATAAAGCATATAAACTCGCGCATATCTTAATAACAACAATAAATATTTATAGGGAAGTTTTAGAGGAGGACAAATTAAAAACTCAAACTGTTTTTCAATTCCACGTGTAGTGTCCGGTATCGTTTGGAAATATCAATTTAGAATAGTTATAAGAGTCTCAAAGTATTTTATTATTTTACGAGAGTCTTGTCATGAGACATCATATTTTTATTGTCATATTTCCGAGACATTGTCAACATAACTTTAATTAGTACGTCTTCAGAGCTATAACATTTTATCTCTTAATTAACAAAATGTATGTTCCCCTCTCCCGTCCCCTATTTCCGAAAATGCTGAAATTAAAAAAAAAGAAAAAATAGCTTTTTTTACATGTATTAGGTATTTAAATATTGACAAAAAGTTAAAGCTTGCCAAGTAAAATTAAGTATTGGCTGGTAAACTTTTGAACCAAAAGGAACAAACTTCAAACCAAAGAAATACTAATTTGTAATTAAAAAGAAAAAACTTCATTATCGTTTTCGACTTTCATTTTTCAAGAAACGAAGCAAATTAATATAGCGTTGATATTAGCTTGGACGTAGATGGGACATGAGACAAACTTGTATTAACACCACTTACATTTAACTAGTCCGTCAGTAACCTCTGAAAGTACTTCTCAGATATACACTGCTTCCTTCGACACTCCTTGAAGATTTTGATATTATTTTTACATGCAAGACTGACTTATTATTTCGAAATTATTTAAAAAGTAGCCTGGTCTATTCATTTTATTTTTTCTATCTGCTTACCTAAGATTGGTCATTCTCATGTTATAAGTCGTATATCTATAGCTTCCCTCAAAGTATGTACTTACTAACACAAACAAATTATAGAATCCGACACGTGGGTCCAAGGATTAGCGCAAACAAAGAAATAAACAAGCTTTTCCATAAACAAACAAAGAAATAAACATCCTTTTTCCAAAAAATAAACAAGTATTATGTACCATATCTCTTATCTAGGCTATTCTATCCTTTTCACACTTGCTTATACCTTGATAGCTTTTCTAAGCTCTATTGCACTATCGATAATATGTAATAAAATTCTCGTGCTGACGATAATTTCAAAGAGTGAATCAGATATTATTACGGATATAAGATGAAAACAAATAAGATATATAAAGAATCAGATATTATAAAATTTTATAAATCATCATATATATATATATATATATATATATATATATATATATATATCATCATATATATATAATCATCATATATATATATATATATATATATATATATATATATATATATATATATATGATGATTTATAAAATTTTATAATATCTGATTCTTTATATATCTTATTTGTTTTCATCTTATATCCGTAATAATATCTGATTCACTCTTTGAAATTATCGTCAGCACGAGAATTTTATTACATATTATCGATAGTGCAATAGAGCTTAGAAAAGCTATCAAGGTATAAGCAAGTGTGAAAAGGATAGAATAGCCTAGATAAGAGATATGGTACATAATACTTGTTTATTTTTTGGAAAAAGGATGTTTATTTCTTTGTTTGTTTATGGAAAAGCTTGTTTATTTCTTTGTTTTATATATATATATATATATATATATATATATATATATATATATATTTAAATATATATATATATGTATATATATATATATATATATATATATATATTTAAATATATATATATATGTATATATATATATATATATATATATATATATATTTATTTATATATATATATATATATATTTATTTATTTATTTTTTTATTAAAGGCATTGGAGGGATATTTATATTTTAGACTAAAAGAAGTATTACGTTACAGATGTGAATTAAAATGTGACATCAAGCATTGATAGATGCAAAAAACATTTTGAGTAGCTCCGAAGGGGGACTATGTTCAGCTAAACACATTAACACACCGCGCTAACGCCTGTCTCATAAAATTTACAAACATGTTTACTAGAGACGATCGAGAAAAAAGTAGCGGACGGCTAATCGTGAGGGTTTTTGGCTTTCGTAAAAAGTTTTATTTCCGTAGGCTCGTTGGGCCAGTTTGCATAAATTTTCAGTAAATCATGTTCAATCTGTCACAACTCACTTTCATTTTAACTCCAAGCTACGACCCTGAATATTCAAAGTTTAAATTGACGAATAATCTAAATTTCAGCAAAAACTTCGGACGAATGAAAGGGATCAGTTTTCGCAAATTGACGAAACTTTTCCTATCCTTCCGGTCACATCTACGTGAGTGGCGTACCCTTCCGCGTTACTAGTAAATACCGAATGAAACTCAACTCGCAAGTTTACAACTATGAACCATATAATCCAACAAGGCGAGTCATTTTATTAAAGCGAGATCAGCCCTAATAATTTTTAAGCTCAAGGGATAAGGAAACAAATTAATTTTATAAATAGTAGTTTTTATTTCCTTTAAAATATTTTATTCCCTTCAAAAGACCTATTGGTGATGGAGCTTATATTCCGAACTTCCCTCTCTACTTCGTATTATGAAGGCGTTTACAAATACCAATCGACATTATCTTAAATTAAGAAGCACGTCTAGAGAAAATTCCCTTTACGTCAAACAGATCAATTGGGCGCCGCCCCAATAGTTGTCCGCCTAGAATTTATGAACCCAACAATAAAACTATTGAAACAACATTCCATGACGAACATATTGAAAGATCTTTTTTCTTTTTTTGCACATGTATGTTTATATTGGGATCTACGACTTTGTGTTAATTGGTATTGAATTAAAATTATTTTATACCCTGGGATAATTTGAAACTAAGTTAATACAAGTAAAGGAATTTGCGGTTATCAATTTCTTGCCCGCGTTGTACATATTTACTAACGATAATATTTTGGTAACATAGGTTATATGTTCTGACCGATTTATTCGATTCTTTTTTATTTACGTGACTGAGACAAAAAAGTGTGACACACGTCTCAAAGAACAAATTAACTAGATAATATTTTAGATTATTCGATATGATGTTCCAGTAAAATGACAGCGAACGTATTAATTATTGTGTAAAAATACATGTCAATGAAATATTCAAGACGAATGGAAAGTATTTCAACAGTTAATCTTAACGTGACATCGAGTCAAAGCCCATTAGATTGATATAGCTTATATATAAATAAAGCTCACCTGAAGCTAATATGGCTTATATACATAATTAAATTGCAAAATATGCATGACAAATTTATCAGCTTTTACCGGCATACTCTCTCCTTTAAGAGTACATTGCACCGCAGTAAGTTTTCATTATTTTAATACTTTAATAATCAACACTTATAGTGTTGATTATTACTATTGCGGACATTTTTATTACAAAATAGTGTTTTAGTATGAATTATTACAGAAGATGCATGGATCGTAACATAAAATATTTTCTTTTGTCTTAGAATAGTTGTAATTAAAATATGTATAAGTAAAATATTTTTACAGGGAAATTAAATCTAGGTATTCTCAATATTCTTGTTACAGGAATACCAAAAATATTAGACTAAGAAGCAAGTTGCACAGAAGTAAAGTTCGCGAGTGTTGATTCATATATTTTTAATAATTTATAATAAAAATGTTAGAAGCGATTTCCTATTTAGTACATTAAAATTAAAGTCATGTTTTAAAGCCATTTATTAACGAATGACTATTAACTAAGTAATCATTTTCTAGTTTTCTTTTATTTATTCAATTAAATTTGTTTTCCTTATTGCAGTTTGCATGATGATCAATCAATTGTAAGTGAAAAATGAAAATTGATCAATCAATTGTAAGTGAAAAATGAAAATTGATCAATCAATTGGAAGTGAAAAATGAAAATTGATCAATCAATTGTAAGTGAAAAATTAAAATAAGTAAATCAATTATTTATGATTAATTTCACGTTCCGTTAACGTTTACGTATATTTAAAAATTTTGACTGATATAAGTACACATTGTTAAAAATTTTATTATTATTTTATATTCTTTGACTCATTTTTTTCTAGTACTGCTATTGTTATCATTAATATAATTTTATCTTTAAATACTAGCAAGTTTGAAGATCATTTATTAATAGTCTTTAATTTTTTTGTGTATTGGATTTTTATTAAAAATGACTTATAAGCCTTTTTTGAAATGCAGCTGCGCGGTCTTATGGTCATACAAATCCATAATTAATGTCAATTGCCTTAACTTAGTTCCTTGCATATTGGAAGCAAGATAAACTAAGGAACATTAAATGTAATCAAATAAAACGCATATTACCGGAATGAATTATGTAATAAAATTAAACGGCCCGAAAGAAAATATGGATCGGCGTTGTACTACTAACTTTTTGATATGACGTTCTGTTTAGGTCCAGTGGATGACGAGATATCTTTATTTTCTTATTTTACCGTTATTAATAGCTAAAAGTATCAAACATCAAATACTTTAAAACATCGAGGAAAACATCGTACGTATATAGTAATAACCCTGTTTTCTCTTCTCGATTACTTTGTCAAATAAAGCTTTCACGCGCTTTGTAACTCTGAGCCCAGAGAGCGCGCGTTAATGGTGCATGCGGACCCTCATTACCATCGACCCATACGCATTTTGTGGTGTATCCACAAGTCAGTTTTTAATGCTTTGATATTTGTTGACGGTAAAAATATTCGACTAAATAATAATTTTCAATGCGGACTGTAATCGAATATTACTGGAACTGATTCCTAGTTCAAATTGATGGTTAGTAGCAATGGAAGGTATATTTTAAATTGCAAAATTATGTACTTTGTCCATTTGTCTCAAGATTTAAAAGTATCAAAGAAAAGAAGTTTTGCTTTAACATTTACAGAATTGCATTGGAATATTGTTTTAATGACAGTGAAAATTATGCCAAGAAAGTGTAATTTTGACTCATCATAATACGAACAGTAGATTTAATAATTGTCCGTATGGACAAATTAAGGAACCCACATTTATGTGGGCAATTCATTATTATTAACATTGAATATACCCAATAAAAATCAATATTAATATAGTATATGATCAATATTACATAGGTGCTTAATATTGGCTTCTTAAAACGGCACGCACCAGAAATATGCACACAAAGGAAATATGGATGCTGAAATCAACAGTAGGTATTAATCTGCTTCACAGCGTGGAGGAGAATTACATCCTTATTATTTTTAAGTTCCACCTACCCGAAGACAAATTCATAGAAATAGGGAGAAATGATATGGCCACATTATGAGGAGACCACATGATCCGTACGGTTCATAACACAAACACCTGCCCAAATAGATGAGGAACGCCATCTTTAACCGTGTTTCTAAGGATCCCTTATAAACAACGACCTGAAGAAATTCTAAATAGAAGAATCGTCACACGCATCTGGCGAAAAATGGCGATGAGAGCCTATTCCAAATTAAACCTGAAAAGGATACAAATAAGGTACAAATAAGGCATAGCGAGAGTGAGAGAAAGGGGAATAAAGAGAAATAAATAATACATATGTCTGTAAATCATACACGTGTCTTAATATTGTTCATTAATGTATTATATTTTTCTTGCATTTATCAGGAATTTCAATTTCCGTCGTATCTATTTCTTTACCCTTTTATTATGTTTGCCCAGTCAATAAAGCATTTCTTAAAGAAAACTTATTTTACGAATAAAATGTAGTAGAACCTGATTAATGAACATTGTAATGATACATATAGTGTTACACGATATAGTAAAGATTCAGGTTCCACGGTAGCGTAGCACATGAACCCGGCTCACCTGTTAATGTGTAACTGCGTAATGCCTGTTAATTGAATAAACGTCACGTCACGTCGTGCCCACTTTATAAATTACAAGCGCAAGTAACGTCGGCTTAATACGAGTCAAACACATTACCTGAACATGAGAATGTAATTAGGAAAGTTCGTAGGCAAGGAGATAATATTACATTTGCTGGAAATTTTCCTTTGTCCAATTATCCAAGGAGCGTGGTATACACTTGATTTTCCGCGATAAGCAGTAGTCATAGTCTGATGTGAGCTTTTTCTCAGCGTTTAGCTGTTGTATTGTGAAGTTTTGAGGATTCTCTGCGCAGAAAACATTAAAGTAACTTAAGAAAACTTTTGCTGGAATGCACAATTGTTTATTAAATTTAGCTTTGTTTTTCTATGATAAGTTGAGCAGTTTTCAGTTTTATTTAGATTTACATGTTCACGTAAAAAGCTAGTATGCTATCATAATATAGATTTAATGCTGGTAAATCGTTGTTTTTTCTCCTGTTAATTGAGGTAGATTAAATAACTATAATACTTTTACAAATCGAAGAACAAATCTGCTAATATATCGTTAAATTCAGCAGTTTTATGGTTTATGAATAAATTTATATCTTTACAGGTCATAACAATATATTTTTTTGGTTTATAACGAGAGAATCATCATAAAGTCAATCATGCCCCAAGTTTACTTTCAACAGTGTGCCACAATCTAGGATTCATTAAATTTATTTTTTTAAAAGATGCCTGATAAGTGCATTTAGAGTAAAAGGCAGCAGGTCGGTGATGCTTGAGAGGCACATGACATAGGGCTTCTCGATCACCAGTTCTAGTGATAAAGGTTAGGTATTTGGTTCCCTCTAACAGCACCATATAATTACACGAAGCGGAAGCACGGGGCAATAGTATTCTACACACTTCTACAATGAAACGGTTATTTCCATCGTCATTCTGATAGAAAACTGTTAAATTATGTTTCTTAATTAAAATGAGAATGATTATAATTTCATAATTTAATTCTAATTTAGGTATTAAAAATATTCGTAAAATATTTTATAATAAAATACCAGTCTAAAACGAGTTATGCTTACATAATGAAAATTTTAATGTCAATATTATTTTGAGATTTTTTCTTCTTCTTTTATTTATTCCTGTACTGGTAATTTTCCGCTACTTCATCCACGTGTCATACGTTTTTTATCAACTGCAGTTGTAAACAATTATATTCTAATGCGAAGTGAAGATGAAAACGAAACGTATTTGTAAAACAATAATATTATAATATAGGAAAGTATGAATATGTTCTTGATGGCAAAACAAAGAAAAAAAATGTAGTCAAAAGTATAATACGGCTGTATTATACCTATGACTAAATAATCCTTGGATTATAATTAACAAAGAGTAAAAACTCAAATTATAGCTCAATATTTTTTGTTCGATACTTATTGCATACAAGCAAAAATTCTAATGAATAAATACTGATGAACGATATGCCAGTCACTTCATGTCTTTTCTCAGGCAATAATTTCAATAAATGAACTTATAATCATGGAAATCTGTCGAATAGTTTTTATGTCAGCTGCGGTCAAATCAAACATATAGACAGAAAATAGGATTATATATTTACTTATTTCACATTATTTTTTTATTATATTATATATACATTTCCCTTTATCTAATCAAAATTCTTTGAAATATACGCAATCAAAGTTCTCTGCAATGTATATCTACGTGTATAAAAGAAAATTTTTTGCGTCAGATAAATTGTACTCTCACTTCTCTTCAACAATATTAACCGTATAATGACAATATTAACTGAATACGAATATTTGACCAGCATTTTAACGACATATAATACGAAAATTAGTATGACTATGCCTCTGCTGCGAAACCTACACTTCCTTGTAAACATTTGCCCATGATAAACATTTCATTACAAATCAATTATAAAAGGGCAAAACACGCAAATAACGTGAAATTTTTATGTTGTTATCGGCTTTTATTTGCAAGTTTTGGCAGCCTTAGAGTTTTTGATAACGTATATATATACATATACATATATATATATATATATATATATATATATATATGTATGTGTATATATATATATATATATATATATATCAGTGTATATATGTGTGTATATAAACTCCGATGTTATTAAGTCATACGGAATCATTTGATTTTTCTTCAAAATTTATCTGATTGTTTATTTCAGTTCTTTACGTTACGTATGAAATGATGAAAAGACACTGTTAGATAGATAATGAGACAATTTTTAATACTGTCATTACTTATGGTATCACGAGTAAAATGGGCCACAAGTTTCTATTTAGAAAAGGAACAAAAATAATTTTTCATCTTTCTTTTGTATTAATATCACTTGAAAACTAATTAGTTAATAGAAATTAAATTTCTATCATTTTGTTACTTAAATTACATGAGAAAAAATGGGGATATTTTATTTAACATATAAGTTAATAAGACAGGAAAATAATGCAAACAGAGAAAATGTATCGAACTACCGACTACAACCTTAAGGTAGGATATTAATTATTAATAATGAAATATCATGTATAAAAAAATAATTCGAGAAAATCAAAATTAAGAAGAAAATGCTAGGTATAATTATTGAGCAATTTTCCTAGGTGTAAGGAAAATGCAACGAATAAACTCACTTTTCGGTATAATATTTTCGCGCTTTTTGTAATGGTATCAAATATATGAACAATTTGAACTTTCTAATTTTTTTTAGAAAGTCCACAATGCTCATTATTTTATGTTTTAGTTATACTTGTAACAAATACAAAAGCGATTAGTATAAGTATACATTTGAAATATTTATGTAGTATTTAAAAAATTATCTACTTTAATTAAGTATTTGGAATTGTTCGTTTGTTAAATTAATTATATAGAAAATTACTTTTTTGTCTCGTCGCGAAAATTATTTTTGTAGTTACACCTTTGAATTCCTTTTGACAAAGAGGGAGGCATATTCTAAAACTATGGTTTCGAAAATGTCTACCTCTTAAATAATTATTTAATGAAACAAATTCTTTATTCTAAACTATTCCCGAATTTTCGCGAATGTCAGTTTCACGCCTGGTCAAATAATGAAATGTAGCATTTACCTGTAAGAATAGATAACTCATAAAAATAGTTTTATGTGTGGTAATAACAACTTACGGTAAATAATTTCACTTCAATCGATTTTAAATTAAATAAATTACTAAAAGAACTTAAGAACGAAATGGGTGAAGAGCGGATGTCACGATATATCATGTGATGAATCACTTCATTAAATATCTATCCACTGGTAGAAATGAAACATTTTCTCAATCGAATAGCGAGAAGCATAATCATTATTTCGAGCAAACAAAGTATTAGAACCGAGAGTGTATTCACTTAGAATAAAAGGCCAGCAATATAACATTCTTCGTCCGTATGGGGACAACATTCCAAAGTTTCTACCCCGCTCGCTCCGAATCTACGCTCGACAGCGGACAAAAGGTCACATTGGAATTTAAATATTGCGAAAGACTAAGGGATCCAATCTCTTCTTTTGTATTAATTTCGATAAAGGGCGTGACGTATAAAAACAGTATATTTATATATAAAGACTCTACATGTAAGTTTATTCTTGGGTACCAAAATCTTTTAAACTCATATTCGTTACCCCATCGCTAAACGTTCAAGTTTTCGACAAATTTGGTAACATAACATATTTAATTTCCTTCATAAATTAATTAAATATTATAGGTTCATGTAAGTCCCTTTTGAAAGTAGTACTATTTTTAGGTTTGACCTTGACAAGTTTACGTTTCCGTCGCTTTTGTTTTAATTGCACTTGATTTTTATCTTTCTTACATTTCACAATAATGAAATTTAGGTTTTATTATATTTTTTTATTGAAACTTTAAAAAAATGGTACGCACCTCATATTTAAATTTTGATTTTTTTGTGTATCGGCATTCACTTCAACCCCTCTTTTAAAATATATGATCTCATCATCATATCATATTTTGCTGAGAATGCATTATTTCTTTCTATTTTGATGGATAATTATTTTGATTTTTTATTTCCGTTTTGGAATAAAAAATTGAAATAAAATCGAAAAAATGTTTATGCTCTTTTACCAAATCTCATTTGCTTCCGTAACAACTAAGCCCTGCTGATGCAAAATAAATATTAATTCAAATTGTAATTCATTTAAATTCATGCTTAGTGAAACCATTTCGGTTAATGAAATGAGGGCGTCTGTCACCTGGCGTCGATGTTCTCGTAACAAGTTCTACTCTGTATTGGAAAGAATAATATCAAACGAGTACGTCGTTCAAAAATGTATCATCCCTTACAGTGATTTCACAAATATTATAAGAGGAATAATCTTAATAAAATTAAAACATGATAATACGTGTTTCGTATTAGATGGTAGCAGTTCATTATCTTAAGAAAAGGAAATCCATATGACGTGACCGGATTCTTGTAATTTTTTCGTTGTTTTTTTTAATCAATCCTTGTGTACGGATTTTAAAATTTTAAATTTATAAAATTATTGAAATGTCCACTAAATGCTGGGTACCTTTCCATTGTTTGAAAGTAAAGGCGAAGTCAGGCATACGGGCTCTCGTAGAAATATCGGGCCTGTAGCTTTCGACATCTGCGGTCATCTGTATAGAATCTACTCATCAATTTGACATCGAATTTGATTAGGAGATGATGTATCAGATGCGCATAACTTTGAATTTTATTGTTAAGGGAACCATATCTTTATCTTTCACTTCGTATTTATACACTTTTAATATGCTAATGTGATAGAATTATATTTCATAGGATTCATAAGTCCTCCGGAAATATTTAATGTACTTTCAGATGTCTATAATCCATTGCAATTTTTCAAAAGAGCTTTTCACATCTAAAATAAAATAAGATGATCATTTTCCCCAACACTGTCTTTGAAATTATATTTTATTAGGAGCACTTAGATTAAATTTCTTTATTTGTTTGTTTTACATTAAATATAAAATTTTCTCAAATATCTTTAACCATAGATAATTAATGGTACTTGAGGACATTTGATTTAACCAACATATTAAATTTTGTATATGATCCTTTAAATATTTTTTTGGTGTCCAAGTTAATAAAAGTAACGCCAATCGATAATCGCGTTCTAAAGATTTTTTAAGAAAGCGAAAAAGCGAATTTTTTTTCGTTCCTTATCGTTAGTCTCTCACGTTTACGTATAAATTTTCGCCATAAAAATTCTTTCATCTATAAGTTATGTACATAAATAAGCGTTGCTTCTTTATAGATTTTTTATTTAATCTGTATACATACACTTTACTGAATGAGCTAGATAATAGTGAAATTCTACCCTTTCATTATTTTATCAAAAAATGTTTGCATCTTATTTAAATTTAAACAAAAATAGATTCTTTTAAAAATTCACTTGTGATAAAAGTGTAAGTATATTCCTCAATTTAAAAGTATATTTTATATATTCAAATCACGAATAATGTATTATTATCTTTTTGGAAACACTGTTCCGTTTCTTATCTGTAAATATACCGACGACCGAAAGAGTAGACGAATCTCTTTAATTTTTGCATGATAAGTTATGTATCCTACACGATCAAGCCATATATCTATGATTCTACGCGTACTTCTGTTATATCACTTTTTAGTTACTCCATGTAAGTAAGTTAAGTAAGTAACTTACTGACTAAAATGAGACTGAGGAAAAACGTCTGAAAATTATGTTAAATATTATTTCGATTTTAAACTGGTCATGACTAAAGGAACAAAATCGCTCTTCTACCTAGCTTTCATAACTATTTTTACCGGACCTTTTTAAAAGGATTTCTTCCTTGTTTTTTTGTTTGTATGGTCAAACGAACCCCTCCTTATTTATTCCTGCTGGCAAGAATGATTTACTACCATGCCAACACTTTGGTTCAATCCTATTAAGTTTAGGTTAATCGAAATATTCAGTCAATCTATAATAATTGACGAATAAAAGATGGGGAAAAGGTTATATAATTTACTCTACCAAAGTAATTACCCTTTATTTATATTAATATAAACAACAGTGACAATGCGCATATAATTTACTTTTAATAAAATTTACCTGTCAAGTGTCAATGTATTTTTAAATTGACTTAATGGTATATTTCGTTTATTTATCTTATAACTTTGAGTCATTTTTATCTAACTTTCCTGGTTCAAAAAAAATGGATATTCACAGAAAATGTTCACATTGTTACAAATAATAAGTAGCCAAAATTTCATAAAACCATCAATTCAAATGTTGAAATGTAGGTCTCTGTTAATTGGTTAAAATCAAGTGAAAACCGTAACTCTATACATGTGTCGACATTAGATCTTGTTCTATGTATGTGCATAGTCCGCGTAACACAATAATTTCACACTTTCGTATTATAAAATTTTATAATGTCCGCACGAAAACGGTGGACAAGTATTGTCATTTGTATGATCTAAATTTTAGTATATGAAATTTATGATTATTTGTGAACCAATTCAACTGACATCTTTAAAAACGTAGAATTTAAAAATGGCGACTTCAAAATTGTGGACGAATGTAGTGGCATTATAAAATCAAACGTTTGAACTGTTTCAAAAGGTTGAATAAATATAAATTTGAAATAAATTGAAATATAAAAAGTTCAAAATAAACATACACATGTTCATGCAGCTACTATGGTACAGGTATCATAATTTTAATATAACCTAATGCCAGTCACCAAGACATAGATACCGCAATATTGGTATAAAGCCCTATTGAGAGTGAAATATTTAATAATCGTCATTACCTTTGTGACACGTTTGTGATTTACGCAAAAAATAATGCAAACACGGATACTTCACATTTTTTGAGCGTGAACGTTACATTTCAAGATTGTGGCCATCATTCTGATCAGTATATAAGTTGATATCCTTGATCAATTACTAATGATTATTCCACCTTTTTGGGACAACTACACATAATATCAAAAGAATATTGCAAAGACGAGCAAAATTATGTCTATAAACATATACGGTTATTACAGTGAAGAAGGTACGCATCTGAGGTTTATTTTCATTCTTTATTCTTCATACTTGAACAACTTCCTGCGCTCAGGTAATCAACTTTTTGTTATACGACCCTCTAGAACACTCCAGTTTCCAGCAGTATTCAATTGCTCAATCACCTGATTGTGATAGCACCAACGTGTGATTTGTTTATGATGAGAGAAAATAAATTTGTCGAAACGTGTCGTTGTTACCTTTTGTAATAATTCCGTAATTTTGTATTCACGTGTAATATAAAAGTTTAAATTTTGTTAAAACATTACTTTTTTATTGTTACGGATATGGTATCTGTAATATATCGATAAGTATCTGCCCTTATCGTGTCCTTTTAAAAATAATATGTTTCAAGTTGCCAAACTCAAAAACCCGGAATCACTTTGGTGGGACAATATTTTTTTGTCAGGAAAAATTTCATTTTCTTCTCATATAAATTTTGAATAGAGATTCTGAATAACTACACTGCTTTTTTAAAGAAACCATCTTTGGAAAGTACTAACACAATATGTATAAGTGTTCCTCAACTGTTTTCCTAACTTTTTTTACTATATATATATATATATATATGTGTGTGTGTGTGTGTGTGTATACATTTTTTCCTACTGCTAAAAAATAGTATTGAAAATTGTAGTACCATCCTTTAATTTTAGTGTTTGCCCCGAAATAATTAAACTTTTATGTGTACCTAAATGATAATTAAACCCTCTTATTTTAAATTCAACTCCTACGCTACGGTACAAGTAGCCGGTATATTTTTATTTTCAACTTGAATTTCGTCCATGATTTTCGCTTTCATAGTTGGTGGGGATTTTATACGGTACAGAAAATAAAATAATTTAACCTTCATTTTAATATCACGATTTTAATAGTAAATATGATAAACCAATGAATGGTTAATACCACAGATTAATTAATTTATTATAATGGAACAAAAATAAAATTGTCTCTAAGTTAAAAATATTTTAAAAAATATACTGAGCGTACTGTGAGTGGGTTATATGGTAGAAATAGACTACCTTGGGATTTTCTTCTTTACATTAGTCTGTTCTGTTTGTATGTATATACTTGTATTTAAACAGAAACTACTAAATTAATACAGTTTCAAATATATTTCATCCAAATTATATTATAAAGCCAGCATTTTGAGAAACCATACCATTTAAGAATGTTTCGGAAAACGGATAAATTGGGTTTCGGCCCTAGTCTATATCTGATAATATGGTGGAGTTAACGGAAATAACTGAAAACTCTAATGAAATTCTAGTAACTGGAATTTATTAAAATTTTGACTGGTGTTTAAAAAATTATAAGAAACTTAATTTTATTTCAAAATACTTACAATTCTCTATTCTTATCTTATATGTATACATTTACAGGCATAACTACAATTTTTTTTAAATATTTTGTTACATATTTTTTTGATCAGAGTCTTTGTAGGATTTTAATACTATTCATCTAAAATTATAAAAAATATATAATGGTGAAAAGTAATTTTTCAAAAAATTTACTAATCTTAAAAATTGTGCAAATTTTCAAGGTTTAAACCTAATATTTAGAGAAGGTCGCCAATAGCAATTTATCGAGCTATTTTTAATAATGCTCATTTTTCTCTACAAGAGCGAATGAAACAGCAAGATCCCCGGTATTTGTTTTTTTTTGTATTTGTTTCTTAATTCTTTGTATAAAAACGAACATGTTTCATAAAAGTAGCTCTGTGGACACTGTTATATAAAACAATTCGTCGGCAGAAACGCGCAACCAAATGAAATTATACAATTATAAAATAAAATTCGCGTACACAATGCATATTTGCATTGATCACACGGGCGGACAATGCTCGTCCCTTCCCAAATGGCATTAATATTTTTACAAATTCATAGACCAATATTTATTTGAGTTTTATTGGTAGTTACGTCGTGGACTTGGCTAGAACTAACGAGCTGCAGGCCAGTTTATTAAGCAAACCTTTCAGAATCAAGTTTTTGTGATCAAAATTAATAAATAAAACGAATTACGTCTGAACATTTTTAAATGTTATTTTCAGTATGATAGAAAATGAAAGGTGAATTCAATTTGTAATATTATCACAAGAGTAATAAAATATATTGTCAGTAAATAATAAATCAAGCATATACATTTGAAACTGTATTGCCTGCCTCTCTTTGTATGACTTTATGGAGTCAGCGTCACATTTTTCTGCAGAAGCAATTTATATCATGTCTTATACAAAATATGCTAGGAAAATATTATGATCATATCAAGCATTGGTGAGTCAAGAAAATGACTACAATTTTCAACACATTAAATGCAAGGAAGCTCTTTGCACTTTTCAAAATTGTATCTCTAAAACTGAATAAAAAAAAATTTTAACACAAATATTATTCTGGAACTATGATCAGAAAGATATTTTATTCCATTAACCACAATTCAATAGAAATGCAAGGTTATCTTGAAATTTAATTTTGTTCAATAATTTGCACAATCTTGTTTCTTTACATTGACTTGCATGGTTTTGAAATGATTCAAGTACGGAAATATCCCAACTTGCTATCTCAATAACTAAAGAATTAATTATTTTCGTCAGTGCATATGTCATTAACTCACCTTATTCACATATTTCAAATATATGTGATTGTAAAAATACAAAACAAAAACATAACTCATATCATTGATCGATGCAAAATATATCTTCTATCAGTATATCCTTTTTAAGCAAAAACCCTAAACAAATATACGCGCACTGACGTCTATCCCATATAATTGACGAAAAAGTTTGCGATAGACAGCCGATGGGGAAATAGTGGTCGGCTAATCGTAGGGAGATGGCTATGCTCTTTAACTTTAGTCGCCCTCTCCCTAAAAAGGTTACATTTCCCTACACTAGTCGAGCTAGTTTGCATTTAATTTCTCTAAATCATTTTCAAACTACTAGAAATTACTTTTATTTCAACTCGAAATTGCGACCCTGAATATCCAAAGTTTGGATTGACGAATGATTTACCTTCCGGTGAACGAAAATGATTAGTTTTCGCAAGTTGGCGTGGAATTTGCTTACCTTTCCGGTTATTGCTGCTTGAGTGGTGCCTCCATCTACGCTGCTGATAAATACCAAATAAACTCGCAAGTTTCTAACTATGCGGTATACGATCCAACAAGGTTGGGCTATTTTATAAAGCTGAGATCAGCCTTGATAGTTTTGAACTTGAGAGATAAGAAAGTAGTCAATTTTATATGCAGAAGGTCAAATTTCTCCTAAAATATATTTATTCCCTTCAAAAGACTTGTACCTTATGGAGCTTACATTCATAGCATTATCATTCTATATCATGGAAACGTTTTCTCATATCACTCGGTATGATCTTCAATTAAAGAAGAAACCGTTGTTTTAATATAGCCCGGTATTCCAAAATCATATAGAGATATAAAAGGAACTCCATTTTGGCAAAAGAAATCACTTCCAGTTACTAAAATTGAGGAGATACCGATATCTCCTTGTCTCCTTGCACACCTTCCTCTAAGACTTGCTCATAGACGATTACCTTATATATGACATAACATACCTAGTTGGCTCAATTTGATTTTAGTTCAAAAACAAAAAGACTAGTCAAGATTCCATTTTACCCAAACATACTAAATTTTAAGATTATAATTAAACGGTAAGTATCCTGTACATTTTGATAGATAGTCAGTCAGCGAATCTTCGAAATAAAATATTTTCAAACGGAGAAAAAAGTTATGGTAGTGGGAAATATGGCTTACATTCTTGTGAATACATTAACAACGTGTACCTTTACGAACTTGGCCAGCACCATTGAGGTACGACTGTTACAAATATGGCAAATTAATGTTTTTCTCAAGCCTGAGAGTGATTAAGAAAGTGAATGTATTATGCCGTTTTGAGAGAAATAATGGCACATGTGAATAAATTGAGTTGATGACAAATACAGTGACGAACATTTCACTATGTGTTTGTCGTTTATTTATAGTTCAGTACCAGATTAACATTTTAATTATGTATAAGAACCAGAATATTGAGCAGAGCATTGAAATTTTAATTCTAATATCTGTCGATATTTTAAGTTATAATCCCAAAAAGTCCCGCAGTCGGCGTAATCTCAAGGCCAATTTCGGGACTATTTGGGATCGGGCTGCATGGATGAGACAAATGTTTAATAACAATTAAAGATTGCTTTGCAATCGTAAAGCATTTGTCGTCAGTAAAATAAATCAGTCGCTTGCTAAATTCTTAACAAAATGCAAATTACGCATGCAACGATATCAATGAAATTTAATTAAGTGAAAGGTACAGCCAATTACTGCACCTTTAAAACAGATCCCAAAACATTACGTAAATTAATCATATTCTCGTTATTTTCAGATCTCAAAATTTCGTGATTAGACAGCCTGAATAAAACAGTTAAGTACTATTACAAAGTTAATTCTTTTTATCTATTAAAATAACATATTCAAAACAACGTCAGTCCCTGGCTGACGATTCAACGGTTCTACATTACGTTTAAAGCGAAATTACTTTATTTATCATAAATCAATACTAACTTTCCAGCGAAATAAATATTAATTATACCTAATATAATCAAATAGGGGGATGTATATTGTCGTGAGTATATCAAAAACCATAACATTTATAATTCCTCTTTATAGTTTTCCTGCAACCAATGCTAGGGTTTATGAAAACTATGTTTTTTTCATAATTTTATGTTCAGGAGTTTCGTAATAAGGGAGGGACAATTTTTGTTACGATTTTCTCAGTATATCACTAAAAATGTACTCCCTAAAATTATGAATATTTTGAGACTCTTGTATCTTCTAATGATACCACACACTACATAGCAAATTTTAAAAATATTTTTTCCCTCATTAATTTGCCGTGTGGGTCCATAAAATTTTCATACCAATATTTTTAAACGTTTGCTATTAAGATATGTGCTGGCTAATATACTTCATTATATAACAAATTTCAAATTTGTATATCGAGAATTTCTGAGTAAAACCGCAATTACAGACGAACAGACGGTGACGTTAGAAATCTTGTGGATGCTCGTTTTCTTAATTCTGAGGTACGGAAACCAAAAATGATGTATAGCTCGCCCGCTCATCAGAAATGAAAATTCTGTTGTATTGAATATAAAAAAGAAAGTGTCGAAGTAATCGTGCAATAATTAATGGTACTAAAAAATATTTAGTATTATTATAAAGTACCTATTGATATCAATAAACGTTTCTACGCAAATTTTCTCAATATTGTGTTTTCATTATTATTTTATTTTCAATTTCGACAATTATAAAAAAGTCACTAACGGAAAATATTACGCTAATTTCACCAACAATACTAACACATAAAAAGAAATCTATGCTTTATTGCGACGAAAATCAAAGAAATCTATATTTTATGCTTTCAATAACGAAAAGTGAAACAAACTACACTAACTTTATGAGCAGTCACTTATTTACTAGCGCACTGAGTGGCTGCGGAAAAGGAAACTGCCCATTGCTTACTCCCCCCGATATCTACATATCTCACTTGTAGTTAAGATCTCAATTCTCAACATACAAACTTACATAACCAAGGCAAAAGAAGTCACTTATAAAATATGTTTTGATTATATTTTAATTTATTAATCGCCTAAAAATAGGAAGTATTAATAGGAATTTTTAAATCACAGCATCATTCAATTTCTGCATCGATTATATTCTCGTATTATAATAATAAAACTTATCGTAGATGACTGAAAATGTAAACACGTTTCCATATATGACACAATTTTATATAAACATTTTCTCCAAATGCTTGGAGCTTTCAAGTTTTAATTCTTATTTTTTTGTTAATTTACATTGGAACTGGATTTTCTTAGAACTTAATTTTTTACTGGTTTTATAAGCGGTAAAAATAATTTGGAATCAATTAATATAACAGGTTTCATAACTAAAAACTTTTAAATATTTGGTTTCCATTTAGTATAACAAACTACCACATTTAGTATAACAAACTAGGAAAAAAAATATTTTTGTTTTTTTTCTAATTGCAAATTGAAACAGAAACCATAAAATTAAATCTACTATTATACTACAGTTTTACAGTTACATGTAGTGCACAAATCTCTTTCGACATTAATAATAAGAAATTAATAATACGTTTATAGTAAGAAAGAATCAAATAAATTATTATCAACGAATATCAATTTAATACGATCTTCATCAAGCAGTGTTTCTTAATAAATAAATCAAAACATGCTATTTACACACTACTTTCACCGAGTTCATTTCCAAAACACTACCAAGAGGTCGACGGTATGAGTGTATATTTCAAAATAAACAATGGACGATGCGCTTCACCCACTCGGAGAGTATACCCTGTTTGAGCGGAGCAAGCGTATTGATTCAGCACTTGAAAAGTTACTGTGAAGCTGTTCATATTTTGTAGTTAGTATCTCGTGTGCTTTAATGTCAGGGTAATAGAAACTATGATTAACCTGATAAAACGGTGTCTTTGTACCCTTACTCATTAACACCTAAAAAATCTTTTAAGTCTTAATGAGTAAGGGTTCTTATTTTCGAAATTTTCTCTCGATTTTAATTTATATATAGCTTTTAAAATTATTATTTTTTTTTCAGTTCACATTTAAAAAAATGACTTGTTGACTTTTATCACGGCGTAATATATATATATATATATATATATATATATATATATATATATATATATATATATATATATATAAGTATATATATATATATATACATATATATGTATGTATATAAATGGAATCTTAGGGTTAGCATCGATTAAGGCCGATTTTTTTTATAAACTCAAGAGAAAGCAATTTTTATTTCAATTACGATATTTATTAACTTTCAAGAAACTTTAACATTTTTCTGTCTCTAAAAAAGCAGTGGAAATGTCACCTCTCGTCTGCGTGAGGGCACGTAACAATCTGACATTAGTACAGTTAATACTGGAATATTTTAAACTATCTACACAGCGTTAATAAAAATTTCACCTGACTGTTAAATTTCGCATAAATATTTATTTCATCAGTACGTAGTAGATACAAATAATTCACAGTGTTATTCAGTAAATATGTTTTTAATTGAAATAATGCAACATACATTTAAGAAACAATTATTTTATCTTTATCGACAATTTCTCTAAACTTTTAGACACACTTAGAAAAAAAATGAATATTTAACTGTTTCCAATCTTCATATAAAGCGAAGTTGCTAATAACTCAACAATGTACCGTACAGATTCTTAAGGTGCCAGAACTATTAGTAAAATGAAATAAAAAGAAATTAAAAGTGACTGTCGCCTCACTAAACCACAGACGATATTTAGAAATAATGAAGGTAATAATAACCGATAACTGACATTTTGTAATTCAATTCAAATTGTCCGTATGTAAGTTTTACCTTTGATCCCGTCGAACATAACACCTCTCTGAAATAGTAATTTGTACAAATTGATATTTAATAGGAAAAATTTCATCTTGGCTAATAGCCCACCTGAAGATGTTGTAATACAACGAAACTTAGATCGTGGTAAAGAACTTAAAGATAGGACAAATCATCTACATCATAGAACTACATCGCGTAGTTTCATTTAATTGTGAATAATGAATTTCTACAAAATTAACGTCAAATATATTCAACGTCTTATTTATTATACTTTAAAGTCTTAGCTTCTGCAAAACATGCGGGTTAATATGATCTATTGCCATGCTAAATTTCAAGTTTATGCACCAAACTTTTTCCAAGAAAGTCGGTTGTATAACAGAAACAGATATATGAGTAATCTTGTGTGGTGCACGTTTTTCTTTCGGTTTAAAGGACTTTAAGCATTAATGAAATATAATTTAAAAAATTATATGAACGAATTTAAAAAATTATTTAAAATATAATCATAATAAAATTAAACTACAATAATTAATGTGTATTGAATAAAGCTGTTGATCTAAATTTTACAACCAAAAACCTCATTTTAACCGTCACACAACAGGTAAGTTACGAGCTATAAAAAAAATTCAGGTTTTTAATCGACATCGTATTGCAATTATGAATATGTTCATTATTTTTTACAATTTTACCTTTAACGTTATAATTTAACTTTAATCTTTAACGTTATAGTTTTAAAATACGATAAAAACGAACATAATTGTTAAAACATATTAAGCGCACAACGAAAGTAAACAAAAACCTAATAAATAACTGTTCAATAAACGTCTAAACAACTCTCGATTGGAAGCACGTTAAAATTCCTGGAATCGTTTCTCTGAAAAACGCAGTAGAGCAAAAACCAATAAAAAAGGCTGGGCGTAAGTAACGATAGCAACTGAAGCTACAAAATTGCCATAGGTCACTTGGTTATATAAAGGCCAAAACAATAGAGATAGAAATTCTGTGTACCTACATGTTTTAGTAAAACTGGGCAGCGATGTCCCATTCTTCGATATGTAATTTAAACTTAAGGCGTGGCCTAGGTCATACCTGTATTCATATGATACTTAAGTTAAAAATGAACTATCATTATATAAAATGAGAAAATACAAAATAAATTTATATATTCCTGCATTCCTACAAAATTGTGCAATGTAGAAAAACAAAATATGTAACACTGTTCATTAATTCTAAAATATAATAATTTATAAACTAATATTTGTCCATCTGAACAAATAACTCACAATAAACACATGTACATATCATAGAATACGATAACATATTTAAATTTATCAGAGTAGATTTTATAAAAAAAACATTCGCAATTAAATGAAACTACGTGATGTAGTATTATTTCTACTATCTTTAATTTCTTTACCACGACCTAGGTTTCGTTGTATTACAACATCTTCAGGTGGGATATTAGCAAAGATCTTTGCTAATATCCCACCTGAAGATGTTGTAATACAACAAAACCTAGGTCGTGGTAAAGAAATTAAAGATAGTAGAAATAATACTACATCACGTAGTTTCATTTAATTGCGAATAATGAATTTCTACAAAATTAACGCCAAATATATTCAATAAATAAAAAAAACATTGTTAAAAGTGACCAATCGCATACAACAAGTATGGATAAAGTCATACATAAGGAAAACGGATAATAGTCACGAACAACAGACATGTCAAAACATAATAATTTTGAGGTCCTCATGGCTAGCCTTATTAAACGGTACCCCATACTTTAAATGATATTAAACAAAATGTATTAAGTATATTTTATAAAAGAAAATAATCAAAATTACGAAGTGAATATTTTTACATTTCGGTTTAGAATATTTTTACATTTTGTTTAGATATATGCGGACTAATATGTTTAATTACTATCCCAAATTTCATGTGTACGTCAAGCGGTTCTGAGGAAAAAAACAGACCTTGAGTAATTTATAGTAGTTTCCATTTTTTCTTTTAAGATACGAAACTCTAATACATGATACGAATTATTTATTATTATTATTAACTTATATGTATAGTACATATGGCGGACTTATTGCTACACAAGCAATCTCTTCCAGTCTTCAGTTTTGTATTGAAACAGGACGAAATATCTTTACTTGCTATATAAATAACTAAAACAAGTATTACAGTACGTTTGTGAACTAAAATGTAAAACCTGTCGCTCGGAGATGCATGGGGTACTTTGATAACTTTCTTAGTAGATCCGTGTTTAGTTAAAACCCTACATACATCCACACGCGAGCTGACGTCTGCCCCATATCGTTTATGAAGAAATTTGCGATAGGATAGCGACGGGAAAATATCGGATGGCTAATCGCGGGGATTTTTGGTATCGCCTTCACCCTAAAAGGGTTACATTTCCGCCGTCTAGTTAGGCCTGTTTTCATATACTTTCAGTAGATCATGTTCAAACTGTTACAATTTACTTTTACTTCAGCTCCAAGTTGCAACGCTCAATATTCGAAATTTGAATTGATGAATAATCTGCAGGTCAGCATAAACTTCCGGGAAATGAAAGCGAACTATTTTCGCAATAGAAGCGGAAACTTTCGTTGTCCTTCCGGTCACGGCTACGTGAGTGGCATACCATTTCCGCGCTGCTAGTAAACACCGAATCAAACCCGACTCGCAAGTTTGTAACGATGATGCATACAACCCAACATGGTTGGACCATTGTATTACATGGAATCGAGGAACGAGGAAATAAATCAATGTTTTGCTCGGAGAGCCGGATTTGCCTTTAAATACATTTATTCTCTTGGGAGCATATGTCACTTACGGAGCTTACATTTGGAATGTGTACCGTATCGTATTATAAAAACGTTTACCAGTACCAACACATATTATCTCAAAGTAAAGAGGAAGATCAAATTTACTACGTATTTGAACATTCCAAAGACGCATACTGAGATCATCAGTTTTACAATTCCTATTATTTAAGTAAGATTTAGGAATCTCGTTGTTGTGGCAAACATCTATCCAGTTTATATTGTAACTTTTTGTGCCAGACTTTATAAAATACTGCTGTGTAGACCCCTTCTCTTCAAATACCGCTCAATTTTGTTTGTGATTCGATGTACATGGTCTATTATTGAATATTCATTTTAAATCAAAATTGTTGATTCGGGAGCAGCATCCTTTCATTACTAATGGTGTTTAATCTTTTTATCTGTACTTTCTCAAAGCTCTTTGATATAACAGGCGATTTTAATCGCTACTTCCCATTATGTCTTCAAGCGGTTTCCCTGATTTTCGCATAACGATTACTTTTGCAATTATCCAAGGTCTCTGGCATGTCTTATTTTAAAACAGGCTTTTATAATATATTGCAACTTTTGCAGCGCCAAATTTTGCAGTTGTTTTAGAACTTGTCTAGAAATAAAGTCAAAGCCCGACAGTTTTTATTGCCAAATTCATACCTGCTGAATTTTTTAAGCTCTTTTAAAGTATCGAATCTTATATCTGTCTCATCCTTGTCTTCAATAAGAGTTACGTTTTCATCCTATGTTTTGTTGGAGATCTTTATACATCTCAGCTAAGTATTTTGCAAAGTATGTCTTCATTCATCCACTTGCCATCTTGAAAACTCGGAAAAGGATGTTAAAAAGAGGTCTCTTTAATATCTTTATAAATTTCCACAAGGTATATTCGGTGCTTTTGTTTGCTATTAATAATTTATTTAAAAGCCTCGTTTTTAGTTCTCTGATTTTTTTTAAAGTAGATTACTTAGCCGGTTGAACATTGCTTTATCGCCCGAGTACATAGTTCCTCCTTCTTGTAGGGCTATCCTTTTTATTAATATCCGGTTCCTTATTTCAACTGGGTATTAATGACAGAAATGACCTCGCTTGGAATAGGGGGTTTGATAAACTTTGCAGCTAATTGCTCATTCCTTATGCACCTCATCCATCTAGTTTTTTGTTTAATATAGAGTTCTAGGATTTTTAGTTGCCATATCGTTTTACTGAATTTATTTTTTGTTTGCTTTTTATTAGTATAACATTATTTTCTTAAAAATAAATAAGAAGACAAGTATACAATCCGTAAATAAATCAACTTTAGCCTCAATTGTTAAATGGTTTCTCGTTATCCCTTTAATTATAAAAAAAAATACTAGGTCACAATTTTTCTTCCTATCTCAGGGAAATAGTTAGGCGAATTAGAAAATGTATAATTATAATTGTTCTTGCCAGGTAAAGCTTCTTGTTTACTCGTTTTCAATATTTCTCACTATTAAGTATACTCCGCATCAAAATCGATCGCAAGTATAAAGTTTTTGTCTATCATATTGAAGGTTTTATAGTGATTCCCGATAAAAAGGAAATTTATAGGTGGACATTATTTGGACATGAAATACAAGTACTGGTATTTTTTTTGACTTGAATCGTTATTTTAAAATTTCATTGGATTGCTATATATCGCGGTCACGATGGTTTTGGATGTAACTTCTCACTAACATAGCTGAAACACCCCGAAATATATTTTCCGTAGTAGTTCCTTATTTTTATCTTTGAACTCTTAGTCAAAATGGGTTTCAGATACCAGATATATATATATATATATATATATATATATATATATATGTATTTACACTTTTGTATTTGAGAAAGATTACCAGTTCAGATTTATGCTAAAGAAGGCCGTTTGCATTTCATATTATTATTTTTAAAACGTGTCTTGTTTGTTGTTTTTATTAAAAGGGAATGAAAACAATTTAGCGCATCCCGCTTTGCAGAGTTTCGAAAAGACAATAACAATAATTTTAATACCGATAAACTAAAACTACTTATTGTATTTGATGTATAGTTACTTTTTTTCACAAATTTTATTAACTCAATTCCTGTGGGAACGTAGCATTTTTCAAATATTTTCCGCTATTTATTAGGTTTTGATGGATGAGTCAGTCAATCAGTCAAATTGAGATGTTTCCGAAGATCATATCTCTTAACTGCGTGAAGACAACAGTGTGCATTTTTTAAAAAAGAATGCTAGTAATCATTTTAGGGTATAAATATTAACATTAACAAAGTGAATAATTTAGTATATCTAACTCGAATGACAGAAAGTGTTGGGAACTGATAATATGATTTATGTTCGTGTATCGCATGCGTCTCCACACACTTGGGTGATTAACTGTACACTGCGCGTAAATGTCGATTCTGCAGCATTACACTCGACTGATTCTAAATCAGATTATCAATTTTATTAAATATTTAAAAATCATTTTGATAAATAGAATATCTTTGATAATTTTGGAGCATTGCGAGTAATAATTCGTTATAGTTGAAAAAACAAAATAATTTAAAAATTTATGATGGTCCACAATATGGCTTTTACGAAAAGAGAATTCTTATATGATTCGAAATTAAAAAGTTCATGTACAATAAGAAAAGCAAAAATGCTTTCAAAAAATATACGGGAAGACCTAAAAATAAGTAAAAAATAAAAAAAACTAAATTAGAAAGGATATATTTAGAGTTGGGTCATGCCGAAGAAATAAACGAGGATAAATTTTCAAAGCGAGGGTACAAAGGAAAAATATTCGGAAATTTATATATATGTCTTAAATTCATAATTTGTTGAAGCACGAAAATGCTTTAGGAAAGACGAGAACTTGTTTTATTGAGAAAGCTAGTGGCACATATCAATAAGGCGAGTTTGTGACAAATGAAATTCTAAACGTTTCACCCTGTCTTTTAATATATTTTATTAGTATGGCAAAATTCAGGATTCCACGTCTAGCGTTTCTGAAAAGAAACTGTGTTTTCTAACCTGCAGATATTACGACTGGGTCTGCACGGAAACCAAACATAAAAGATTAATTCAATAAGTTTTTAATCTTTTGTTTACAATCAAACGCTCATATTTGTAAGAACGGAGATTTACCAAAAATCCCATAAACAGTTACAATGAACTTGTTGCTCGTAACGAGTATTGCTAAACAAACGTCAAGAATCAGTTACAAAGGGACATTCTTAGCTTTAACTGTTTTGTTGAATCGTAATTATGGCATCAATAATCAAATATAGTGCGTTTACTATACAAGAAATTTTGACAATAATTCAAAGCGTTGTGGATTTGTCTAAAGAATAGTGAAACCGTTGTGTATGTGTCTAAAGAACTCAAAGTGTCACATTCCACGATTTCAACGACGTAGAAAAACCGCGCTGAAATATTGAATTTTTTTTAATCAAAATCCCTGGACATGAAAAAAAAATGTAAAAAATCGACCATCAAAAATGCAATTCTAATGCGATTCAAAGATAAAAAAGTCAAAACATATTTTTGAGTAGTGGCATTTTTCATTTGACAAGAAACAGCAAAAAAAATTATTATTTTTTTGTTGTGGAACTGTTTGGAAAAAAGGAGTTTAAATGTTCTAAAAGCTATACATATATATATATATATATATATATATATATATATATATATATATATATATATATGTATATATATATATATATATATATATATATATGTATATATATATATATATATATATATATATACATATATATTTTTTTTAAGTTCACCCCTGAGAAAACATTAAAATTTAAATACACAAATAGATGATTTTATTTTTCGACATAAAAAGCACGGCAAACGTACTTTCACTTTTAGTACATTTTATTTTAATTAATCTACAAAAAAATATGAACTATTCACAGAAAATTTTGAATCGGAAACGTTATATTTTTGTTTAAAATTTTGAATCGGAAACGATAGATTTCTGTTAACAGGATCCCTGTTACATTATCATGCACGTCGTAGAAAATCAAACAAGTAACCATTTTTCCACGTGTCGTACAATTTTAGGAAAATATTTTCATCAAATATTTTGACGCACAAACTTCTCTTTTGTTTGCTAATTCACAGTAAAACCAGAAAAAACTATTTTTATTTTTTTTTCTCCCATACGTGATTAAAATAACTGAATAAATTAATAAGATTGCTAACAGCCCACCTGAAGATGTTGTAATACAACAAAACCTAGATCGTGGTAAAGAACTTAAAGGAAGTAGAGATAATATTACATCACGTAGTTTCATTTAATTGTGAATTAGAAATATGTTTAACCATGCTAGTGAGATAACTCCTTAGCCACTATGAAATACTCAGTGCATGATATATTGCAGAGACCAAACATTAAAAAAATAAAAAGTAAATAATATCAAATTTTTAAACGCAAGTATTGATACGGGTGTTAGAAATATTTGAAAATAAGTGCTTTGTTTTTTCATTAATTTTTTTAACTTAAAAAACTGAAATCATACAGAGTTCAATTTTAACAACTAACTTTGAGATTACCCCGCGTTAAATGTTTCCAAAAATTATTGTCATCAGTTTTGTTACCTTCCACCATCTTTCAAAAATATTCTATTACTACTTCCAAAACACTAATATACAACAACTTTTGTGCACCATTTACACATCGGCTACTATTTATTCATTGGATATTTCATTCAAATTTGTCTTTCCATTCCTAACACTTGCAATCGAGTATCTCACGAATACTATAAATTAAAGATAAAAACGAAAGGTAAATTAATGCATGATTAGTGACCGGTTTCTAAGTAAAAGGTATTAAGAAACCGGCCATAAGGCATTGATATTTAAAAATTGTTTTCCCATTTATGGAAATCCTTTATCCGTAATTTTTTCACCCGCTAGCCTTAAAGTATTAATGGAAACGCACTCACTATGAAACCACCTATTAATTTACCATTGTACCTTTCCTCTATACGTAATAAATCGTAATCAATTTTAACGAAATAAAAACTTTTTAGCGAAACCAAATTTGTCAAACGAGTACATTTGCATATATTAATTATAAAGATAAACAGCATCACTTTGCATTTCTCAATAGTCAATTATAATATATAAGTTTTGTAAATATTTTCTGAATCTAATTAAAAAGATCAATTGACTCTTAAAATGGTAAAATATCCACTTAGGTCTGGATATTCTTAACATTTTATTTAGGAACTAAAAATTTCGATTCCGCCATCGATTTAAAAATAATGTTGTTTCTAATGCGAGAAGTAAAAGAATACATAAAACAGACATTCTTAAATGGATAAAATTTAAGATGTCTCTCATAATTTAAATCGTTAATAAAATAAATGAGAAATCTTCAACTTTTAGAGTATCTTTCCTCAAAATAAAAAAGGAGAAACCTCATAGGATCACTTATTAGCAAGTCGGTGAAGCGAACCCATAAGATTTTCCCGTACTAAAAATCACTCAACGCGCCTAAAGAAGTTTATTGCCTACTCTTACCTGTCAAAACCCTTTCTCTCAAAAATAGCTTGAGGTATCAAGCAAATATTTCAATTAATAGAAGAAATGAATTAATAAATGAATAGTTGAAATTAACATCGTGTACTGAGGTCTATGGCTTTATATTGGTGTACAAATTTAAAGTTTTTCTTTCACGCAACAAAAATATAAGGCCCCTTAAAATGTATTTTGTTTTTTTTTATTTATATCGTCATCCAAACCTATGGCGTACTTTCGGTCGAGTTACAATCTCATTTAAGGGAAAGTCTCATATTGCAATAAAAGGGAATATCCAAAAATAAATTATTTCTATTTCTAAGTCGAATTATAATTTCTCTAAATTAATTTGTATTTTATACCTGTGAAAGGTATAGAAGGCAATACATTCACATTGTGGAAGGTTAATATTTTTAAATCTTTTATTTAGAAACACTACTTACCCTTAAATGCTTACAGGTGCCTAAAAATGCACGAAACCCTCCTAGTGCGAGTTCTACTCGTTTTTTATAGGTTCTCGTTATGAAAAATCAGGCTATTTTTTATAATAGTTTGTAAATGGAATTTCTGTGGGACCCTTTGAAACCAACCTTAACAAAACGTGAGAAACTTAATAATTTAAGGCGAGGTCAAACATACATTTCCTTTATTTTAACACGATTACTTCTTTCCGCCGAACTCATATAAGGTGGAGCTCGCCAGTTTGACTTATATTGTTTTTTAAGAATGTCCCCACGAAATGTTTATATTACATTATGGTCACATTATTGTTTCATAAAATATCTAAGATAAACAAAATAACTCTTTAAGTTTAAGGCTAAAAAGTTAATAAGACTCATTTACACTCAATACAAAGAAGAACATAAAAATAAACTCTCGTTTTTCCTTTTTTTAGAAAAAAATTAATTTATTGTAGTAAACAATGAAACAAATTCTGCAATTGAAGTTACATGGACTTAACCTGACTATAATTTACCGCTAAACTGCCTTCAAAAACCACATTATATTCTAATAAATTTTCTATCACTTTTTATCGCTGATTAGAGTCATATTCGAGTCTGTGAAGTAGTTTGTTTACCATGCTCTAATAATCAAATAAATAGTAGTTAAAGAAAGCGTTTCTTAGGGAAAATGCGATCGGAATGAGGGAGTAACCCAGATTTTAGTCTAAAACTCAATAATAATGCTAATGAAAGTGTCATTCAAAATATTCCAATAGTTGTTACGTGCTGCTCTAATAAAGATACAGACAGACGCACAGATGATTAGAGGGACAAACGGTTTATCTGTATTCTAAAAAAGTTGTTTTAGCTTCTATTCAATTTCGGATACAAACCTGGATTTCCAAAATTTATTTTACATAAAACCTACTTCACATCATTGATTAACAAATTAATTAATGTTGCTTAAAAACTATTTTAAAAGATAACAATGTAATGATATGAGAAAAGTCCATATCTGTTGAAGCCAAGTGTTGCAACAATAAATGTGGTACTAAGAGTACAACAGAGAAAATATAAAAATAGCGCTTTAAAAATTTTATTCAAATCGTTGATCAGACAAATGAGCAATAAAGTTTGTTTTAAAACTTGGATTATGTTTAATAATAGCGTGTAGAATTATTGCTGCGGAACTCTTTGAATCAGCAAAATAACATGAACAGTACAAATTATGTTCGGTAGAATCCTCCATACATATTAATCCATGAAACTTGCAGGCCGGACAAGATCACCAAAAAAAGTCAAGCAAAACCCAAAAAGAACGATAAAACATTTATTTGACAACAAAGATGGATATCAATATAAATTAAAAGTGTATTTTTAATTAATATAGACAATGGCTACACATTGAAGAAGCGATAGATGTTGATTAGTTTTATAATAGTTTCCAAGAAGTTATTAAGTACTTCGTTAGATTTTTGTTTGTAATTTTTATTTTTTATTAACATTAAAAACTTAATGTATGCGCCTTTATGAATATTAAAAATGTTATCTATGAATATCTTGATGTATCAATAATATAATATAGGCTCCTCTATGAAGGCACCTTTTTTATTTTGCATTACAGTTACAAATTTTATTTTACTTCTTGTTCTTTCTTGATGAGATGATGAATCGTTCAATATTTCTTTTTTTTTATATTCTTTAAAATACCAAATTTTTTTTAAAATTATTTTCTCTTTTTGTAATATTAGGTACGTTTTCATCGTCTCCCTTTAAGTTTCAAATGAAAATTCAAAGTTACATTTAGTGGCTAAAAATATGTTGAAGAAACCAGGAGCAATTGTTATGAAAAAAGCCATAGTACTAGAACCTGTCAACACTATTTTATCTGGGCCATTCTACAACTTTCCTTTTTTTCTTTTAACTACTTTTAACATAAAAGCTTTAGTTAAAGGTTTCACAAAAAAGACCCACTATTGTTACCGGCCCGCGCCCTGTATAAGCGATTCACTCGCTCAGTAAATCTAGGGCACGTTTGCCCTTTCGATAGTTCATTTCTTTACACATTTAATATCACAGTCAATCAATTACAGGAAGGTCAGTAATCGTAATGACCATCCTGTAATTGTTCGATGAAATTTTATCCATCCTATTTTTTCATGATATTTGGAGCTGGAGTTTCGGGAGTAAGGAGAGTGGAACAATGTACTGTTTTTCATATTTTAGTGCATATCTCTGGTGGTATGCCACGTAAAATTTTTCCGTGTTCCTTTATATGCCTTTTCAAATGATACGATACATAAAACGACACGACACATGAAACTAAACAAAATTCGCGCACTTAATTGGTCCCGTCTGAAAATTACCCTACCTCCAAAAATTGCCACATAAATATTTCATTCACCAAAAACTATTAATTACGATAAAATATTGTTAACTAGTACTGTGTTACCGGGTAGTGCACTGCATAATATGGCTGTTAGTATTAACTATTATATGTTAAATTCCAAGTTTCCATATCAAACAATTTCACTCAAAATTGGTTGTTAGAGAAAGAGATGAGTAATCCTATAAGGATTCCGTTTTTCTTTGGTGGTACGAAACTCTAAAAATAACTCAAAATCATATTTTCACTGAGCCTTGAAGAAAAACTTGATTAAATTACAATCTATATCGTAATTTAATAAAATGTTTCTTAACGTTCGTAACATAATTAGAGAAATTGAAAACAACCTGGACATCTGTCTGTCTATTCCTGTAATACAAGCTTTATTATCAGAAACAGTTTGATATGGAAAGTTAAAAGTTGGTATAGTTGTAGAAAGTAGTCACAAACGTGAAATGAAAAACGGTTTAGATTTTATATTTGAGGTTTAATTTAGCGTGATGGAGAATAAAAATTAAATTAGGGTGCCCCAATTTTTATTTTTGCTATAATCGTTTTTGGTATTAATGAAAAGTTTAAAAAAATACGGATTGAAAAATATATAATTTATTTTTTTTTGAAACACATTACCTGTTTTCCCAACATATGATATAAATAGTCCCTCTGATGATCTCATAAAGTATCAATTAGAGAAATCTGAAAATATATGATTAATTATTTTATAGGAATATAAAAAAGATGGTTAACGAATTTTTTTTCACTGTGTAATTGCTTGTCTGAAATTTAGAGGTTATCACATGTACTAGTAGAACTCGAACAGAGAGGGTTTCTTACATATTTAGACCCTTATAAACATTTAAGAGTACATGATATTTCTATTAAACTTTTGTAAATATTAATGTCTCACAACCTAATTTTATCGCCTACTCTAACTTTCAAAGACCTAAGTACGTTGAACATTTCAAAACTTATAAGGTCTGGGATAATTTATATAGTTTATACCACCTTTCCGTATCTTTTTAAAATGCCATTTAAATTCCTGAAAAAAACAAATTCATTCCCACAATAATCCACAAGATATTTAAAATTAAAAAAATTAAGGCCTTTAGTTACCCCCTTGTCAATTTTACATTAACATTTTTAAAAAATAGCCAGTACAAAATAATCGTATGCGGGTTAATAAGATGTATGCCTATATCAATTTCAAGTTTCCACTTCATACGGGTCCTCAGAAAATCGGCTATGAATGAAGAAAAACGTAAAAATATGGCCTATTATATTTTTCATAAACATAAAAATATGGTGCACGTTAAAGAATTATGACGACTAGAAGCATTACTATAGCTTTCCTAAAACCCTTGCGTGGGCTTATAAAGACCCATATTGTTCGTAATTTTAGGTTGGGTAGTTTCAGAAATGAGAGGAATATATTATTTTTGCATATTTATCAGTATATATCTGAAGATGAAATGCATAAAATTATGATAAAAACGATTTTGAGACCTTTATAACTAACCCTTTTAAACAATATCCCGTAATATAAATGAAAATACAACAACATTTTGAATACTTAATTTGCCTCCTATAAAATTTCTAAACAAATACTTTCAAGTTTTATGTATTGAAATTATGTAGGTTAGTATGATTTTTACTGCGTCAAATTTAAAGTTTCTACATAGAGCGATTTTTGAAAAAAACGTCTGGGACAGACCGATGGACAGACACGTGAATGATTTTAAAGGGTACGGTTTTACCTTCCGAGGTATTTAACCCTAAAATATGTCAATTAAAAGCTATTAGCTTTTAGCCTTTACTTATTAATATTTTGGTACCTGTATCAACTTTAAATACCATATACGTAAAATTAGGATCAAGACAATTTACAATGCAAAATTTCAGTATTACCTTTTAAAATAATCTAAATAGCAGACAAACTAGGTATTTAAATTATATTAAGCTTACATAATTTATTAATTATTTGTTGACACTTTCGATTTACGTAGATGTTCATACTGCAGAGTGATTTTAGTCATAACATATTTGCTTCGTCCTCAAAGTAATTAATTTACAAATTTGGTTCTAAGTAAATAACGTACTTTTTATTAGATTATCCTTATTTATCTAGCGGTACGACAATGCTCCCGCCAAGACGATCAATACATTACATGAACTTTTCTCGAAAACGTCTAGAACACTTCCTGATATCCTGATATAAATATAGAAAGCTAAAATTTGGTAGGAGGGCTGGAGTTATGGTAAAAAATAAAGATAAAATTAAAAAATATGCAATTTTTCCTCCACAACCATAAACAATGATTTTTCTCGTCCAACCCAAACGGCAAGTCGATCAAAAGGTGTAAAATCCGAATGTCGGCGAATAAGCACCCCGAACAACAACCTACAAAAAGAGTTGAGATCTCATAAAAAAATTGCATTTAAAAATGTTGCCAAGACTCACTATACTTTAACCCTTAAATAGTTATGAGATTTCATGTAGAGCCAATCCCTAAGTAACTCTATATCTTGGCAAAAGAAAATTATGGCGTTTAGCCGTAATATCCGCTATAAAAATATGTCATTTTAGTATTATTACAAATACCTGAATAATCGCTAGTATAATACTAGCTACTACTACTTATAGCTAATATAATAATTTCCTACCATCTAGACAGTGAGCTGTGTTGAACAAACAGCTAACGTTATGCTAATTTGCCGTAATTCCGTGACATAATATTCTTTATCCAAGATATATACTTATTTAGGGCTTGGCTCTACTTGAGATCTCATGGCTTTTAAGAGTTAAAAGATAATGAGGTAACGTTTTTGTATGAAATATTTTTGATGAGATTTTCATAAACCGTTTTCAGAATGTCAAATTTCAAAATATTTCTTAACTTATCAAAAAATAAAAATAAAGCTTAGTAATAAGCATTGCTATAAATGAAATTGATTTGTACAATGACTATAGAATCCTTGTTTTGCATGTTCCGATAGACATTGTACCGGGTCTTTTTTTATATTAGCCATATTATTTTACATATTATTACTTAAGAAACCAAAAGGAACTTTAAAGCTCTCATTAATATTAATTCACTAGTTGCTCGGTTTATACTTATATATTAAAAACTTGTAACTTTAATAATCTAAACACATATACTAAAAGAATAAAGATAAAAGAAAAGTATTCCCGAAAGCATGTAATTAGGGCGTTATAGAATAAACTGAAGAAATCGACAGTAAAAGAGGGTTTTTAAAAATGGTGTCTTTTTGGCTAGTTTGGTGTCCCAAAAACTTTTAATTAATTTTAGTTTAAGTGAAACCTTATGACTAAATCTGAATCACAAAAAGATTTTAAGGTGAGAATAAGAATCGTTTCAGAATTATGAAAGACCACAATAGCAGAAATGGGCTTATCCATTATAAAGTTGGCTGGTGGAACTTAGCATATAAAAGTTTTGAGTATTTTTTATTTTTTCATTCCTAACAATTCACAAAACTCAAACTGACCCGTCATATAACAATTCATAAAATTCAAACTGACCCGTAATATAGCCGTGAGAAATTGATACAATTATTATTAAACCTATTATTACGTTTATAATAGCATGGGAAGCATCATCTACATTTGCACGGTACTACTGTACAAAGAGTTTTTTTTATTTAAATTGTTTTCAATTTAATATCTTTTTTGGGTTTTTATTTTTTTTTTTCATTCTTGTATATATTTTTTAAGTACGTGCGTACTTCGTATCAAAATTTTAACTCACCCTTGTTTGAATTTATCATAAACAAGAAGCTATGTACGTCGGTAGCTCAATTGCAAAAACTTTAATATAAGCAGGACATTTTTGACGAAATATATCCAATTCAATACACAAATATTTACTACAGGCAATTTCTGTTTTAATATACTAACAAGATACGTTTATCTGGCTAAAAAATCAAATCACAATATAGCAATACAGCGTTAGTAATAGACACATTTGAAATAATATTTTACGATAGTATTACATCTTTTCATAAAGGAAAGCTTAAACGAAACCAAAATCATGAATTACATAATTTTATAAGTTTGTAAAAATATTCAAAATCAAGTGTACTAAACTTTTATATAGAATGTTTCCTTAATTTACAAAATGAAAGTAAAAGATTATGATTAAATGTTTATGCTATTATTGATTCATTATAAGCTAGTATTTAATCCACATTTTTAATTCACCAAACGGACCATTCATAGAGTCGCTCTTTTTGCATCTTCCTGTTTGTTTATTTCCTTAAACGTCATCACATAAAAGCTACTAAATAAAGTTTAAAACTTTGGAATTAAATCCGTTTCCCTATTAATTCTATCTTCACGTAAAAGGTACTGAAAAAAATCAGATGAGGTTTCTATTGTTATATCTATATTTTTCTTTTCTTTTAAACACAATATATATGTGTAAATACTTGTTGCTTAAAGGAACAAAATAATAACAATAAATTATTCGTAATAAAGTTATTAAATTTATATTAAAATACTCTCTTTTGCTATAAATTGCTGGGTACTGATTGATGGAAGACAAACTTCCATCAGTTAGGCTTCCATTTTTGAGTCCAAAATAAAACAATTATATATTTTTCTACTCTTATCCTCTACTTGATATACACAATTTCAACATTACTCTAAGGTTAAACGACCTACAATATACTCCACCGAGCGCCGTACGCATCATCAAAACGATATACTTCGCAGCGAAACCAACAGATTCTTGACATTGTGTGATACGAGTATAATTTTGCAGGAAGAAAAATCAATGACACTGATAATTCCATGTTCTTAAGACTTTGTTAAATAGAGGTTTTGTTTACGATAATGAAACTTTTAAATGTATATATATATATATATATATATATATATATATATATATATATATATATATATATATATATATATATATATATAGTGTATAATTCAAATAATTATACTTTAAATATATAATCAATATTTTAACTTACCTGTTATAAAGTCAGTATATAATCAAAATAGTACCCTAAATGACAACTGCCCATCTCACAACCACTCTTAACAAAAAAATCACTACAACGCACGATACGCCAATGCAAACAGCGATGCAAAGGTTGCCCCGATACACTCGGAAAATGAGAAAAGGGATAGAACAATTTACATTCTTACGCCTCGTGGCCTTGTGGAAAATCGAAAAATGGTAGTTTCCACTTTCCGCAAATTGTTTGCCTTTTTTTAACATTTTCGGTTGTGTTTTTTTACACTTTGTTCGCTGCCGTATGTAATTTGAAGGGGAAAAATATGAAACAGGGCATCCGTTTGCATATTTGTGCAGCTGAAAAGGATTAATTGGAAAAACCTAGATGGATTTTCTAGCAATCCGTACTGTTTTAGTGTGTTATTTTAAACTAAAAATATCTGATCGTTCCTTTGGTAGCGATATAAAGAAATTTATACACAGATTATGGCATGCAGTTTTCATATTCGAATTCTAACTATTCTAGTTGTTAACGATTTCGGTCCTTCGTCACGTTAACGTATAAACGATAAAATCATAGTGTTACAAATTGTTTGAATAAGGCCACACTAAAATTATTGCTACGGCAAGATATTGTAAAAGGTTTAATGCTAATTGCGTAGGCATTCGGTAATAGGGAATGTTGCTGAATATTTTCAACTTTTTATAAAATACTGCCTTTTTGCCGCAACTTCGCGCGTCTGGTTCCGATATTAGAAATATGTAAAAATCTGTTTTTTTTAAGGAATAAGAATACACATATTTCAATTAAGCCAAATGGGTTGTTACGAGGTAAGCATTATTTCAAAATACAATGTGCCGGACTTGACTTAATATTTTTGTTGTAGTGCAGACGGATAAACGCGCGACTAATGCGAAGGTAGTCTAGATTCAAATACTGTGCAATAATTAATCTATGAACTTGACATATTTAATGGCACGTCTTCCATTGCTTTTTAAAATGACAAAATCAAAGCATCAACTTTATGTGAGCGAGCATAATTTGTTTAGCGTTTACGTTCATTACTCTGCTCATGCAAATGGCAAAGAAATAATATATAACCTAACTTCTAATCTAGGCTATAATTTATCGATGTACAAAATTCCATTAAAAGATATTATGCTGTTTAAGCGTAAAGAACACACACAATCAAATGAACAGACAACATTTCGCTTTTGTCATAATAAGTAGCGATTGAAAAATGTTTCTTCCGCCTGTGTATATGTATATATATATATATATATATATATATATATATATATATATATATATATATATATGTGTGTGTGTGTGTGTGTGTATCTATGTATATATGTATATATAGGTATATGTATATATATATGCATATATATATATATATATATATATATATATATATATATACATATATATATATATATTATAAAAATCTTAAGCTACATTAAGATATGTAATTTTTATACATTTTAAATATCAGAGAGGAATAAAAAACAAACTTATCAGCAGTAGAACTAGCAGGACGGGTTCAATCAATTAATTGTGTAGTCAGTTCACAAACGTAGAAACTACACTAACAACTATATTATTATTTTTAGTATATTATTATAATTTAGAAAAAAAATTTTAAATAAATTATAAAAAAGAAGAAAAGCAACATAAATATCAATGATTAAATAAAAAAAGATAACAATTTAAAATATCAGGAGAAAAAAAATTATAAATAATGGAGGAAAATGGTATGCGGTCGGAAGGATAATGGAGCGGGTGAAGTCATGGGATATATAATTGTTTTCAGACGAGTTTTAATATTCGGACACAGTGGATTCCATAATATCACGGCATAAACAATGAAAGGATATTCATAAAAGGATGAATAACGCTTAGGAACGAGAAGCGTGTACAGATTTTCTGAACGTAAACCCAGGCCACAGGCAGATAAATTTGAGAATCTTTTGCTGCCTTGTCCACATACAGTTCCAGATACACATCCCCTTCAAAGATGAGTGTGGACCTTCGAAGGTCTCCCAATAATGCCCCGTAACTCTTTTCTAATACATGAAGTATTAAGATATGCCAACTATGTTAAGGACAGCCCTTCTCAATGAACCCTTCAGGATCTTTTCCTTTCTCTTCCTTTTTAACCATTTTTCATTGCGAACACTCTAAATGACTCAAGGATTGGTCCGTTCTCAGCTAAGTCATATTGACTGAACAAACTATGTCGTAAAGAATTGTCTGAATTTACTTTACTACATTGATGCACTCTGTGCTCTCTATCGCGTAGTTATGCTCATAGCAGTTAAATAAAACATATTCCATGTCCTTCGTATCAAAAAAGGTACAGACCCAGCTCTATAAATTTTTGGGGCGCTTCGTACTTTGTAATGACGGGAACCTGACAGAAAGCCCTTTCACTATTTAAAAAAAAACTAAAGGTTTATTTCGAATAAATGATTATATCACTTAATGAAGCTATAATCGTCAACTTTCTGTACTAAACAATAACTCAAAAATGTGAAATACTGTAAATAAGGACTTTATAAAAGTATACCCAAACATATTTACACATTACGATAAATATTGAATTTTTCATAAGTAAGGTTTTCATGAACATACACTAAAATATCGATTGACATTTTTTTTAATAAAATCATATTTTACACTGAATTAAATGCAGTGTTTCCACATCCTTAAACATTCGGAGATAACCTTAAAATGTTAGCAAAATTTATATTTCATACGCGCTATGTACTGAAACAATTTTAATCCATTTGCTACACCATCACGAGAAATTATTTGCAATACCATCTACTAAAGGAAACAAGCCTAAATGGAAATTGTTTTTACACATGAATACATTTATCAGGTCTCATCACCAAATTAATTAAATATTTAAAATTCCAAAAAGATATTGCAGAACAAACAATATTGGAATCATCCACTATTATGATAAAACAATCAACAAAATAATTGTTTTTCTCATAAAATCACAATATGTATACATTGGATAACGGTATACATTGGATAATAAACAAAAACTTTTCGAAAGACCAAAAAATAATAACCAACATATTGACATTAGTTAATAGGCTTGCAAATATAGAAAACAAAACCGATGTGTTCTCAGAGCGAGGAGATTACGGATATTACGACAATAAATTGTTATAATTTTATTGACCACTTAAAGTTCATTAATGTTCTTAAAAAAAGAACCTTATCTCGAATTAGACTCCGTAGTACATACTAACAATTTATATATAATTACATGTACAGACTCCACAAACATGCAGTGTATTTTTCCTTACGCATGCCTTCACATGAATAGTTAGGCTCATTATTCTAAATAACGTAAGGAAACTATATATAAGATATAATATATAGTTTCCTTACGTTAATAAAAATAATAGATTCAATTTGTTCAGAATAACGAATCACTTCTTTAACGAAAATTAAACGTCTTTATTGCAAATCTGTCAATGAAGTCAGCCGATCTTATTAATAAAATTTGTTGAATATATTTGGAGTTAATTTTGTAGAAATGCATTATTCACAATTAAATGAAACTACGTGATGTAGTATTATTTCTACTTTCTTTAAGTTCTTTACCACGACCTAGGTTTTATTAGATACGGATAAATATAGATTTTGAACCAATAACTCGTATTAAATAAAATTGTAAAAAGTAAGCATGCTAATACAAGTGGTGAAATTTTAAATCAAAAAGTTCAATAAAACCACACAAATCGAACAAATTAGATAAGCCTGAATGAGGTTTAGTGCTGTTATGTGTTGGCAAAAGCGTCCGAACTAATTATTTTATGATTGGAGAAAACAGTGACATTCATAATACGTTAAATTGTGGAAGTAACTTCCTACAAGTTATAAATAGTTTCGACTTGGCTTTTTCGAAAAGTTTCTATGAAAATAATTTTATAAATTTCGTAAATAAATATCAGTTAAAAACTAACGAACAATAAAAACTTTAATGCCTTTACCACTTATATAAACTTTTTAAAAACAAATTGTCAGTTTAATTAACACAACTATTTTTTTTTATGTAATTGAGTAAAAAAATAGACACAAAAAGATAGTTACTAGAAAATATTGCATAGAATAAGGATAAATATCGCTAAAGGTTACATTAACTATTCAGATTCATTTTCTTTATTATTAATTAAACATTGCGACACTCTTAATGTATTTTCCTCCATAGCCCTTATGTTGTTCTGTTGTTTCTGTTATTTAATGTAACTTCTTTACTCATATTATAAAAAAGATAAAAATATTGTCCATTTTTCAAGATTTCAAATCATCGCTGTAGCTTTTTCGAAGAACTTTGGTTAAACTTATAGCAACATTGTGTTTTTAATAGTTTTGAATTGAGCAGTTCCATTGAGGATGGAGACAAGTTTTTTGTATGTAGATATTTCCATCAAAACCTCTAGAATTATCCTATATATAATTTTGGAAAAAAAATTTTGGAATGTGTTCAAAAATCCAATTCAATTCCAATACCTATACGACAAATAAAAAAAGTATGCTTAATTGAGGGCAATCGTTTTAACCTTTCCTTGTATAATAAATATCTTCAACTGTATAACAGCATATAACGTGTATAACAGAGTATATTTCGAAGGTAGATTAGAATATATAATATGAATTGTCTAAACTATAAGACTTAGGATAATCACTATAACTTATTTTTAATCTTCTAGTCGGATTCAACCAACAATGTTATTTAATAATTTTTGGTTTAGTACTTTGAAATATAGGGGATGAGGGGATGCAATTCAAAATTCAGAAAAATATTTTAGTTACTTGTAGCTACTCGATTCAAATGACACTATGTACAATATGTATAAGATAAAAAGGAATTGTTACTAGTACTTAATTTGACTAAAAATTTATATAAGGGTTACTGTACTTATGCTTTCGGGGAAGCTATAACGGACAGACGGAGGAATAGTTCAGTGACTTCATAATGGTTCTATTTTTTTTCCCCTTTTACGGTACAAACCCCTAAAAAATGTCAGCTCATCATCAAAAATGTCAATAATCGTGACAATATTACCCATTGTTTACATACCTTATTTCCACCGACAATGGGATATGTGAAGAAGTCTAGGCGTGGAAACTCGCAAGCAAAAGCTAGTATCGAGTAGATAGATTAACGAAATTTAAACTACGCCTCTTTTTGTACAGTTGACATATGCATTTGCGTTTATGTGAATTGTTAACATTGATTGTCTCACAAAATTTAATCACCGCAATAAATAATTCTTTGAACAAAATATTCGGATTCCAATATAAATCGAGGATTAAAACCACGAACCCTTTTAGAGTCCAATATTATCTAAATTGGGAGCTAAATTTTATCATCGAAATCGAATATGGAACTCTGAGGGGTCCCCAAAATTACGATTAAATTCAATTGGCACTAATGCAACGGGGGAGGTTGATTGGCATTAGTTCTTCTCACTGACCTCTCACACTCCACTTTTCTTATTAATGATCCACAGCTCATTAGATGGTACGAATAAAAAAAATGCTGATTAAATAAAATTCCCTACCAAGATTTTGAAAGTTTCGCACCGACTTCCTCTTTTTTTCAATTTTTCATGTATGAGATTATTTCAGTTATGACAAATTTATCAAACGGAAATTATAATAAGTATATTTGAAAAGGGCGAGTGAACACTTAACTGTTTAAAATCAATCTGCCTCATTATGCTTTCATATTAACAATTTTTTTTACAATTTTGTGACTCAAAAAGAACAAAAATCATTCTCGTGTCCATCCGTCTGTCACAGCCGGTCCTCTCAGAAACCGATTATAGAAAATTTAAATTTGGTACAGTGGTAAAGCATATTAACCTGCATAAATCCAATAGTTTATTTATATGGAATTATTAATCGTAGTAAAATAAATACTCCAGTTTTCTTTAAATTCCTATAGCGTATGGAATACAATGACAACTTTTTATACTCACAAATAGTATGTATACTGAAAAACCTCTGAAAAAATACTGATTGCCACCGCCTGTCCTATTTAAGAAAATATCGTACCTAAATTTATGAAAGAAATAAGGTTTCTACAAGTTTGATAAATTTATAGGGAAACTGCAGCGACGATTCTAGATGTGATAATTTTTAAGAAATTCATAACATTTTATATTTTCCCACCCACGTAGCGGGTTCTACATCTAATTAGCGGGTATTAGTTATAGACATTTTTTTCGGAAATGTTTTCATCTGGAAACATAAAATGTGTACTATTGACAAACGATATTAATAGATCCGCTGAAATCCGCCAAATCGCCGAAACTACTAAAGTCAAAATAAAAACTGTATTATTAAAAGTTTACCTAAGTTTATCAACAAACTATAGCGATAATTCTAAATCTCATAGTTCTTGAGAAACCCACAAAATGTCACCTATGAAACATATACGTATAATATATGGCAAAAATAATATTAATATTTATAGTAGTTTAATGAAAAACTGTTTATATATGCTTAATTGTGTACAGAACTTTCGTGGAGCAAGTTCTATTGAAGCTTAACAGGTCTATACCAAATTTATTTCATCGACAAAATTTTGACAATACCGTGAAACGTATATTTTGACAATTTAATATTCAATTTTATAATTGATATTTACAAACCTATATTCACAAAAAAAACAATTTAAAAAATTTGGTAACTTTTTCATCTATACTATAAAATATTCAAAGAATATACTATCTCAGTAAATGAATTGATTGTTAAAAGAGTGTTACATTCCTTATCGTCGTAATTCCATTCTTGGTATTAAAAGCGACACAATTTAAAACCTTTGTTTCGAATAAAAGCGATGTTTATATATGTAAAAACAAGTTTCATTCTTTACTGGAACATATTTTATAGTACCTTATGTATAAATGTGGACGCAACAAGTCAACCTTTATTCAGAAGATCTGTCTCGGGATGGTACCAACCTGTATGCGACCTGAAGTTGCCACAGCGATGGAGACGCAGAAGCATGTGATAGACCTCTCTTGGTGCCATAAATACTAAATTCTGCTCAAGAAAGGTCTTTCTTCATGCCATTAAACGGCTCACCGCTTCTTTTGTTACACGCTGCGATTACGACTATGGCAACAATAACAACAATGGCAACAATAAGATACCACATCCCCTAGTAGATTTGTACGAATAGGCGTCTGCTGGTTACTATGTACTCTCCATTACTTGGAAAACACTGAAACTGTTAAGGACGAAGATCTTCAGGTAAAAAGCGAACCTAGCCAAATGGAGCTATGATGGATATGCCGATTGCACATATTTTGGTCTAAAAACAACACCACTATCGACTTTTCATCGTATGATAAAGTTTTACATGTTATCATATTAAACCATCCATATCGGGAAATAAATAAATAAACAAACGTAAAACAAAACCTCTCCATAAAAGCAAATTTCTTTAGGCACTACATTACTTATTGAAATGTGTTTTGTTTTTAATTTTTTTTTTGACAAATCGATTATCTCGTTTGTAAATCACTCAGAAACAAAACTACGAAATATGTGTGCACCAATGCTATTGGTTTTTTCTTCTTGAAACGAAAAACTTACGAAGTGGGAAGCTTATAAATTTAATATGGTGTTTATTGAAAGTGATATATTTCTCTAGCATGTTCTAGGAATTATTTTTTGCTTTTTTGCATAATGAACTTATTGTGAAATACACATACTCAAATGGTTCAGTATCGTTTTGATGAAATATCAGATTAATTCTAATGGTACTCGTACTTTTTGGATATAAGTCTGCAGTCAAAATAGACAAATAAAACTAGAATTGCCACATGCGTCGCACAATAATTATTTAATAACTATTTACTACTGTGTTTCTACCTATGCCCGCGACTTTCAACACATTGACTACGAAAAATGTACTGATACCGCTTCTTATAATGATATTTTCACACTTCATCTTTGGTCAATACATGTACAATTGGAAAACACATTGCGTGATTTAAAAATACAGGTAGCGCCATCTATAGTATTTAGATACACGGATATCTTTAAAATAATATCTTTAGATTGAGAGAACTGATTGCAATGAGATAAAAACTAAAGTTGCTTTAAATTATCACCTATATCTTTAAAAAATTAATGGAATTAAAGTGATAACTTTTACGTGATTCATGAACAATCAAACATACAAAGAGAGAAACACAAGGTGTCTTTTCGATAAACGATCTTAATCCATTCTGCCACTTATCCTTCGTCCTCCGATTATTTTTTTGCAAGTATTTGCAATGTACAGATATGCAAAGTTTACATTTTTAATATATGTTCAGGTTTATAAACACATTGTAATTAATTGTAAGGAAAATATACTTTCGCACATACTCTTCGAAAATATTCAAGAAATTTGCTAAAAATAGCAATGTCCGAAAACTATAAATTATTCCGCACAAACATTCTAGTTCTTTTTTCGGCGGGGATGAACAACGATAACGGTGTGAGCACTTATCGATCCTTAACACATTTTGTCTTGTTGATTTTTGCGCATAAGATTTAACGACGTATGATGCAACGATGACGTTCAAAAATAATCGGAAAAACAGATCATATGATATCTAACCCTTTGACGCACACGGACCACAAAAAAATCGGTCGATACCACAAACCAATCATGGTAACTCTGGCCGACTTTCGCCGATCCGAACGTTATGAATGAAAACATGCTAACGGAGAAAAGTATGGAGCATACGATGGAACTTGCGCTGATCGCGATTGAATATACTTTATTGGCGGTGCGCGGCTTTTGAAGTATGCTTTAAGTTGATGGAAATTTGTCCTTATCCGACAAAAATCAGCAGTTGCTGACCAACGTACAATTATCGAGTCTACTTTGCGTGTTATATTCACTTAAATCGTATTTATTGTATTTTTTTTAATACTTTCGAAACATTTGCAACAAATCTATGAAATTTAACATAGAGAAATAAATTTTGGTGCTAACCTGCAGATGTTTTTCCGAATAAAATTTTGAAAAAAGTTACCGAAAAATACAAGGCATAACTGAGATTCTAAAACGGTTCTCTTTTGCAATTTTAAAATTTTTCGTTTAAGGAAATACTAAACGGTTATGGATCCCCACGGTTTAGAACAAACCATTTCTTTTTATTTAGTTCTGAAGTTTATATCGCCTAAGTTTTTGCTTTGAAATTAATAATAAATATTCCAACATTTTACTTTTAAGCGAAAATTTTCTCCAATTATTAAAAATAGTTACAAAAACCTCGTGTAGTTTAGTATAAAATTTGGGATAAGAGCAATATTTGACCCAAGAGCTGAGGAGTCTAACGAAATAGTTTAAATTAATTTATTTATTTACTTTACTGTATGTAATTTATACATATGGCGGACTTATTGCTACGAGAGCAATCTCTTGTAGTCAACCATAACACCAGTCCAGCCCCGTTCGACGAACGGCCGGGAATCGATCCAGTGCCTCGCATCGTCAAAGGCCTTATGCCTTGTGATCAACCCAACACACCACGGCGACGACATTTAGATGCATGCATACCTAATAACATATTCTTATTTTAGTATATGTCGATCAAATATATGCTAAATAATTTTTCCCTTCAAAATAACAAAAATTATTTTATAACTTTATATTTTTAAAATACTTTACAAAGTATTTTAAATTATTTTTTGCAGCCCATAATTTATTTCTTTATATCAAATTTTATAGATTTGTAGCATACGTTTCTTAATTTTTAAACAAATTATATTAAATTTCATACATTTACAGCAGGCGTTTATAATACGGCATAAGTACATATAACACGCAACACAAGACTTGATTATTGAGTCGTCGGTAACAACTGCTGACTTTTATCCGACAAGGTTAAATTTCCATCGATTCAAAGAATACATCGAAGGGCGCACGTCGCTAATAATTAAAACAGCTAAGGAAAATAGTATGTTCCTTACTTTTCTCCGTTAACTGTTTTCATTCGTAACTTCATGACCGGCGAAAGTCGGCAGAGTCACTTTGATTGTTTATTCGATTGTTTAGTAAATTTCTTGAAATTTTTTGAAGAATATACTAAACCATATTTTCCTTACAATTAACTACAATAGGTCTATAAACCTGGACATATAATACAAATGTAAACTTTGCTTATCTGTAAATAGCAAATATTTGTCAACTCCTACTTATTCTGGAGTATCCTCGTACCGTATTTTGGAAACTTTCTTTACGCAAATAAGTCTCTGTTGTGCAGTGACTGCATATTAGCGTTACTTGTTCAACTAACATCACATATTATTGGCGGGGTATTTGCACCGTGATTTATGGGAACCCATAAAATAAAAGAGTTCTTACTTGAGATTGATATAAATATATTTGTTTGATGTAATATATTAAAAATATTGGTGCTAATTTTCATTAAATGAAAGCATTATATCAGTCTATTCACCTTCTTCTTCTATTACATTCTTCTATCGGTATATTTAGCTTGTAATGAAATATTCTTAAATTTTCAAAAATATGTTTGCTTGTTCGTCCGTACGTCCGTACTTTTTTTTTTATTTTAAAAGACGGGACCCTAAAAAATATACTGAGCTTAATACTCGCCGGATGCTTAGAAAAGAACTGAGGGAGAAGTAGGAATTCGAAACAACACCAGCGAAAGTGGCAATAAATAAGCAATTAACTGCGCAATAATCGATAGCGTTGCGTGTTTCGTCCAATACGATGGACAAACTTTTTGGAGTATGAATTCATATATTCATTCTAATATTGAACAAATTCGCATAATAAAATTCGTCGCATAAATATTGTGACATAGCAACGATAGTATTAAACGCCTGATTATACAGGCAAATTCGAAGGACCACGTGGAAGAGCACCGATGAGAGGATAGGTCTTATCAAAGCAGTCGTGCATGCTTTTCTAAACGAGTCCACCTTGAGAAAACCTGGTAGAGAGCATATGTACATGTGCATATATAAGCAAAATAAAAAATTCTTTTCATATATTCAATATGTGAAGACAATTTTTACACAAAACTGTTCTGATATTTACAACAATTATAACCTAAACTTTCTCTAAGCTTTTTATACTCTAATTGGTACTATCGGATTTACTATTTTGGAAGTTGCGAAATTTTGAGCGGACAAAGGATTACACCAACTATCTAATAACTCCAAGAGAACCATGTCAATGACTATTACAGTAGCAGGTAATTGTGCATATATATATATATATATATATATATATATATATATATATATATATGTATATAAATATGTATATATATGTATATAAATATGTATATATTTTTTTGTTGTTTCGCGAGAAACGTGTTCGCGTTCACGCGAAAAACGCTTCGCTCATTGAACAGTCTAAAGTCGGTAGTTTATTAATCAGTCTATTTTAAGAATACAATTACTTTCTTTATACCAAAATAACAATGTGGACGATAGGTTATAAAAATTCCCCAGCAAGAAAGTGAAATTACGAACTGACAACAATATCAACTTAGCGCAGACAATCAAAGCCATAATGCGGGGAGCGGCGTCCGGCGCGGTCAAAGCGCCAGTCACTATGTTTGTTTACAGTCGACGGAGCGGCAAATAGCGTGGAAACTCCACCCACGCGCCTATCGCCGCAGAAAAACATTTGCCGTCCCTCTATTGTTTGATACAAAACTACTTTTATTAATTCTGTGTTTATGTACGGTCTATAAGAGTTCCCTGCTAATGACGTTTGCTGGAGCCTACCGTTTTATTGTTTTATTAACCGTGATGGTAGGAAGTGAAAACGTTAAGTAAGAAGTAACGTGTCAGAATTAACCCGGTAAAGTCAACAGACTGATTAATCGTATTCCTAATTTGAAAATATGAGTGTATTTAAACTATTATTCTATTATTCTTTCATAAGGTGTTTGACACGTCGCATTAACGAATCCAGTTGTAGTCAGCACCCAAGTATTTTTTTCTTTTTTGCTTTTTGCGAAGCAGGGCGTAATTTTTTTATGTTGGTTCGGTATTACGAACGCGAAATTTATTTTACAGAAGTGTTTTATCATAATAGCAAATATCACAAATTGAATAATTTTTAATTAATCACGAAAACACAGAAAAATGAACGGAATTATAAAACTTCAGGTGCAATCTAAATATCAATTATTATGAGGAATCAATGAACTACGTAAGATGGTTTGTATAATATGTAATTATTGTTTGCTAGCCATCATATGAAAGCTAAGAGAAAGTCCACTTCTGATGCTATGAATTTAAATTTAGTGCATCATAATTATTATTTCTTAAATTACATAAAAAAATTTGACAATATTTTGTTCACGATTTTATACACACTTTCTGCAATAAAGTCAAATTTTAAAATTGATCCTTGCTTTGTAGAGGGAACATTATAAAAATATTGAATTCTTAATAACATTCATTAAGTGTTAATTATGAAGAACCAATGGTTTATCATTAATTTACTGGAAATAACGTAAAAATACAAATTGGCCGATAACTAATCATGTGATTTTGTAATAGGTTTAACAAATGACACAAGAAAAATTACTCTTATAGTCTACATAAATGAATTACGATATTTTAAATAAGTTTCACCATTTGTGGTTCAATAATTAAGATGTAGTTTATAGGTGTGATGCGTCATTTTGGAAAGCGATTTTTATTAAATATCTTGGAAACTGCTAGGCTTAGAACAAATTAATTTTCCACAGTCCTTTTTGAAATGTTTTCTCCTATAATAAATTTCTATACCTTCGGTTGTACGCTTGCTTGAAAAACTTGTTCACTACTTTCCAACGGTTTCCATGATATTTAATGAAAACCGTTTCCCTAAAGGGCGCCCAAAATGTTTAATCATTGAGGAGGATCAACACACTACCTCTAATCCCGAAAATTATTTAGACACTCTTTTAAAAATTCCCTTTCTACTGGACAATCAATTCAACAAAACTTTTGAATTTGTCAGTATATATAGAAATTATTTCAGAGTTTCATTAAACATTATTTTTAAACTTCAAAATATTAAGATTCAAAAGAAGTATAAGCTACAGCTTAACTATAGTCATAAAAATTAATACTTTGTTATTTAAATAATTACAAGAATTTTACTATGATGGCCTATCATTATAGAGGACGTCTTACTTTGTACAATACAAAACTACATGCCGGGTACTATACTAGAGAGATGTAGGGGCGTGTTAATGTGTGAAACGACAAGCGGGGAGTATCTCAGTGAGGACTCCAGACGAATAGTTCATTACTCAACGTCAGCAGCACAGTGTATTGTCCGAACGAAGAAAAATTTCCTTTATGATGGAAGAGCTCTTATATAATGCTTCAACAAATGGGTGTGCTTCTGGCGAACATCGACGCGCGCTATTGTCGTATGATTGTCAATAAACATATAAATACATCAAATTACTCCCCAGTGACAAGTACACAGGAGAGAATGAGATTTTGCCTTCATTATTCGCGAAGATACTGCACTTATTATTTATTTGCATGTTTATATGATGGTAATTATTTCGCTAATTTTAACTCTAAGAAAGTCTATATTATGGTCACGAATGCCTCATATGATATTACTTATATCATGGCAATATGATGCAAAATTGTCATAAATTATATTAATATTTTTATAGTTTCAAGTACTCCCGAAATATTTCATTAGTATAACCGACTCAGAAATCGAAACGATGCGAAAAATTTTTTTAGGTAACAAGAAAATAGATTTTTGGTCGTGAAATTCTTTCATAAAACTGCCAACATATAATGACACGTAGAGATAGCTAAACAATAGATGCAAAAACTTCAGTAAGCAAAAACACGTTTTCCTCATTTGTGTTCTGTGTGTACTACAAGGAAAAAACTTGCAGGGTAAATGATTTTGTTTACATGGTTGCGCCCTTTGTACGCTGCGGCTATACCAGTTGATTATGAATCTACACAGTGAATCAGAATTGTGTATCTCCTGAATTTTAATCCTATAAACCGGTTAAATTGTTATTTATATACAAAAAGAAATGCCCAGGCACTGTAATAAATTAAACTTATAGTGAAATTTGATGAACAGAACGTCAACGAATAGTTATACTTATTAGTAACTAAAATGATCGATTGCAGAGGAGCGTAGTGAGAAGCTTTTTTGTTACATCCCCGAAAGAAAAAGGTTTGTTTTATAGCCAGGTTTGTTACGTTTTCTAGTAGTTAAGAAATTTTTGTAATTATTTTTGTAAGAATTTTAAGTGTAGTTATATTATTTTACTTAAAAAAATGAGAGCTTCTTCCTCAATTTCAATGCCTTCTTTTTATCAACTATTTATGCTTTTTAAATTAATTTTTTTAAGTTTATTAAAATCATCAAAAAACTGTTTACATAAAAAAATTTAAAATGTGAATATGTTGTTGACATGATGTTATGAAGATGGCTTGACGAATAAAAAAACTTCCAAGTCCGCGTCGGAACGTGCAAGAAATAGGGTTCCCTGGCGAACATATTCGAAGAATATATCTAAAGCAGTGACTGATGAACACCCTGAAGTATCTTTAAGTCTTATATATCTCGCTACCATATAGCAATACGATTCCGAAGTTGGACAGGAATATATTCAGTTTCTCTTTCCATACTAATTTTCGGGACTGCCGTACGACACACAGTCGACACGGGTTGCCTTAGTTTTTGATGTTTTGTGAAACCATATCTTCTTCAGTTCTTTCATTCTCTTACATACCACTCTCGAATTACCTGAGTTAGGGATACATTATACTTTAAAACTATAGAAACTGTAAGGCTGTGATTACGACAGAATATATATGGATTATTTTTTATTACGTAATCTAAAAAGTAAAATAAATCAGGAATATATCTTCCATGTATACCAGACTGGAGAAAAGTGTAAAAAATTGTGATGGTCACAAAAATAAGTACGTTAAACAAAATGGTGTCACAACTTCCCTGCCTATATAGAAGAAAGCACAAAAAATTAGATAGATTCAAAGATGTACAATTAAGGCAAGACTCTGTTTTTAAAATCTTTGTATTTAAAAATTTCCACAAACTATTGTTGTTTTTTCTGAAGGCACATTGACATTTAAATATACACAAAACATAAAATAATCGCAAACTGACATTTAACTCTAATTTTAAGTTGGTTTAAAAAAGAACACTTGCAGTAATTATATAACATTAAGATATCAGTTATCTCGCAGAACTTTCTTCTGACCTTTAAAAATCAATAATATTATCCGAGCGTATCTGCTCATTACTTTTGGGCAGAATTGCACGGGATTTTTTCCAATTTGTCAACATAATTTGAAGTGTAATTTGAGAAGTTTAAGATTTTACAAAATACTCTTATCTTGCTACAGTCTTTGAAATGCATTATATAAAACAAAAGAGCTTCTAATGACTATCGGTACCTATCGGTAATCAGTCAAAATTTCGGTACCCTCTAAAGACTTTCGGATATGTTGGTACTTGTCAGAATATTTGTACCTACCTAAAGACCTTATTTATTTTATAACTAGATTGGAATAATTATATCGCTTGAAGATGTCCATTTCTATATTATACGTTTATTGTTTAAATGTTAGTTATCTACACCATTACCAAAATCCAGTTCGTTATTTCGTCTCATTATATAGTTTCAAAATTATTCCTATTTCGTTAATAAGAGGACAATTAAGCCAGACACCGAAATCTACTTAATTTTTCTAAAAGGTTTAAATATTTTTTTATAAATTGTGACATAATGATCTGGTTCAAAATGTTTCCCTATTGTGGCTTTTTCTATTTTTAACTTTTAGGAATGCTTTTTCACTTCTTTCCAGTCCAATCATTTAAAATTGCCAATATGGATACCCAGACAATATATTTTCAATGGTGCTTATTCATTAAAATATTAATTGGACTTATATATTATGGAAAAGCAAAAGTGTCACTTAATGTCATGTCATACTGACGACTATCTACTATCGTAGTTAATAAATTTTCCTTATTCTAATAACCTTTATTTCTTAATACTATATAGGAATATTAACTGAGTTCATGTAATAACGGAAAAGCATAAATAATCACTTTCAATCGATACACCAAAGCGGTCGTCTAAAGGAGAAAAGTCTCTCACTTCTAACAAATATTTCTACAAGAAAATAACGTAGGCAGCAAAAAATAAGAAAATTATTTGTCTGGTGAAAAGCGATAGCGAAGGACAAAGGAAAATGAAATGCGTGTTAAATATGGACAAAAAAGGGCACCGTAGTCCGGCCCTAGTGACTTGCATGGGATGTCGTTTGCGCCGCAATTTATATATATATATATATATATATATATATATATATATATATAAATCTTGACCAGATTAGGTTTAAACAATATGCGTACAAGTTATATAATCATTGAAGTATTTTGAGAGGGGGTAGTTATGAATATCATCAATTTATAACTACCCCATGATTAGATAATAATTGCATTATTACCAGAGAAAATTGTCCGAAATTGAAAATGGTTAAACTTATATTTATAATTTTCTTATTGAGATGCTTATTTGCATATTTTAGAATATGCTCATTTAGAATGATAAGGAATACTGAATATTTCCAACGTAATTTTAAATGTTAGCTATTGCGATATCTGCAGTATAATATGTTTTATAGTAATAAGAACACCAAATTTCAAATCTGTACATCAAAGAGTTTCTGAGAAAAACTCTTTCCTTGTAAGTAAGCTTATTTTTGAAGAATTTATAAATTCTAAATGTCATTCACTATGTTCTTTAAGTCTACAAAGAGCACGAAATTCATAATATGAAAAATACAACCACTACCTAAAAATGTGGAATGTATAAATTCTAAGTGGCCTATAAATATAAATATGAAACAAGTAATAACTCAAATAAGTAAGTACATCGGTTAATATCAGCTCGATAATAATTACGTTGTTTATATTCCTACAATTACATTCATGGTACTAACATAAGCCTGGGAGATGTAACTATATTTTTTTCTGGAAAAATTAATTTAGGGAACCAAATTTTGCACCTATTTTAACACGTATTCCGTAAACACATTTAAATTTATTTTACCACCTGTACGCACTGTAACAGTTACATAAATGATGATATTTATAACTACCCCCAACAAAAATACTGGGGAATAATGACTAAAAGAAAAATAACTACTTGTAAAAAATCAGCTCGTTTTTAAAAGGGTACATACCCTTTTAAACACGATTTGATTAGAAGAAATAAGAGCAGTTTTAATGACGAAAATTGCGAAGGGTAAAAACTTTTAAAAACACACAATTTAAATATTTAGTCGAAATACCTGCATAAGAACATTACGTGAGTGGAGGGCAAAGGATTTAAGAAAACTGTAAATTGTTCAAAGACGAGTAAGTTTATGGACGTTGGAGCTTACGTAGAGGGCGGCCGCCCCCCGCCTGAACCTCAATCTAATTACTAAGATCAACATTCACGGAATACCTTTTCCGGAATGTTTAACTTTTTCACGGTGAAACTTTGTTGTAAGTATTAACAAGGGTTTCTTTGTAAGAATTAACTTACAAGGATCAAATTGGTGAGGAAAAGAAAGAAATTAATAAAAAATCGTTTCTAACATTTTTATAAGATAAATTTGAATAACGATTTTATAACTTTTGATTATAATACCACGTACAGCAAAATTATTGTCTCTGGAACGTTTACTTTGCTGTTGAGAATTTGAAAGTATCTTACACCTACCATATAGCTGACATATTAATAATTGTCTATTTGTTTATTCCTAATCTATTACAGAATATATTAATTCCAGAATAAAGAAGGATCGATCGATAGGATACGAGTTGAACTTTGATACTGATGGTCCTGCAAATATCGGTATTTTAAGAAACCACTGGATGTCAAGAATATTTGAACTATTCTTGTACAAAGTGATACCCACTGCCATAGGCTCGATACTTCATCATTCTCTATAAATCAGCTACAAATACTTTTCGCTTCCTAGACGAAGAATGTTACTATTAGTAACCTTTTTGCGTCCCAATAAATAATTGACCGATGGATATTTCTATCTTCGTCCATTACCTACGCACGGCGTAGGGAGTACGGCGGTAGGGATAACGTACTCACATGAAGAAGACAGTTCACTGTGACTCTATGATATGTTCAAATTAAAAGTAGAAGTAAAACATTAACGTGACATCGACTCTACAGGAGACACATTATTTGTTTTACAAAAATACGAAGCGATAAATTTTTCGTTATTACAATTTTTCAATAACCAGTATTTTAGAATTACTGCTGATAATGTTTTAAAAATGCACACATGTGTATGATTGTCCCTTTTTCACTTAATATCATCGGAAACTATACGCTTTTTTCGCAGACTGCGTCACCTTCATTTAAACTTTTATTAAAAATAGAACTGTAATTCACTTCAAAGTTTTGCCATAATAAAACTACTTTAACTTAATTTAAACGTAATGTAAAACGCGATGTAATTATGTAAATCTATAAGCGCGATGACTCACTGATACTGTGCGTGTTAAAACATGTCTGTGCACGCGGAAAATACAATCATGCAGTTACCTCTGAGTGTCGAGAGGAACGCCTTTTCGGTGAAAAGAGACAAAAAAATTAGATAAATCTGGAAAAATGTCGATACCTTCTTCAGGAAACACTGTTACTACTCCGGATTCTTAATAATTATATTCTATACACCGTAGTTGTTCGCGACACCAATACCTTTAATTTCTTATTATCTTATAAATGGATCTTCTCTTTAAACTTATAATAAAAAAAAACTTAAAAATAATGATATTATACAGAGTTAAAAACGTGCAATTTTTCTGTATTTAATGTGTCGTTGACTTACAGAACAAAAATTTAATTAAAAATTATACATAATTGTATCTTCTTTACCAGCGCTGTAAAAAATTATGTAGAAGTAATCACAGCAGAATTGTTTTGAAAGAAAAACAATTTAGAGCACCTAAATCCAAGATGACGGCTCGCGATAAGGGAAAGAATTTTACTATAAGAAAATTTCAAAAATTTAAATGAAAATAAAATTTAGTTGTGCTTTATACGAAACTTGAGAGTATTTTAAGTTATTAAACTTTAAATTTAACTGAGAGTAACCAAATATTACGGACAGAAAAATGCTTGTGGGCTCATACAAACCGTCGACGTTAAAGCTGTTCTATTGTTCAATACATTCTTGCTGTTCTAGTTTAATTCCTTATACACATGAATGTGTCGGACGTTGTCATAAAATTTTAAAATTACTTAAGTCCCCTTAAAATAGCCCAAAAACTTAGAAGTTTATAAAGAGCTAGTAAAAAGAAGCATTAGATTACCTAGATAATTTGAGTAGAATAAGCTAAATAGGAATATTTATCAAAACGAGCCAAGTGAGAGCTTAACTCACCATCCGTACCTCATTTTAAGTGGAAACATTTTATTTATTATAAGTCATCACTTACAAACTTTCTAACGCAATAAATATTTAATGATAACTAATTTAATACATTAGGGGTGATGCATATGTATATAACCACGAATATCTCAAGAAACTGATATATCTAGAATCATTGGCATAGTTTTCAAACAACTTTTGCGGGCTTCTAAAAACATTGTTATTAAATGTTATTTTTTCCATAATTTTAAGTTCAGTAATTTCTGAAATAAGGAGAAAAGACATATTTTTTAATGTATATCTGAAGATATACTACATAAAATTATGAAAAAAATTATTAATATATATATAAAATTGTTTCGAGTACATAATTGTCCCACATTCACTCTTAAATTTCCATATTAATATTTTTAGAGTTAGTTTTTGAGATATGCGCACGTTAATATGCTTTTTTATTCTGCCAATTTATAAATTTCTGTGATAGACGGATGTATAAATGTGTCGCTTATTTCGGAACAAAAAAGGTTATGAATTTTATTAGTCTTGTTTAAAAACTTACTAGTTAGTAGTAGCAACCTGTTAAAAATAAGCACATATACATATATAGAAATGCTATCAGTTGAACTTCACATTAGATTCAAATAATTTGTATTTTGTTGCGTCATTTGTAACACTCATTTGTGCTAAGTTTAAACAATTTTTAAAACTATTGTTTTATTAGGTTAGCTAGTAAGTTTTTAGCCACAACTTCGGGTTTTTCTAGAAATATTCTCGAAATTTCTAGAAGGTTTTTGCAATACATTTAAATCGATATCAAATACGGACCCTATTACTTTACGAATTTCGTCTGAGTTACGATGCAAAGACTACCACAAATAATAGATGTCATGCAATGGAAAACTCCACGGTGTCTTACGCGACATGAAAAATGAGAACCACGATCTCGAGGACGAACCCCGTACCAAATGTCCTGTTGAATTGGACATTCAATTATTACGACGCCTAATTAAGGAAAATCCTCTGACTCGTTAATTAGCAGACGAGCTACGCTGCAATCTCTATAGAAACACATTTGCACGAATTGGGGAAGGTTTCAAAATACGGTATGTGGATACCCCACGAGTTGTCATCATATCACCTTCAGTTCAGAGTTGATACTTGTCAAAAGTTATTGACATTGAAACGTAATTTCGACAGGCTGAATCAATTAGTAACATACGTTAACCACACATGCAAACATGAAACCTGAAATAAGTGCCAAAAAGGTGATGCTCAGCTGCTGCTGGAATGTCAAGGGCATTATTTATCGGGAGTTGCTTTTAAAGAGATCTACAATTAATGCAGATATTTACTCTGAATAATTGGACCGATTAGCCAACAAATTTAATAGTCAAGAGCATCGAGTTTATTTTCTATACGATAACACTAGACGACATGTTGAAAAACGTACTCGTGATAAATTAGAGGAGCTCGGCTGGATTCTACTCACTCTTACACAATATTCGCCGGACATTACGCCTTCTGATTACCATTTATTCAGGACTCTAAGTAACCATTTACGTGAAAAAATAATAAATGTTAAAGAAAATTTACAAAGCGACCTCGCACAGTTTTCAAAGTTACCGGAATTTTACAAGAGAGGCATATTGTCGCTGCCAACTAGATGCCGACAAGTAGTGGATAGTAATGGTACATACTTAAATTAAATTTAATATGACATATAATTTTTTCAATACAAATTGTTGACAGCAACTCGGGATTAAAACCTTATTAGCCAACTTATTGGCCAACATACACGTACTTTCCCAAGAAGCTGAACGTTTATAGAAAGAATATTGTTTTGCCCTGTTTGCTGGATTTTTAAAACAGAATTGTTTTACAACGTACAAGTCCTAACTGAATAATTAAATGCCTAAAGGTATATTATCGGTAAAATTAAGCTTTACAATACAACATTTAGCTGTGATTGTGAACAAAAGGGGACAGGCCGACTAAAAGGACTGCGCCTGTTATCTAGATCATATTAGTTAGTTCAAATTTCTACACCATTGAATAACATTTTTTCTCCATTGACTATATCACCATGAATATGATCGATCTCATTAATTTCTTTTCCCAACGATGCTCTTTTATAAAATCCTTTATTACTCTCGTTCACATGATTCATATATTTTGCTGTATATCCTATAATAGATGAGATCTCTCTGCAGTAGGTCTATAATTGAGTAATATTTTCATATAAGCTCTATATGCGTGTGCATTTTTGGGGGTGATATTAACTCTTGGTTTAAATGAATATTTAATTAATTACATAAATAATATATTGAATATATTTGGCGTTAATTTTGCAGAAATTCATTATTGATAATTAAATGAAGCTACGTGATGTAGTATTATTTCTACTTTCTTGCCACCTGAAGATGTTGTAATACAACGAAACCTAGGTCGTGGCAAAGAAATTAAAAAAAGTTAAAATAATACTAGATCAAGTAGTTTCATTTAATTGTTTTTTTATTTATTTTTATTTTTTCTTATATTTTTTAAATGTGTAGCCAGAATGAAACAATTTTAAATGTACTGCAGTATCAATGTTGTTTAACTATATTACGTCTAGAAGATATTAAGTATGGATGATGATATTGTATTTAGTTTTTCATTTAATATATTAACGATGGTGTCTCTATAATGTCTGTTTATTTCCAATGCTTCTCGGATATTGAGTTTATTGACTTTTGTATTTATTTGTAATATATAGGGAGCATTGTCGGTAAGAGGGTGATGGTTATTTTCAATGAAGTGTTTTGCTAAGTGTCTGGTTTGTTATTTCGCCAGCTGGCAATGTGTTCTTTGTATCTCTTCCTGTTTGACCTATGTATACGCTATTACATTTAAATTTATAGATACCACTCTTTTTATATTTATCTATTTTTTTCTTTATTATTAATAAGAGTTTTACCCAAGTTATTTAAAGTACTATAGATACATGTGGTATTATTTATATTTTTATTATAAGTTAAGAATTTTCCTATTTATGTGATTCATTACCTATGTGTGGGATGGGTTTATAGTAAATTTTATTATTATTGGGTACGACCGGGTATATTTCTTGGATTAGTATTTTTCGTAATTTATTCTGTCTCTCGCGTTCTTCCTATGCACAGACGAGTGACGGGTACGATCACGGTTTAACAGAGAATACCATGTTTAAATAGCATAACTTCTGTAAACCATAGGTAAAATTATATATTCTATTCATTCAATACTCTGTTACCCATACCTATTACGTTATAATTTTGTCCGCACTAATACTTATATATGCAGGCGTCATGCAAAAAACGTATTTTTTATTCATACAGGTGACTCTATGAATTTAATTAAATAGAAAATGTTACGAAACTACATGAAAGACATAATTTTCTCATAAATTTAACTAAGTTTAATTTTCATTAGTTAACTGATATCATTTAAATTTTGTAACCATCAATATAATATTACAGTAAGAAAACAGAACGGAAAACGCGACATATCAATAACATTCAAAATAATTGTGTATTATGGTGAAAATTTCATACTCGTTATTTACACTGTTGGCGTTGGCGTATTGACATGTCCTTTATTTGCATTCATTTAAAAAAATAGTCTAATCTTTCTGTTCAGCCCATTTGAAAACGCCCGGGTTTACTTATAAGTATTTTTAAATAATTTAAATGCCTAGAAAACGAATGTTTCTAGCATGGAGTGGTTCTTTTAATTATTCGTTGTTAAAAATAGATATTAATGTCATGAATATCCCAAAAAGTATGATATAAAAGACGCTTGGATACCAGCTTACTATGTGTAAATATAATAGCGACGGGAAACTTCATATAAATATTACAAATTGTTTGAAATGTGTTACAATTATCAACAGTCAATTATTAACACGCAAGAAGAAAATACTCACACATAAAATTGTTTAAAGGAAACGAGTGAAATCATAATCTCAATATTTTCCTTTAATTTGTCTGTATACAATTTTTGACACACTTTCTATTTTAATTAAATGTTAATTCATTATAACCAAGCTAAGTAACTAAAGAAAAACTTTTTATTTTTAAAATATCTCTGCATATGAGTAAGAGATTAAATTATAAGAGATTAAATTACGAGATGCTCTTAATCCATGTTGTGGAAACTTTTTTTAGAACGTAGCTTTAGAACCAAGTCCAAAGCTTTTTCTTTGCATTTTTCGCATGCCCCAACAGCACCTTATTAAACTGTCTTAAGTCGCCTATTCATCAATGAGTCTATTTGACAAATAAAATTACTTTCTTTATTCCAAACTAACCAACAGTGTAGACGTTATGCTTTAAAAATACTCCAGCAATAAAATGATCAAGTAAGAACTGAACAGAATATGAACTTGAATAGCGCGTACTGTATCATCATTTTTATGTTAATGTCCTAAATTCGAAATTTAATTTCACAAGTGTTCCATAATAATGAAAAAGATTACTTATCAAGTGATTTTTAAACAGTCACGAATCGAAATAAAAATAGATAGAATTTTATGATTTCGGAAGTAAAACACTTTCATAAGCAATCTAGGAATAAATTTAAAAGATAAATCAATGACATAGGTAGGGTATTCAATTTAGTATATTTAGAAGTTCACTTAAAACCTATCCATATAAAAACAAAGAGAAAGTCCACTTCTCATGGATGATCTATATACTGGAATTCAAATGTTGAATACAAGTAGTTATTGAAAATGGATTCCGCTATAATTCTAAACTTAACCGTTGTGATCGGTTAAGTTTAGAATTAATGATAATTTCCTAAATTACTTGAAAAATTGTGACAAGATTTTATTAGTAATTTTTCCAGCGCTTTCTGAAATAAATGCAAATTTTAAAACTGAAACTTGTATTGTATGAAAAACATTATAAATGAATTGAAATCTTAATTAACATTGATTAATTAAATATCTCGGAAACGGCTGCCCTTACAACAAATATTTGAGATCTTTTTTCATAAAGCACAAAATACTCTACTACAATTTTTGTTAAAGTTTTTTCCTATAATCAATATTTTTAATAGTGCGAGACCTCAAATTGCTTCATTTACAGTTTAAAGGCAGCTTACGGGCTTCTTATAAGAGTCGCTGTACGCTTGCCCGTGTTTTGTTTTGTAGTTAAAATAGAAAATTTGTTTACTATTTTAACTGCATTTATTGTAAGTCCAGCCATTTCCGAGAAATTTAAGTAAAACCATTTTCCAAAATGGCGGCTAAAATTTATACTCGGGGCGGGCGACAAACTATTTCCCTTGCAAAAACAAATTTCCCAATTATTGGACTGTCACTTCGCCAAATCACTCTTAAATATGTGCCTATGGAAATATATCTCGAAATTATTTGACGATTTTTCGTATATCATTTTCTAATTACGCGTTTAAAAATTTGGAATCAATATTACATGTTACTTAACTGTATTTCCTAAAAAGCAATACTTTATCATTTAAATTGTCACGAGAAGTTCATAAGATGGCTTAAAAGGAAGGCGTCTTATTTTGCACAATTCAAATCTAAGTGTCGGCCACCGAACTAGAGAGATTTAAGAGTGTGTGAGACAACAAGCGCGGAGTATCTCAATGGGCACTTCAGACAGATGGTTCATAACTCAACGTCAAGAGCACAATGTATTATCCGGGCGAAGAATTTTTTTATGATGGATATGATAGTACACAATGCTTCAGCAATAACTTGCTGTACTTCCAGTGAATATCGCTGCGCAATAATACCTTTTGGGTGTCAATAAATATATAAACACATCAATCACTCCCCAGCTACAAGTACAGAGAAAAAAATTAGATTGCTCCATTCGTTATCATTGAAAATAAAAACTTATTATTTACACCTATGTCCCATGGTTTCACTCGCGCGAAATTCAGAATGAGAATTTTTTTTTCTCTTCGTTATAAACTGTGGCCATACTAAAAATAGATGTTTAAATCACCAAAATCTGTCCTGTGGATTTTATGTGATTGACGCACAAAGTATCATTCTATATATTAAATCAATCACTATTTTTTTAAAACATTATCTATATACAAATTTTACTCTGTTATAATTATATAATATGTGTAGATTTGTAGATATTACTTGTCAAGATAATTGTTTTGCTATTTTAAAATCGGGAATAGCCTGCATTGTGTTCACAAATACCTCATTTAATATTATATACACAGTTAATGACTACATAATATAAAACGGCCATGAATTGTATTTATATTTTTATAGCTTTATATCACAGAGAAATATTTTAGAGATATAATCGAGTTAGGAAACTAAATATTACGGAAATAATAAGGCTTTCTATGACTGGCTATGAAACTTTTTCGCAAGATTACAAACATATTTACTGTAGAGACACCTAAATAAGAAATGGGGGAACTTCAGCAAGCAAAAACATGTTTTCCTCGCATGAGGGAAAAACCTGCAAGGTAAATGGTTTTGTTTACACGGATGTGCTCTTTGTGCGCTGCGAATATACCAGTTAAATGTAAGCCTATACGTTGAATCAGAATTGTTTAGCGGCTAAATTTTACTATTTTAAAACAGGTTAATTTTAATTTATATTAAAAGTGGATGCCCAGAAACTGTAATAAAGTAAACCTGTAGTGAAATTTATATAGAAGGTACATAAAAAGATCCGCATACTTGTTAAAATCTGGTACGGTCAATCTTGAGCTTGTTGAAAGGTTGATATTTAATGCAATAGTTATTAAAAGGATATCCTTGAATAAAATTATTATTAATATCAGGACACTGTACGTATATGTACGTAACGTTTCTTACGTTGATAAATAAAGCAAATTCTCTTTTTTTCATTTATTTAAAATCATTGATCCAAAAAAAATTATATAGTTTCTAGAAGTCATGCACAGTTTGTATTTCAAAAATCGTTTAATTCATGTAAAGAAAATTTAATTAACGAACCTTGGCAACATAAATAAATATCCATCATTCTTCACCACGAGCGAATGAGAGACCGAATTGTGATTTTACATCGACATTGGAAAATGAAAAGCGTTACTATTATTCAAAACACTATTGATCATCGTGTCAATACCAGCCATTAGTATCTTTGTATCCATAATAACAATTTTCGGTTTATAATATTCGTAAAACATTTTTACTGGTTATGTAATGATATATTGCTTTTCCTGGTTATTAAATTACGTATTTCATCGATAAAGTAATTCAGTACATTGGTATCGATTTTTTAAAAGCTTGTATTGATCACGGTAAATCAAGTAACGGTAGAATTTATAATAGAATTTAACTCCGCATGGAAGCAAGTGAGCGATGAAGGGAACTCAAAAGACTTCACCCAGCACCAAATAATTCTGTGCGTAAAATTCAGAGGACAATGTTAAACAATTATATGAAAATTGTCAACTGTTTCTAAAAAATCATTGTGCAAGTTGCGATTTAATCCAAAAAAATTACGTTCTTTCATCGAATAGACTTCAAATATATTCAGTTCGATACACCTGTATACAAATATACATGTTGTAATAAAAACTTGTCTAATACTCAAATTAATAGTTCTGTACATCAAACCGAATGGAAAATATTAAGGAATTACACGCCAATTCCCAATCGATACTATGTAAGTCCGATCTCGTTTTTATGTCTTTAAAATGTCAACATTAGTTCAACGGGAAGTTCACAAAATTTTTAAGTTTTTAAATCAATTAATGAAAAAAGAGCTTTATTTTTTTTAAAATAATTATTATTATCGCGTCCTAATAGAGACATTCAGTACCCTTTTTTATTTTTTTATTTAATTCTTATTTCGAAAAATGGCGATATTCCTGTAATGTCTTTTTAGAAAAGAAATTTTAAATTTTATGTCCATCCAATGATAAAATACAAAAACTAGATTACAATAGGAAAATACTATTAAATATTCAATTATCAATTTCCCCCGTGAAGGACATACAACGTAAGCTTTTTGTCGAAAATATTTCTTACAACAAAAAATAGCCGCAGAACATAAGTTGGGAAAATCGTTTCGTGAAACGAAAAAAGAGGGCGATGAAGGTTTTTCTATATAAGGAAAATAAATATTCCTTACTTACCTAGTATACGGGTGTTCATGGGCATACGTTTTCCGCAAATATTTACAAAATAACATGATCCGATTCTCGATGTTTTGCTGTTGTGCGAGAAGTAAACTATCAATAGAACATCTTTTATCGTATCGATCATTTTTATCATAGCCATATATTGTATGTCGATAAGTTGTGGGCTTCGTTAACTTTAGTCTAACTTTAGGTTTTGAATACGACAAATTCACATACATTAAAAATTTGAAAAACAAATGTATAGGGAAAATTTTCGGCGAAATCTGGGAGAAAAATCAAAAGAGAATAAGACGATTTTTATCAAATTATTCGATGTCATCAATTTCTTAAGAAAATTAAACGATTGTGCAATTTTCCTTCGCCCTATTCTATTGATCTTTGAAATTTTGAAAATAAATAATATGATATGAGATGTCGATTCTCTTCTTTTGAGATGCCAACATCAGTTCCTCTATTACTCCATTAATTGTTTTATTTTGTAGAGATTATTCTCTTTTAGAAAGGGAACCTTTGCCTACAGCAAGTTGGAGAAGGGGCTAGACAACACACAATAAATTATTTCGTGGATACAAATCATTGTTACTTGGTTACAAAAAATAAAATACGGAATAAAACAAAAATAAAAAGAAATTTGTTTTAACAAATATAATATATATATATATATATATATATATATGTATATATATATATATATATATATATATATATATATATATATATATATATATATATATATATATATATATATATATATATATATATATATGTATATGTATATGTATATATATATATATATATATATATATATATATATATATATATATATATATATATTGTAAAGAAACTATATTTCTTTAATTGATACAGCGCTCTTCTGTCGGTCTGTCGGTAAGCAGTGACCGTGTACTTATGTATTCCATAGATGGCGCTGTGAGTATTGGCGGCTAACTCAGTCAGCAAAGTAGATTTTTATTGGTTGACAGAACTCGCGCTGTTATTCAGATTGTTCGGTTATATTAAAAGAATTGTATGAAAAAGGAATTGACAATTAAAATAATAAAATTTTAAATGTTATTTCTTTGGTTTTAGGTAGGATAGTACTATTTAAGTTAAACCGTGTAATTATTCTTATGTGTACTACTAGTATTAAAATAAACAAACTTTGTTTTCAGAGCAACGCAATTATTTAATTTAATTTTAGTTAGGTTTAAAAAAGGACACTTGCTGTAATAATATAACACTAAGATATCAGTTAACTCGAAGAACTTACTTCTGACCTTTAAAAATCAATAATATTATCCGAGCGTATCTGCTCGTTACTTTTGCGCAGAATTGCACGGGATTTTTACCAATTTGTCAACATAATTTGAAGTGTAATTTGAGAAGTTTACGATTTTACAAAATTCTCCCATCTTACAGCAGTCTTTGAAATGCATTATATAAAACAAAAGAGCTTCTAATGACTGTCGGTACCTGTCGGTAATGTGCAAAAATATAGCCTATCTAAAGACTTTCGGATATGTTGGTACTTGTCAGAATATTTGTACCTACCTAAAGACCTTATTTATTTTATAACTAGATTGGAATGATTATATCGCTTGAAGATGTTCATTTCTATATTATCCGTTTATTGTTTAAATGTTGGTTATCTACACCATTACCAAAAAATCCAGTTCGTTATTTTGTCTCATTTTGTAATATCAAAATTATTCCAATTTCCTAAATAAGAGGACAATTATGCCAGACACCGAAATCCACTTAAGTTTGCTAAAAAGTTTAAATATATATATTTTATATATATATATATATATATATATATATATATATATATTATATATCTTGACATAATGATCTGGTTCAAAAAGTTTTCCTATTGTGGCTTTTTCTATTTTTAACTTTTAGGAAAGCTTTCTTCTAAACTTCTTTCCAGTCCAGTCATTTAAAATTACGAAAACGGATACCCAGACGATATATTTTCAGTAGTGCTTATTCATGAAAATATCAATTGTATTGATATATTACGTAAAAGCAAAAAGTGTCACTTAATGTTATCTCAAACTAATTACTACCTAATATCGTAGTTAATATTTTTTTGTTATTTTAATAACCTTTATTTCCTAATACTATGGAGGAATATTAACTGAGTTCATGTAATAACGGAAAAGCAAAAATAGTCACTTTCAATCAATACACCAAAGCGGTCGTCTAAAGGAGAAAAGTCTCTCACTTCTAACAATTATTTTTATAAGAAAAAACGTAGGCAGCAAAAAATAAGAAAATCATTTGTCTACGGAAAAGCGATAGCGAAGGACAACGGAAAATGAAATGCGTGTTAAATATGGACAAAAAAGGCCCGTAGTGTGGCCCTAGTGCGTTGTACGGAACGTCGTTTGCGCCGAAATATATATATATATATATAAATCTTGACAGGATTAGGTTTAAACAATACGCATACAAGTTATATAATTATTGAAGCATTTTGGTAAAGGAATATTTCTGATTAGTTAATAATTTCATTATTACCAGTGAAAATCGTCTGAGAAAATGGTCAAACTTATATTTCCAAATGGTCAAACTTATTTTTTCGTTGAAGATGGTTGTTTTAGAATAATAAGGAATACTGAATATTCCATACGTACTTTTAAACGATATTGCGATATCTGCAGTATAATATGTTTTATAGTAATAAGAAAACCAAATTTCAAATCTTTGCATCAAACGGTTTCTAGGAAAAACAGTGATCAGGAAGTATTTCTTGTAATCAAGCTTATCTTTAAAGCATTTATAAAACGGAAACGCCATTCATTATGTTTTTTTAAGTCACGTAAATATACCGAAATTCATAATATGGAAAATACATCTACTACCTAAAAATGTGTATGAATGTATAAATTCTAAGTGGCCTATGAATGTAAATATGAAACAAGTAATTACTCAAATAAGTAAGTACATCGGTTAATATCAGCTCGATAATAATTACGTTGTTTATATTCCTACAATTACATTCATGGTACTAATATAAGCCTGTGAGATGTAACTACAATCGTTTTTTTGAAAAATTAATTTAGAGAACCTAATATAGCACCTATTTTAAAATGAATTCCGTAAACACATTTAAATTGTATTTTACCACGTATATCACTGCGTTGTAGCAGTTACATAATTGATTATATTTACAACTATAACCAACAAAAATACTAGGGAATAATGACTAAAAGGAAAATAACTACTTGTAAAAAATCAGCTCGTTTTTAAAAGTGTACATACCCTTTTAAACACGATTTGATCAGAAGAAATAAGAGCAGTTTTAATGACGAAAATTACGAAGGGTAAAAACTTTTAAAAACACACAATTTAAATATTTAGTCGAAATACCTGCATAAGAACATTACGTGAGTGGAGAGCGAAGGATTTAAGGAAACTGTAAATTGTTCGAAGACGAGTGAGTTTACGGACGTTGAAGCTTACGTAGAGGGCGGCCGCCCCCCGCCTGAACCTCAACCTAATTACTAAGATCAACATTCACGGAATACCTTTTCCGGAATGTTTAACTTTTTCACGGTGTAACTTTGTTGTAAGTATTAACAAGGGTTTTTTTGTAAGAATTAACTTACAAGGATCAAATTGGTGAGGAAAAGAAAGAAATTAATAAAAAATCGTTTCTAACATTTTTTATAAGATAAATTTGAATAACGATATTATAACTTTTGGTTATAATACCACGTACAGCAAGATTATTGTCTCTGGAATGTTTACTTTGCTGTTGAGAATTTGGAAGTATCTTACACCTACCATATAGCTGACATATTAATAATTGTCTATTTCTTTATTCCTACTCTATTACAGAACATAATAATTCCAGAATAAAGAAGAATCGATTGATACGAGTTGAACTTTGATACTGATGGTCCTGCAAATATCGGTATTTTAAGAAACCACTGGGTGTCAAGAATATTTGAACTATTCTTGTACAAAATGAGACCCACTGCTATAGGTTCGATACCCCTATAATATCCTCTGACTGTCTCTCATTCCCTATAATTCAGCTACAAATACTTTCTGCTTACTAGAGGAAGAATTTTACTATTAGTAACGTTTTTGCGTCCCAATAAATAATTGACTGATGGATATTTCTATCTTCGTCCATTACCTACGCACGTGACTACTACCATTATTCGGCGGTAGGGATAACGTACTCACATGAAGATGACAGTTCACTGTGCCTCTATGATATGTTGAAATTAAAAGTAGAAGTAAAACATTAACGTGACATCGACTCTACAGGAGACACATTATTTATTTTACAGCAATACGAAGCGATAAATTTTTCGTTATTACAATTTTTCAATAACCAGTATTTTAGAATTACTGCGGATAATGTTTTAAAAATACGCACATGTGTATGATGTCCTCGTTTTTCACTTAATATCATCGGAAACTATACGCTCTTTTCGCACACTGCGTCACCTTCATTTAAACTTTTATTAAAAATAGAACTGTAATTCACTTCAAAGTTTGCCATAATAAAACTACTTTAACTTAATTGAAACGTAATGTAAAAAGCGATGTAATTATGTAAATCTATAAGCGCGATGACTCACTGATACTGTGCGTGTTAAAACATGTCTGTGCACGCGGAAAATACAATCATGCAGTTACCTCTGAGTGTCGAGAGGAACGCCTTTTCGGTGAAAAGAGACAAAAAAATTAGATAAATCTGGAAAAATGTCGATACCTTCTTCAGGAAACACTTACTACTCCGGATTCTTAATAATTATATTCCATACACCGTAGTTGTTCGCAACACCACTAGCTTTAATTTCTTTTTATCTTATAAATGGATCTTCTCTTTAAACTTATAATAAAAAAAAACTTAAAAATAATGATATTATACAGAGTTAAAAACGTGCAATTTTTCTGTATTTAATGTGTCGTTGACTTACAGAACAAAAATTTAATTAAAAATTATACATAATTGTATCCTCTTCGTCAGCGTTGTAAAAAATTATGTAGAAGTAATCACAGCAGTATTGTTTTGAAAGAAAAACAATTTAGAGCACCTAAATCCAAGATGACGGCTCGCGATAAGGGAAAGAATTTTGCTATAAGAAAATTTCAAAAATTTAAATGAAAATGAAATTTAGTTGTGCTTTATACGAAACAAAAATGCTTGTGGACTCATACAAACCGTCGACGTTAAAGCTGTTCTATTGTTCAATACATTCTTGCTGTTCTAGTTTAATTCCTTATACACATGAATGTGTCGGACGTTGTCATAAAATATGAAATTATCAGACCCGTATCAAACGGTTGGTAATTTTAAAATTACTTAAGTCCCCTTAAAATAGCCCAAAAACTTAGAAGTTTATAAAGAGCTAGTAAAAAGAAGCATTAGATTACCTAGATAATTTGAGTAGAATAAGCTAAATAGGAATATTTATCAAAACGAGCCAAGTGAGAGCTTAACTCACCATCCGTACCTCAATTTAAGTGGAAACATTTTATTTATTATAAGTCATCACTTACAAACTTTCTAACGCAATAAATATTTAATGATAACTAATTTAATACATTAGGGGTGATGCATATGTATATAACCACGAATATCTCAAGAAACTGATATATCTAGAATCATTGGCATAGTTTTCAAACAACTTTTGCGGGCTTCTAAAAACATTGTTATTAAATGTTATTTTTTCCATAATTTTAAGTTCAGTAATTTCTGAAATAAGGAGAAAAGACATATTTTTCAATGTATATCTGAAGATATACTACATAAAATTATGAAAAAAATTATTAATATATATATAAAATTGTTTCGAGTACATAATTGTCCCACATTCACTCTAAAATTTCCATATTAATATTTTTAGAGTTAGTTTTTGAGATATGCGCACGTTAATATGCTTTTTTATTCTGCCAATTTATAAATTTCTGTGATAGACGGATGTATAAATGTGTCGCTTATTTCGGAACAAAAAAGGTTATGAATTTTATAAGTCTTGTTTAAAAACTTACTAGTTAGTAGTAGCAACCTGTTAAAAATAAGCACATATACATATATAGAAATGCTATCAGTTGAACTTCACATTAGATTCAAATAATTTGTATTTTGTTGCGTCATTTGTAACACTCATTTGTGCTAAGTTTAAACCATTTTTAAAACTATTGTTTTATTAGGTTAGCTAGTAAGTTTTTAGCCACAATTTCGGGTTTTTCTAGAAATATTCTCGAAATTTCTAGAAGGTTTTTGCTATACATTTAAATCGATATCAAATACGGACCCTATTACTTTACGAATTTCGTCTGAGTTACGATGCAAAGACTACCACAAATAATAGATGTCATGCAATGGAAAACTCCACGGTGTCTTACGCGACATGAAAAATGAGAACCACGATCTCGAGGACGAACCCCGTACCAAATGTCCTGTTGAATTGGACATTCAATTATTACGACGCCTAATTAAGGAAAATCCTCTGACTGACGACTCGTTAATTGGCAAACGAGCTACGCTGCAATCATGGCTCTATAGAAACACATTTGCACGAATCGGGGAAGGTTTCAAAATACGTTGTATGGATACCCCACGAGTTGTCATCATATCACCTTTAGTTCAGAGTTGATACTTTTCAAAAGTTATTGACATTGAAACGTAATTTCGACTGGATGAATCAATTAGTAACATACGTTAACCATACACGCAAACATGAAACCTGAAATAAGTGCCAAAAAGGTGATGCTCAGCTGCTGCTGGAATGTTAAGGGCATTATTTATCGGGAGTTGCTTTTAAAGAGATCTACAATTAATGCAGATATTTACTCTGAACAATTGGACCGATTAGCCAACAAATTTAATAGTCAAGAGCATCGAGTTTATTTTCTATATGATAACACTAGACCACATGTTGAAAAACGTACTCGTGATAAATTAGAGGAGCTCGGCTGCGTTCTACTCACTCATACACAATATCCGCCGGACATTACGCCTTCTGATTACCATTTATTCAGGACTCTAAGTAACCATTTACGTGAAAAAACAATCAATGTTAAAGAAAATTTATAAAGCGACCTCGCACAGTTTTCAAAGTTACCGGAATTTTATAAGAAAGGCATATTGTCGCTGCCAACTAGATGCCGACAAGTAGTGGATAGTAATGGTACATACTTAAATTAAATTTAATATGACATATAATTTTTTCAATACAAATTGTTGACAGCAACTCGGGATTAAAAACTTATTAGCCAACTTATTGGCCAACATACACGTACTTTCCCAAGAAGCTGAACGTTTATAGAAAGAATATTGTTTTGTGACATGTAATTCCCTGTTTGCTGGATTTTTAAAACAGAATTTTTTTACAATGTACAAGTCCTAATTGAATAATTAAATTCCTAAAGGTATATTATCGGTAAAATTAAGCTTTACAATACAACATTTAGATTGTAAACAAAAGGGGACAGGCCGACTAAAAGGTTTGCGCCTGTTATCTAGATCATATTAGTTTAGTTCAAATTTCTACACCATTAATTAACATTTTTTCTTCATTGGTTATATATGAATATGACCGATCTCATTAATTTGTTTTCCCAACGATACTCTTTTTTGAAATCCTTTATTACTCTCGTTCACTTGATTCATATATTTTGCTGTATATCCTATAATAGATGAGAACTCTCTGCAGTAGGTCTATAATTGAGTAATATTTTCATATAAGCTCTATATGCGTGTGCATTTTTGGGGGTGATATTAACTCTTGGTTTAAATGAATATTTAATTGATTACATAAATAATATATTGAATATATTTGGCGTTAATTTTGCAGAAATTCATTATTGATAATTAAATGGAGCTACGTGATGTAGTATTATTTCTCCTTTCTTTAAATTCTTTACCACGACCTAGGTTTCGTTGTATTACAACATCTTCTGTTATATACTGGAATTCAAATGTTGAATACAAGTAGTTATTGAAAATGGATTCCGCCATAATTCTAAACTTAACCGTTGTGATCGGTTAAGTTTAGAATTAATGATAATTTCCTAAATTACTTGAAAAATTGTGACAAGATTTTATTAGTAATTTTTCCAGCGCTTTCTGAAATAAATGCAAATTTTAAAACTGAAACTTGTATTGTATGAAAAACATTATAAATGGATTGAAATCTTAATTAACATTGATTAAATATTAATCACAAATCATTAATAGCTACAAAACTAATGATTTAACCATTCATTTTGATACAAATATTTATCAAAAAGAAAGGAATGAAAATGCAAATAGACCGATAACCAAACCATATAAATTCTGTGTAAAGATTAACAAATGAGGTGGGAAAAGCAGTAACGTTCACCAACCTTCAAAATCGTATTTATAAAAATAAGAGTTCGGTACATTACATGCCTTAAATTTAAACCTAAACCTATTTAGACGAAATTCAAGTTTTTCTTAGATTTCATTCAAATTACCCTTTTAGTCCAAATAAATTACTTGCAATATTTTAAATAAATTTCACCGTTTAGAATCCAGTATTCAGAGAGTAAGTTCATAGGTGCGATGCTTGAGCCGCCATTTTTTAAATGATTTTTAATAAATATCTCGGAAACGGCTACCCTTACAACAAATATTTCAGATTTTTTCATAAAGCACAAAATACTCTACTACAATTTTTGGTAAAGTTTTTTCCTATAATCAATATTTTTAATAGTGCGAGACCTCAAATTGCTTCATTTACAGTTTAAAGGCAGCTTACGGACTTCTTATAAGAGTCGCTGTACGCTTGCCCGTGTTCTGTTTTGTAGTTAAAATAGAAAATTTGTTTACTATTTTAACTGCATTTATTGTAAGTCCAGCCATTTCCGAGAAATTTAAGTAAAACCATTTTCCAAAATGGCGGCTAAAATTTTTACTCGGGGCGGGCGACAAACTATTTCCCTTGCAAAAACAAATTTCCCAATTATTGGACTGTCACTTCGCCAAAGCCCCCTTAAATATGTGCCTATGAGAATATATCTCGAAATTATTTGACGATTTTTCGTACATCATTTTCTAATTACACATTTTAAAAATTTGGAATCAATATTACATGTTACTTAATTATATTTGATAAAAATCAATACTTTATCATTTAAATTGTCACGAGAATTTCATAAAATGGTTTAAAAGGAAGGCGTCTTATTTTGCACAATTCAAATCTAAGTGTCGGCCACCGCACTAGAGAGATATAAGAATGTGTGAGACAACAAGCGCGGAGTATCTCAATGGGCACTTCAGACAGATGGTTCATAACTCAACGTCAAGAGCACAATGTATTATCCGGGCGAAGAATTTTTTTATGATGGATATGATAGTACACAATGCTTCAGCAATAACTTGCTGTACTTCCAGTGAATATCGCTGCGCAATAATACCTTTTGGGTGTCAATAAATATATAAACACATCAAATCACTCCCCAGCGACGAGTACAGAGAAAAAAATTAGATTGCTCCATTCGTTATCATTGAAAATAAAAACTTATTATTTACACCTATGTCCCATGGTTCAACTCGCGTGAAATTCGGAATGAGAATTTTTTTTTCTCTTCGTTATAAACTGTAGCCATATTAAAAATAGATGTTTAAATCACGAAAATCTGTCCTGTGGATTTTATGTGATTGACGCACAAAGTAACATTCTATATATTAAATCAATCACTATTTTTATAAAACTTTATCTATATACAAATTTTACTCTGTTACAATTATATAATATGTGTAGATTTGTAGATATTACTTGTCAAGATAATTTTTTTGCTATTTTAAAATCGGGAAAAGCCTGCATTGTGTTCACAAATACCTCATTTAATATTATATATACAGTTAATGACTACGTAATATAAAATGGCCATGAATCGTATTTATATTTTTATAGCTTTATATCACAGAGAAATAGTTTAGAGATATAATCGATTTAGGAAACTAAATATTACGGAAATAATAAGACTTTCTATGACTGGCTATGAAACTTTTTCGCAAGATTACAAACATATTTACTGTAGAGACAGCTAAATAAGAAATGGGGGAACTTCAGCAAGCAAAAACATGTTTTCCTCGTACGAGGGAAAAACCTGCAAGGTAAATGGTTTTGTTTACACGGATGTGCTCTTTGTGGGCTGCGAATTTACCAGTTAAATGTAAGCCTATACGTTGAATCAGAATTGTTTAGCTGCGAAATTTTTATATTTTAAATTAGGTACATTTTAATTTATATTAAAAGGGGATGCCCAGAAACTGTAATAAAGTAAACCTGTCTTGAAATTTATATAGACGGTACATAAAAAGATCCGCATACTTGTTAAAATCTGGTACGGTCAATCGCTTGTTGAAATGTTGATTTTTAATGCAATAGTTATTAAAAGGATATCCTTGAATAAAATTATTATTAATATCAGGACAGTGTATGTATATGTACGTAACGTTTCTTACATTGATAAATAAAGTAAATTTTCTTTTTTTTCATTTATTTAAAATAATCGATCCAAAAAAATTATATAGTTTCTAGAAGTCATGCACAGTTTGTATTTCAGAACTTTTTAATTCATGTAAAGAAAATTTAATTAACGAACCTTGGCAACACAAATACATATCCATGATTCTTCACCACTAGCGAATGAGAGACCGAATTGTGATTTTCCATAGACATTGGAAAATGAAAAGCGTTACCATTATTCAAAACACTATTGATCATCGTGTCAATACCAGCCATTAGTATCGTTGTATCCATAATAACAATTTTCCGTTTATAATATTCGTAAAACATTTTTACTGGTTATGTAATGATATATTGCTTTTCCTGGTTAATAAATTACATATTTTTTATTTTATTTTTGCCGAACATCGATAAAATAATTCAGTACATTGGTATCGATTTTTTAAAAGCTTGTATTGATCACGGTAAATCAAGTAACGGTAGCATTTATAATATAATTTAACTCCGCATGGAAGCAAGTGAGCGATGAAGGGAACTCAAAAGACTTCACCCAGCACCAAATAATTCTGTGCGTAAAATTCAGAGGACAATGTTAAAAAACTATATGAAAATTGTCAACTGTTTCTAAAAAATCATTGTGCAAGTTGCGATTTCATAAAAAAAAATTACGTTCTTTCATCTAATAGGCTTCAAATATATTAAGTTTGATACACCTGTATACAAATATACATGTTGTAATAAAAACTTGTCTAATACTCAAATAAACGGTCCTGTGCAACAAACCAAATAGAAAACATTAAGGACACACGCCATATTCCCAATCGATTCTATGCAAGTCTGATCGCGTTTTTAATGTCTAAAATATCACCATTAGTTAAAATCTTATTATTTCGCGAACGCGGAGTTCACGAAATGTTTAAGTTTTAAAACTGATTAATTAAAAAAGAGCTTTATTTTTTTAAAATAATTATTATTATCGCGTCCCAGTAGAGACATTCAGTACCCATTTTTATTTTTTTATTTAATTCTTATTTCGTAAAAATGGCGATATTCATGTAATGTCTTTTTGGAAAAGAAATTTTAAATTTTATGTCCATCCAATGATAAAATACAAAAACTAGATTACAATAAGAAAATACTATTAAATATTCAATTATCAATTTCCCCCGTGAAGGACATACAACGTAAGCTTTTTGTCGAAAATGTTTCTTACAACAAAAAATAGCCGCAGGACATAAGTGGGAAAATCGTTTCGTGAAACGAAAAAAGAGGGCGATGAAGGTTTTTCTATCTAAGGAAAATAAATATTTTCACGCTACTTCTCTCTGCTTTCGCTTTGGCTTTTTGGCCTTTGTGTTATTCTTTACTTACCTAGTATACGGGTGTTCATGGGCGTACGTATTCCGCAAATATTTACAAAATAACATGATCCGATTCTCAATGTTTTGCTGTTGTGCGAGAAGTAAACTATGAATAGAACATCTTTTATCGTATCGATCATTTTTATCATAGCCATATAAGTTGCGAGCTTCCTTAACTTTACTCTAACATAGGTTTTGAATACGAAAAATTCACATACATTAAAAATTTGAGAAACAAATATATAGGGAACATTTTTGGCGAAATCTGGGAGAAAAATCAAAGAGAATAAAACGATTTTTATAAAAATTATTCGATGTCATCAATTTCTTAAGAAAATTAAGCGATTGTGCAATTTTCCTTATCCCTATTCGATTGACTTTCGAAATTTGGAAAATAAATAATTATATTTGAGATGTCGATTCTCTTCTTTTGAGATGCCAACATCAATTCCTCTGTTACTCCACTAAATGTTTTATTTTGTAGAGATTATTATCTTTTAGAGAGAGAACCTTTGTCTGCAGCAAGTTGGAGAAGGGGCTAGACAACACACAATGAATTATTTCGTGGATACAAATCATTATTGCTTGGTTACAAAAAATAAAATACGAAATAAAACAAAAATGACCGTGTACTTATGTATTCCATAGATGGCACTGTGAGTATCGGCGGCTAACTCAGTCAGCAAAGTAGATTTTTATTGGTTGACAGCACTCGCGTTGTTATTCAGATTGTTTGGTTATATTAAAAGAATTGTATGAAAAAGGAATTGACAATTTAAATAATAAACTTTAAATGTTGTTTCTTTGTATTTAGGTAGAATAGTACTATTTAAGTTAAACCGTGTAATTATTCTTATGTGTACTACTAGTATTAAAATAAACAAACTTTGTTTTCAGAGCAACGCAATTGTTTAATTGAATTTTAGTTAGGTTTAAAAAAGGACACTTGCAGTAATAATATAATACTAAGATATCAGTTAACTCGAAGAACTTACTTCTGAAATTTAAAAATCAATAATATTATCCGGGCGTATCTGCTCGTTACTTTTGCGCAGAATTGCACGGGATTTTCCCAATTGGTCAACATAATTTGAAGTGTAATTTGAAAAGTTTACGATTTTACAAAATTCTCCCATCTTACAGCAGTCTTTGAAATGCATTATATAAAACAAAAGAGCTTCTAATGACTGCCGGTACCTGTCGGTAATCTGCAAAAATATAGCCTATCTAAAGACTTTCGGATATGTTGGTACTTGTCAGAATATTAATACCTACCTAAAGACCTTATTTATTTTATAACTAGATTGGAATAATTATATCGCTTGAAGATGTTCATTTCTATATTATCCGTTTATTGTTTAAATGTTGGTTATCTACACCATTACCAAAAAATCCAGTTTGTTATTTTGTCTCATTTTGTAATATCAAAATTATTCCAATTTCCTAAATAAGAGGACAATTATGCCAGACACCGAAATCCACTTAAGTTTGCTAAAAGGTTTAAATATATATTTTATATATATATATATATATATATATATATATATATATATATATGTGTATATATATATATATATATATATATATATATATATTTTATATATATATTTTTTATAAATCTTGACATAATGATTTGGTTCAAAAAGTTTTCGTATTGTGGCTTTTTCTATTTTTAACTTTCTTCTAAACTTCTTTCCAGTCCAGTCATTTAAAATTACGAAAACGAATACCCAGACGATATATTTTCAATAGTGCTTATTCATGAAAATATCAATTGGATTGATGTATTACGTAAAAGCAAAAAGTGTCACTTAATGTTATCTCAAACTAATTACTACCTAATATCGTAGTTAATATTTTTTTGTTATTTTAATAACCTTTATTTCCTAATACTATGAAGGAATATTAACTGAGTTCATGTAATAATGGAAAAGCAAAAATAGTCACTTTCAATCAATACACCAAAGCGGTCGTCTAAAGGAGAAAAGTCTCTCACTTCTAACAAATATTTTTATAAGAAAAAACGTAGGCAACAAAAAATGAGAAAATCATTTGTCTACGGAAAAACGATAGCGAAGGACAAAGGAAAATGAAATGCGTGTTAAATATGGACAAAAAAGGCCCATAGTGTGGCCCTAGTGCGTTGTACGGAACGTCGTTTGCGCCGAAATATATATATATATATATATATATATATATATATATATATATATATATATGTATGTAAATCTTGACAGGATTAGGTTTAAACAATACGCATACAAGTTATATAATTATTGAAGCATTTTGGTAAAGGAACATTTCTGATTAGTTAATAATTTTATTATTACCAGTGAAAATCGTCTGCGAAAATGGTCAAACTTATATTTCCAAATGGTCAAACTTATTTTTTCGTTGAAGATGCTTGTTTTAGAATAATAAGGAATACTGAATATTCCATACGTACTTTTAAATGTTAGCTATTGCGATATCTGCAGTATAATATGTTTTATAGTAATAGGAACATTAAATTTCAAATCTTTACATCAAACGGTTTCTAGGAAAACCAGTGATCAGGAAGTATTTCTTGTAATCAAGCTTATCTTTAAAGCATTTATAAAACGGAAATGCCATTCATTATATTTTTTAAGTCACGTAAATAGAACGAAATTCATAATATGGAAAATACATCTACTACATAAAAATGTGTATGAATGTATAAATTCTAAGTGGCCTGTGAATGTAAATATGAAACAAGTAATTACTCAAATAAGTAAGTACATCGGTTAATATCAGCTCGATAATAATTACGTTGTTTATATTCTTACAATTACATTCATGGTACTAACATAAGCCTATGAGATGTAACTACAATTTTTTTTTTAAAAATTAATTTAGAGAACGCATATTGAATATATTTGGCGTTCATTTTGTAGAAATTCATTATTCACAATTAAATGAAACTACGTGATGTAGTATTATTTCTACTTTCTTTAATTTCTTTAATACAACGAAACCTAGGTCGTGGTAAAGAAATTAAAGAAAGTAGAAATAATACTACATCACGTAGTTTCATTTAATTGTGATTAGAGAACAAATTTAAATTGTATTTTACCACGTATATCACTGCGCTGTAGCAGTTACATAATTGATTATATTTATAACTATAACCAACAAAAATACTAAGGAATAATGACTAAAAGGAAAATAACTACTTGTAAAAAATCAGCTCGTTTTTAAAAAGGTACATACCCATTTAAACACGAACTGGTCGGAAAACATAAGAGCAGTTTGAATGACGAAAATTACAAAGGGTAAAAACTTTTAAAAACACACAATTTAAATATTTAGTCGAAATAGCTGCATAAGAACATTACGTGAGTGGAGGGCGAAGGATTTAAGGAAACTGTAAACTGTTCAAAGACGAGTGAGTTTATGGACGTTGGAGCTTACGTAGAGGGCGGCCGCCCCCCGCCTGAACCTCAACCTAATTACTAAGATCAACATTCACGGAATACCTTTTCCGGAATGTTTAACTTTTTCACGGTGAAACTTTGTTGTAAGTATTAACAAGGGTTTCGTTGTAAGAATTAATTTACAAGGATCAAATTGGTGAGGAAAGGAAAGAAATTAATAAAAAATCGTTACTAACATTAACGATTTTATAACTTTTGATTATAATACCACGTACAGCAAGTTTATTGTCTCTCGATCGTTTATTTTGCTGTTGAGAATTTGGAAGAATCTTACACCGGCCATATAGCTAACATATTAATAATTGTCTATTTGTTTATTCCTAATCCATTACAGAACATAATAATTCCAGAATAAAGAAGGATCGATTGGTACGAGTTGAACTTTGATACTGATGGTCCTGTAAATATAGGTATTTTAAAACACCACTGGGTGTCAAGAATATTTGAGCTATTCTTGTACAAAATGAGACCCACTGCCATAGGCTCGATACCCCCATAATATCCTCTGACTATCTCTCATTCCCTATAATTCAGCTACAAATACTTTCTGCTTACTAGAGGAAGAATTTTACTATTAGTAACGTTTTTGCGTCCCAATAAATAATTGACTGATGGATATTTCTATCTTCGTCCATTACCTACGCACGTGACTGCCACCATTATCTGCCGGTAGGGATAACGTACTCACATGAAGATGACAGTTCACTGTGCCTCTATGATATGTTCAAATTAAAAGTAGAAGTAAAACATCAACGTGATATCGACTCTACAGGAGATACATTATTTATTTTACAGACATGAAGCTATAAATTTTTCCTTATTACAATTTTTCGACAACCAGTATTTTAGAATTACTGCGGCTAATGTTTTAAAAATGTGAACATGAGTATGATTGTCTCGTTTTTCACTTAATATCATCGGAACGCTTTTTTCGCAGAGACATTATCACCTTCATTTAACATTCTATTGAAAATACAACACAAAAAAACTGTAATTCACTTCAAAATTTGCCATACTGAAACCACTTTAACTTAATTGAAACGTAATGTAAAACGCAATGTAATTATGTAAATCTATAAGCACGATGACTCGCTGATACTGAACGTGTTGAAACATGTCTGTACATGCGACAAATACTGTCAAGCAGCCACCTCTGAGTGTAGAGAGGGACACACCTTTTCGGTGAAAAGAGACAAAAAAATTAGAAAATTTATACTGTGCTACTATTGATTCTGAATAAGTATATTCTATACACCGTAGCTGCTCGCGACATCACTAGCTTTAATTTCTTTTTTTGTAACACAATGAAATACAATGTACAATGTAATTTTAAATAAATCTTCTCAATAAACCTATAATAAAAAAATCCTTAAAAATAATGATATTAAGTAGAGTTAAAAATTTCTTAAGTTATTGACATTGAAACGTAATTTTGACTGGCTGAATCAGTTAGTAACTGACAAAGAGAAAAGGGTTACATACGTTAACCATACACGGAAACATGAAACCTGAAATACGTGCCAAAAAGGTGATGCTCAGCTTCTGGTGGAATGTCAAGGGCATTATCCATTCGGAGTTGCTTTTAAAGAGATTTACAATTAATGCAGATATTTACTGTGAACGTTGTGTTACTTACTGCCAATAAATTTAGTAGTCAACAGCATCGACAGCAACGAATTGAATAGTCAACCACATGTTGGAAAACGTACTCGTGATAAATTAGAGGAGCTCGGCTGGGTTCTACTCACTCATCCACCATATTCGCCAGACATTACGCCTTCTGATTACCATTTATCCAAGGCTCTAAATAACCATTTAAATTTAAACAAAAAATTAACGTTGAAGAAGATCTACAAAGCGACGTCGAACAGTTTTCAGTCACCGGAATTTTACAAGAAAGCCATATTGTCACTGTCATTTAGATGCCGACATAATAATGGTACATACTTAAATTAAATTTGAATAGAATATTGTTTTATGATATGTAATTCCCTGTTTGCTGGATTTTTAAAATAGAATTGTTTTATAGCGTACAAGTCCTAATAGAATAATTAAATTCCTAAAGGTATGTTGTCGGTAAAATTAAGTTTCACAATACAACGTTTAGCTGTGATATGAACAAATGGAGACAAGGCGACTAAAGGGTCTGCGCCTATTATATACATCATATTATTTTAGTTCAAATTTCTACACCATTAATTAACATTTTTTCTTCATTGGTTATATATGAATATAACCGATCTCATTAATTTATTTTCCCAACGATGCTCTTTTATAAAATCCTTTATTACTCTCGTTCACATGATTCATATATTTTGCTGTATATCCAATAATAGATGAGGGCTCTCTGCAGTAAGTTTATAATTGAGTATTATTTTCATATAAGCTACATATGCGTGTGTATTTTTGGGGGTGATATTAACTTTTGATTTAAATGAATATTTAACTGATTATATAAATAATATATTGAATATATTTGGCGTTAATTTTGTAGAAATTCATTATTCATAATTAAATTAAACTACGTGATGTAGTATTATTTCTACTTTCTTTAAGTTCTTTACCGTGGTAAAGAACTTAAAGAAAGTAGGTTTTAGCAAAGATTAACTCCTTAGATTAACTAACCTAGGGTTCGTTGTATTACAACATCTTCATGTGGGCTATTAGCAAAGATTAACTCTTTGGAACTTCCAAGAACATTTATATATTACACAAAACAATAGCAATTAGCAAAGATAATAGGTTTATTTATTTTTATTTTTTCTTATATTTTTTAAATGTGTAGCCAGAACGAAACAATTTTAAATGTACTGCAGTATCAATGTTCTTTAACTATATTACGTCTAGAAGATATTAAGTATGGATGATGATATTGTACTTAGTTTTTTATTTAATATATTAACGCTGGTGTCTCTATAATGACTGTTTATTTCCAATGTTTCTAGGATATTGAGTTTATTGACTTTTGTATTTATTTGTCGGTTTATTTGTAGGGAGCATTGTCGGTAAGAGGGTGATGGTTATTTTCAATGAAGTGTTTTGCAAAGTGTCTGGTTTGTTATTTCGCCAGCTGGCAATGTGTTCTTTGCATCTCTTCCTGTTTGACCTACACTATTACATTTAAATTTATAGATACCACTCTTTTTATATTTATCTATTTTTTTCTTTATTATTAATAAGAGTTTTACCCAAATTAAAGTACTATAGATACATGTGGTATTATTTATATTTTTATTATAAGTTAAGATTTTTCTTATTTATGTGATACATTACCTATGTGTGGGATGGATTTATAGTAAATTTTATTATTATTGGGTACGACCGGGTATATTTCTTGGATTAGTATTTTTCGTAATTTATTCTGGTACGGTTTTGTGAAAATTGATAGGCTATAATTATTATTTGCTGTGATTTGTTTAATAGTTTTCATTTCGTTACGTAAATTAGATTTTTCTAGTGGGATGGTTAATGATCTGTGAATAATCGAATGGAAAGCTGCTAACTTATGGAACTAAGGATGTTGTGAATGGCCATTAATTGTGGAGTCGGCAAATGTGTCTTTTCTAAATATAATAAATTTATGTTTTTGTTTTTGCGTTCTAATGTGATATCGAAAAAGATAGTTTATTATCGAATTCTACTTCTAAACTGATTTTATATTATTGTGTAGGGAGTTGGCAAAGTTAACAAACTGGTCTAACTGTCACTGTGTAGCTTTCCAACAAATAAGGATGTCGTCTACTTATCGCTAATTTACTGTTTAAGAGGCTGGTTTCTAGATTGTTCCTGAACAACTCGGCTAATAGAGGACTGAGGGGGCGCCCATTGCAAGGCCATCGACTTGTGGAAAACAATTATTATCGAATAAGAAGTAATTTTGGTCCATGCATAATTTAAACAGGTCTATAATTTCCGATACTTCAACGGGGTTGAACCGTTTTATTTCTAAGATATCCAAAATCATATTTAGACAATCTTTGAGTGGTATATTATTCGATGGTATTTTATTTTATTTATAAAATAACCAATATTATCCGTAAAATTTGAAGGAATTATTTTTTAATATGTTTGAATACAATTAAACGTATAATGAATGATTACTTAGAACCCATGTTTATGATGAAACATTTATTTCATAATTTGATTGTACTTTTATTGAAAAAAAACTATAAAATAGTATATAAAAATTGAATATTTTCATACTAATCTGTCATACAGTATTCGGTATAGTCATACAGCAAATTATATGAATCAAATGTATAAGACTAATAAAAGATATCAAAAAAGGGCATCGTTACGAAAAGAAAGTGATGAGATTGAAATGCATGTTTTATTTAATATATTCAGTCGAAAAAAATGCTAATTGATTGTGTAGAAATTCGAAATAAACTATCTAAGGATATTTTGAACTTGGTGACGGATATAGATAAACATATCCCTAAAGCTCACATACTAGATGCTACATTAATGATACGAAGATCACTTTTAAATCAAATCTTTTTAACTAATTCAAGGGCATTATTTATAACTACTGCAAATATCCAATCACTAGAATAGTAGTTAGAGTACTCACGGTACCATCAGATCTTCAAAGTAAGACACTCGATAAGGTTTTTCTCGGACAAATTCCAAAACGTTGCATTAAAGGTTTTATTGATAACATTGTATTTAGTGGTAATCTAAAACAAAATCCATTCAATTTCAGTTGCTATAAGATGTCTTCGTTTTTCCGTATATTAACGACAATCAAATTCCATCCAAACCACTGCAACCAAACTTTGTAGAATGTAATGATTATATTTAATTATATCACATATTTTCGCGGACTAGGATGTTGTAGATTGCATATAATATTGGACATTCATACAATCACCAAACGGTGGGTGCTTTGCTTAACCCCCTTAATTGAATGAAAATATATAACTCGTCTAAGAGCCCCTCATCATGAAAACAATCATATCAATACTCAAAATTAGTGCAATGTTAACATATCAATAAGCGTGCACGTAAAAATAATGATTGGTATAATTCGGCAACCTACTGGGTGCCTTAATTAAAATTTTCACCCAATCTCCCCGTTTTCTCTCTTGTTAAGTAACGATTCCAGATTTTAATAATTTACTAGACACTCCCCTGGGAATCTTTCCACCTTTTTTGGGTGTCCCTTTTAATTTCTTATAAAAAAAGGACTCTAAACATTTTTAAAAATATGCTGCTTGTTTCTAATCTTAATAGAATATTTATCAATCTAACTCCATTCACTCGTGTAAGTCGAGTTAATTCGTATAATTCCAAATAATCATTTCCCTCCAAATTTTCTCCCCGTATTCGTTTATATCACCCTCTCGAAATTATATCTTTGAAGTAATACATTAAGTATATTAAGTAACAATATGTGGTATATGCAAGTGATACAAGTGAACAATGTGAACTGTTCACATAGTGAACCAACATTCAGACATGTAAACCAACATCAAACATCCTAATGCCTAATGGCGAATGTAATATTACTAGTGTATGTCAAGTTATGCGAATAAATGATAAACTGTGTCAGTTGTAGAAAATTCGATTGGAAAGTCATTACAGGGTAAATATTTTAAAACTTCGCCGAAACGGTAATTATTCATTTGGATCTTGGACAGGTCTTCGCGTTTATAATTAAAACGTAACCATTATTGGTATTCGAATAGTTTCGGTGCAAATAGCACGATGCGTATTTATAAGCATATAGCACGATGAGTACTGAACAATTTGCAATTATTTTCATTGAAATATTTAAATATGCTTGTATTTATAAAGATATTTTGTGCTTCGCGTTTCTATTTGTTGCGAGTTTTAAAATGGCGAGTGGCAGTGGCCAGTTATAAAGTATTAATGATAGAAAGATGACGTTAATATTGTTGCTATGCATTAAATTATTAAAATAACTACAAACATGTTTGTATTTTTATAAAACTGATAAAAGTGTTCCGTAATCGTCCCAGGAAGAGGTCAATGAAAGTAGAAGAAAATGTTAGTAGGAAATGTTAGTAGGTAAGCACAAGTTCAAACCCTGCGTGCATGTATGCACATACGAGTACGTATTTTGTATCGTACATAAGTATGTATGCGCGTCTTTAAAGGCTTATTACATTTGAAGGAAGCATCCAACACGGACGTTTTTATTGGTAATAAGCAAAACATATTTTCCGAGTTCCGGAAATCGTTCCGTCCTTTAGTTATGTTACCAAAAATTCAAACCCTGTATAATAATCATGATAAAATAGTTTCCTACATAAATTAAGAAAAACTAATTCGATTGAACAAAGGTCAGCCTACTCGCATTGGTTCAAAATCCATCAAAAAGTAAAAGCACAAAACTAAACTTTTTTTTCCTAACACTAGAGAATTAACACCGCACGCGTGCATTTAAAAATAAATTAAATTTTAAATTATGCAAACAAATTATTAAAACAAAATGTCTCACGCAGCTTTAATGACTGGTCTATTTTTCATATTATCATATTTTTCATTTTTAATCAGTTGCCTATCACTCTATCACTTGATGGTAATAAACTATTAATCCAGCCTACGTATAAACGAAACCAGTTGAATTGATTTTAATAAATGTGATATCAAAATGGTTTGTTTTGGACCCTGTGAATATAACTAGGGACACAAACGTGATAAATAATTATAATCAGACATGATTACAGTTTCAAATACATAGATGCCTACGTCAAGGAATTGATTAGGTGTGGGTAAAATTTTATTTTTAATGGAAAATTTCACAAAAATATTTTATAAAATATAATTGTATGATCTAACTCCTTAAAAGGTCAAATGTAACGTAATTAGTTTATTTGATATCTTCGTCACAAACACAGTTAAAGCTTCTTGGGTCCGTAACCGAATGGAAAAAAGTAATCTTTATTATGTTGATCTGTCTGTTTCTCATCCGTATATCACAGCGTCACAGCTTTTTCAATGAAAAGCAGTTGAACTAGAGGTCGAACGAATCGCTATTTCCCTATTATAATTAGTAACATTATTAAACAGTAACATAATATCAAACCTGTTAAAATATGACATGTTATTTGACAATATAAAATTTACATTTAGACAATAAATACACAACACGTTCACAAACAACATGTTACATAAATAACATTAGTTATTAAGGAGTATATATAACAATCATTAGCCATATAAAATTAATATATGTCCATTAGCCATATCTCAAGAATAGCTGGTTCAAATTGAATGCAGCTGTCTAGGTAATTTTTATTAGGGAGTTTTTAATCTATATTAAAAGGAAACCGGATAATTGTGAATACAATGGTAAATATTTTTTTTTATTTTTATTCAAAACTATTAATTTGTGAGAAAGTTATAAATTATAAAATGTTCATGCATTTTTTTTCTCATTTTGCTCTCCAACATCAAAGTAGTTTCATGTTTCACTACGTTTTCTCCAACGAATTACAATGTAAGAAATGTTTTTTAACACAAAAAAAACATGTGTATATTTACAAATTATAAGCAAAATGGATATTTAAATTATTATCTTATTTTAAAATAATTATAAAAAAAATACAACTAGGCTCGCATTAATATTTTCGACACAACGAAACAATAACGCATGCAGATTTCAAACATTTTATCGAAACTATTATAATACAGCACGAGTCAGATAATAGATATGGATTTTAATTTTGGAATAATTAACAATTCAGGTAATATCATTCGGTAAAACTCGATGTCAATCGGCGATATTCGGTCAATACGAAACAAGGGGCGACCCCAAAAAAATGCGTTGTGCCTCTCTCGCGTTCTTCCTGTGCACAGACGAGTGACGGACACAGTTTAACAGAGAATACCATTCTTAAATAGCATAACGTCTGTAAACCATAGGTAACATTATATATCCTATTCAATCAATACTCTGTTACACATACCTATTACGTTATAATTTTGTCCGCACTAATACTTATACATACAGGCGTCATACAAAGAACGTATTTTTTATTCATACAGGTGACTCTGTGAATTTAATTAAATAGAAAATGTTACGAAACTACATGAAAGACATAATTTTCTCATAAATTTAACCAAGTTTAATTTTCATTAGTATCAGTTAACTAATCATTTAAATTTCCATCAATATAATATTACTGTAAGAAAACAGAACGGAAAAAGCGACATGTCAATAATATTCAAAATAATTATGTGTATTATGGTGAAAGTTTCATACTCGTTATTTACACTGTTAGGATTGGCGTATTGACATGTCATTTATTTGCATTCATTTCAAAAAATAGTTTAATCTTTCTGTTCAGCCCAGTTGAAAACGCCCGGGTTTACTTATAAGTATTTTTAAATAATGTAAATCCATAGAAAACGAATGTTTCTAAAGTAGAGTGGTTCTTTTAATTATTCGTCGTTAAAAATAGATGTTAATATCATGAATATCCCAAAAAGTACGATATGAAAGAGGCTTGGACACTAGCTTACTATGTGTAAATATAATAGATACGGAAAACTCCGTATAAGTATTTTAAAAATTGTTTGCGTTACAATTATCAACTGTCAATTATTATCACCCAAGAAGACATTACTACATACATTTTTTTAATGAAGCGAGTGAAATCATAATCTCAATATTTCCCTTTAATTTAGTCTATATACAATTTTTGACACAATTTCTATTTCAATTAAACGTTAATTCATTATAACCAAGCTAAATAACTAAAGAAAAACTTTATATTATAAGTGAATCTCATATTTTTATGCATAGATATTTTCAAAATAAAAAGTTCTATTAGAAAAGTTCTATTAGTAAGAGTCAAATTAAATTATACTCTTACTCCACATTGTGGAAACTTTTTTTAGAGCCTAGTCCAAAGCTTTTTCTTTGCATTTTTCGCATGTCCCAACAGCAGCTTATTAAACTGTCTTAAGTCGGCACTTCATCAATGAGTCTATTTGACAAATAAAATTACTTTCTTTGTTCCAAACTAACCGATAGCGTGGACGACGTGCTGTAAAAATACTCCAGCAATAAAATTATCGAGTACGAGCTGACCGCAATATGAACTTGGATTGCGCGTACTGTGTCATCCTTTTTATATTTGTGCAATAAATTCGAAATTTAATTTCACAAGTGTTCCATAATAATAAAAAAGATTACTTATCGAATGATTTTAAACAATCACGAATCGAAATAAAAATAGATACAATTTTATGACTTTCGGAAGTAAAACACTTTCATAGACAATCTAGGAATAAATTTAAATGATGTTTTCCAGTTTAAAGGCAGCTTACGGGCTTCTTATACGAGCGGCTGTACGCTTGCCCGTGTTTTGTTTAGTAGTTAAAATAGAAAAATTATTTACTATTTTAACTGCATTTATTGTAAGTCCAGCCATTTCCGAGAAATTTAAGGAAAACCATTTTCTAAAATGGCGGCTAAAATTTATACTCAGGGCGGGTGACAAACAATTTCCATACACATCATCATCATATATATTAATATCATCATCATCATATATATTAATACGCTAAGGTTAATATGTTACTCTCCCTTTTTAGAAAAAACCTCACAACTAATCCACATAAATTATATATCATTTTATAGATAATTGCTTGCTCTACCGGCATCCACAACTAAAAAATTTATTATTGCTATTGTTTTTGCAAATTAATTAATTATTAAAATTATATACACAAAACAGCAATGCTGCCATCTAACGGCTCAACGTCAATATGATTGACGGTCGGTAAAAGTTTTGTTTAATTTCAAATCCACTCACGTATAAATAAAGTGGCGCTTTAGCTCAATGCTTTTGATACTTGCGCCTCTATATGTCAATTTTAGTAAAATATTTGTTTGATCTGTCATCTGAGCTTCATAATGGAATAAATAACGCGAAGACTTCACACGGGTCACGCTAGTAAACATAAATTCAAAAATCTTATTCAGCAAAATAAGATTTTTGAATTAATAAACAAAACAAATTTCCCAATTGTTGGACTGTCATTTTGCCCCCCTTAAGCCCCCTTAAATCTGTGCCTATGAAAATATATCCCGAAATTATTTGAAGATTTTTTTATATGTTATTTTCTAATTCCACATTTAAAATCAATATTACATGTTACTTAAATATATTTCCTAAAAATATTTATCACTTAAATTGTCGCGAGAAGTTCATAAGATGGCTTAAAAGGAAGGCGTCTTATTTTACACAATTCAAATTTATGCGTCGGCCACCATACTGGAGAGATGTAATGGTGTGTGAGACAAGCGGGGAGTATTTCAATAGGCACTTCAGACAGACGGTTCATAACTCAACGTCAAGGGCACAATATATTATCTGAGCGAAGAAAAACTTATGATGGAGATGATAGTACACAATGCTTCGACAATAACTTGCTGTGCTTCCAGTGAACATCGCTGCGCAATAATACCTTTTGGGTGTCAATAAATATATAAACACAACAAATCACTCCCCAGCGACAAGTACACAGAAAAATATTAGATTGCTCCATTCGTTATCGTTAAAAATACAGTACTTATTATTTATTACCTATATTATCTATATATTAAATCAACCACTCTTTTTAGAACATTATCTATATACAAATTTTACTGTGTTAAAATTATGTAATATGTGTAGATGTGTAGATATTATTTGTCAAGATAATTGTTTTGATATTTTAAAATCGGGCATTGTGTTCACAAAGGCCTCGCTTAATATTATATATACAAGTTAATGACTTCGTAATATAAAATGGCCATGAATTGTACTTATATTTTATAGGTTTATATCACAGAAAAATGTTTTAGAGATATAATCGAGTTAAGAAACTAAATATTACGGAACCTCTATAAGGAAATAATAAGACTTTCTACGAAAAGCCTACATTGTGTTCACAAATACCTCATTAAATATTATATATATATATATATATATATATATATATATATATATATATATATATATACAAGTTAATGGCTACATAATATAAAATAGCCATGAATCGTACTTATATTTTATAGCTTTATATCACAGAGAAATATTTTAGAGATATAACCAAGCTGGAAACTAAATATTACAGAAACCTCTATAAAGAAATAATAAGACTCTCTACGAAAAGCCTACATTGTGTTCACAAATACCTCATTTAATATTATATATACAAGTTAATGACTCCATAATATAAAATGGCCATGAACTGTACTTATATTTTACAGCTTTATATCACAGAGAAATGTTTTAGAGATATAACCGAGTTGGAAACTAAATATTACGGAAACCTCTATAAGGAAATAATAAGACTTTCTATGACTGGCTATGGAACTTTTTCTCAAGATTACAAACATATTTACTGTAGAGACAGCTAAATAAGGAATGGGAAAACTTCAGCAAGCAAAAACATGTTTTCCTCGTACGAGGGAAAAACCTGCAAGGTAAATGGTTTTGTTTACACGGATGTGCCCTTTGTGCGCCACGAATATACCAGTTAAATGTCAGCCTATACGATGAATCAGAATTGTTTAGCTGCGAAATTTTAATATTTCAAATCAGGTATATTTTAATTTATATTGAAAGGGGATGCCCAGTACTGTAATAAGGTTTACTTTACTATTTGTAGTGAAATTTATATAGACGGTACATAAAAAGATTCGCATACTTGTTAAAATCTGGTACGGTCAATAGCTTGTTGAAATGTTGATATTTAATGTAATAGTTATTAAATGAATATCCTTGAATAAAATTATTATTAATATCAGGACACTGTACGCATATGTACATAACGTATCTTACATTGATAAATAAAGCAAATTTTCTTTTCTTTCATTTATTTAAAATCATTGATCCAAAAAAAATTATATAGTTTCTAGAAGTCATGCACAGTTTGTATTTCAAAAATCGTTTAATTTATGTAAAGAAAATTTAATTAACGAACCTTGGCAACACAAATAAATATCCATCATTCTTCACCACGAGCGAATGAGAGACCGAATTGTGATTTTAGATCGACATTGGAAAATGAAAAGCGTTACCATTATTCAAAACACTATTGATCATCGTGTCAATACCAGCCATTAGTATCGTTGTATCCATAATAACAATTTTCCGTTTATAATATTCGTAAAACATTTTTACTGGTTATGTAATGATATATTGCTTTTCCTGGTTAATAAATTACGTATTTTTTATTTTATTTTTGCGGAACATCGATAAAATAATTCAGTACGTTGGTATCGATTTTTTAAAAGCTTGTATTGATCACGGTAAATCAAGTAACGGTAGCATTTATAATAGAATTTAACTCAGCATGGAAGCAAGTGAGCGATGAAGGGAACTCAAAAGACTTCACCCAGCACCAAATAATTCTGTGCGTAAAATTCAGAGGACAATGTTAAAAAATTATATGAAAATTGTCAACTGTTTCTAAAAAATCATTGTGCAAGTTGCGATTTCATCCAAAAAAATGACGTTCTTTCATCGAATAGGCTTCAAATATATTCAGTTTGATACACCTGTATACAAATATACATGTTGTAATAAAAACTTGTCTAATACCCAAATAAATAGTTCTGTACATCAAACCGAATGGAAAATGTTAAGGAATTACACGCCAATTCCCAATTGATACTATGTATGTCCGATCTCGTTTTTACGTCTTTAAAATGTCAACATTAGTTCAACGGGAAGTTCACAAAATTTTTAAGTTTTAAAATCAATTAGTGAAAAAACGTATTCCGCAAATATTTACAAAATAACATGATCCGATTCTCGATGTTTTGCTGTTGTGCCAGAAGTAAACTATCAATAGAACATCGTACAATAGAATAGCGCGCAACTTATCGACATACAATATATGGCTATGATAAAAATATCGATCATTTTTATCATAGCCATATATTGTATGTCGATAAGTTGCGCGCTTCGTTAACTTTAGTCTCACATAGGTTTTGAATACGAAAAATTCACATACATTAAAAATTTGAGAAACAAATATATAAGGAAAATTTTTGGCGAAATCTGGGAGAAAAATCAAAGAGAATAAAACGATTTTTATAAAAATTATTCGATGTCATCAATTTCTTAAGAAAATTAAGCGATTGTGCAATTTTCCTTCTCCCTATTCTATTGACTTTTGAAATTTGGAAAATAAATAATTATATTTGAGATGTCGATTCCCTTCTTTTGAGATGCCAAAATCAATTCCTCTGTTACTCCACTAAATGTTTTATTTTTTAGAGATTATTATCTTTTAGAGAGAGGACCTTTGTCTGCAGCAAGTTGGAGAAGGGGCTAGACAACACACAATAACTTATTTCGTGGATACAAATCATTGTTACTTGGTTACAAAAAATAAAATATGAAAATAAATAAAAAACAAAAATAAAAAGAAATTGTTTTAACGAATAATATATACATATATATATATATATATATATATATATATATATATATATATATATATATATTTATATATACGTAAAAAATTATATTTCTTTAATTGATACATCGCGCTCTTCTGTCGGTCTGTCGGTAAGCAGTGACCGTGTACTTATGTACTCAGTCAGCAAAGTAGTGTTTCATAAAGAATTGTATGAAAAAGGAATTGACAATTTAAATAATAAACTTTAAATGTTGGTTCTTTGCTTTTAGGTAGGATAGTACTATTTAAGTTAAACTGTGTAATTATTCTTATGTGTACTACTAGCATTAAAATAAACAAACTTTGTTTTCAGAGCAACGCAATTATTTAATTAAATTTTAGTTAGGTTTAAAAAGGACACTTGCAGTAATAATATAATACTAAGATATCAGTTAACTCGAAGAACTTACTTCTGAAATTTAAAAATCAATAATATTATCCGGGCGTATCGGATTTTCCCAATTTGTCAACATAATTTGAGAAGTTTACGATTTTACAAAATTCTTCCGTCTTACAACAGTCTTTGAAATACATTATATAAAACAAAAGAGCTTCTAATGACTATCGGTACTTGTCGGTAATCTGCAAAAATATAGCCTGTCTAAAGACTTACGGATATGTTGGTACTTGTCAGAATATTAATACCTACCTAAAGACCTTATTTATTTTATAACTAGATTGGAATAATTATATCGCTTGAAGCTGTTCATGTCTATATTATCCGTTTATTGTTTAAATGTTAGTTATCTACACGATTATCAAAAAATCCAGTTCGTTATTTTGTCTCATTTTGTAATATCAAAATTATTCCAATTTCGTAAATAAGAGGACAATTATGCCAGACACCGAAATCCACTTAAGTTTGCTAAAAGGTTTAAATATTTTTTTTATAAATCTGGACATAATGATCTGGTTCAAAAAGTTTTCCTATTGTGGCTTTTTCTATTTTTAACTTTTAGGAAAGCTTTCTTCTAAACATCTTTCCAGTCCAGTCATTTAAAATTGCCAAAATGGATACCCAGACGATTTTCAGTAGTGCTTATTCATGAAAATATTATAATTGGATTGGTGTATTACGTAAAAGCAAAAAGTGTCACTATGTTAATGTTATTTCAAACAGACTACTACTTAATATTGTAGTTAATAATTTTTTTGTTATTTTAATAACCTTTGTTTCCTAATACTATGAAGGAATATTAACTGAGTTCATGTAATAATGGAAAAGCAAAAATAGTCACTTTCAATCGATACACCAAAGCGGTCGTCTGAAGGAGAAAAGTCTCTCACTTCTAACAAATATTTTTATAAGCAAGTAACGTAGGCAGCAAAAAATAAGAAAATTATTTGTATACGGAAAAGCGATAGTGAACGACAAAGGAAAATGAAATGCGTGTTAAATATGGACAAAAAAGGGCACCGTAGTCCGGCCCTAGTGAGTTGTATGGGATGTCGTTTGCGCCGCAATTTATATACATATATATATATATATATATATATATATATATATATATATATATATATATATATATACATATATATACATATATATATATATATATATATTTATACAAATCTTGACCGGATTAGGTTTAAATAATATGCATACAAGTTATATAATCATTGAAGTATTTTGAGAGGGGGTAGTTATGAATATCACTAATTTATAACTACCCCCTGATTAGATAATAAATGCATTATTACTAGAGAAAATTGTCCGAAATTGAAAATGGTTAAACTTATATTTATAATTTTCGGCGAAGATGCTTATTTTTATTGAGAATGATAAGGAATACTGAATATTACAAACGTAATTTTAAATGTTAGCTATTGCGATATCTGCAGTATAATATGTTTTATTACTACACTAAATTTCAAATTTCTACATCAAAGAGTTTCTGATATAAACTTTTTTCTTGTAACTAAGCTTATTTTTGAAGAATTTATAAATTCGAAATGCCATTCATTAAGTTTTTTTTAAGTCTACAAAGAGCACGTAATTCATAATATGAAAAATACATCCACTACCTAAAAATGTGGAATGCATAAATTCTAAGTGGCCTATGAATATAAATATGAAACAAGTAATTAGTTAAAAGAGTAAGTACATCGGTTTATATTAGCTCGATAATAATTACCCTGTTTATATTCTTACAATTATATTCATGGTACTAACATAAGCCTGTGAGATGTAACTATATTTTTTTCTGGAAAAATTAATTTAGGAAACCAAATTTTGCAACTATTTTAACACATTTCGTAAACACATTTAAATTTATTTTACCACCTATACGCACTGTAACAGTTACATAAATGACGATATTTATGACTACCCCCAACAAAAATACTAGGGAATAATGCATAAAAGAAAAATAACTACTTGTAAAAAATCAGCTCGTTTTTAAAAGGGTACATACCCTTTTAAACACGATTTGATCAGAAGAAATAAGAGCAGTTTTAATGACGAAAATTACAAAGGGTAAAAACTTTTAAAAACACACAATTTAAATATTTAGTCGAAATACCTGCATAAGAACATTACATGAGTGGAGGGCGTAGGATTTAAGGAAACTGTAAATTGTTCAAAGACAAGTAAGTTTATGGACGTTGGAGCTTACTTAGAGGGCGGCCATCCCCCCGCCTGAACCTCAACCTAATTACTAAGATCAACATTCACGGAATACCTTTTCCGGAATGTTTAACTTTTTCACCGTGAAACTTTGTTGTAAGTATTAACAAGAGTTTTACTGTAATTATTAACTTACAAGGATTAAATTGGCGAAAGGAAAGAAAAGAATAATAAATCTTTACTAACATTTTTTATAAGATAAATTTGAATAACGATTTTATAACTTTTGGTTATAATACTATTGTCTCTGGAATGTTTACTTTGCTGTTGAGAATTTGGAAGAATCTTACACCTACCATATAGCTAACATATTAATAATTGTCTATTTGTTTATTCCTAATCCATTACAGAACATAATAATTCCAGAATAAAGAAGGATCGATCGATACTAGTTGAACTTTGGTACTGATGGTCATGTAAATATAGGTATTTTAAGAAACCACTGGATGTCAAGAATATTTGAACTATTCTTGTACAAAATGTGATCCACTACCATAGGCTCGATATCCCCATAATATCCTCTGACTGTCTATCATTCCCTATAATTCAGCTACAAATACTTTCTGCTTACTAAAAGAAGAATTTTACTATTAGTAACGTTTTTGCGTCCCAACAAATAATTGACTGATGGATATTTCTATCTTCGTCCGTTACCTATGCACATGACTGTCACCATTATCTGGCGGTAGGGATAACGTACTCACATGAACATAACAGTTCACTGTGCCTCTATGATATGTTCAAATTAAAAGTAGAAGTAAAACATCAACGTGATATCGAATCTACAGGAGATACATTATTTATTTTACAGACATCCATGTCTAAAAATGAGATAAATGAGATAAATTTTTCCTTATTACAATTTTTCGACAACCAGTATTTTAGAATTACTGCGGGTAATGTTTTAAAAATGTGCACATGTGTATGATTGTCTCGTTTTTCACTTAATATCATCGAAACGCTTTTTTCGCAGACAGTATCACCTTCATTTAACATTTTATTAAAAATAGAACTGTAATTCACTTCAAAATTTGCCATACTGAAACCACTTTCACTTAATTGAAACGTAATGTAAAACGCAATGTAATTATGTAAATCTATAAGCACGATGACTCACTGATACTGAACGTGTTGAAACATGTCTGTACATGCGACAAATACTGTCAAGCAGCCACCTCTGAGTGTAGAGAGGGACACCTTTTCGTTGAAAAGAGACAAAAAAAATTAGAAAAATGTCTGTACTTTCTTCAGGAAACAATTGCTACAAATTCATAAAAAACCTTGATATATTTATACTGTGCTACTACAGATTCTGAATAAGTGTTCTATACACCGTAGCTGCTCGCGACACCACTAGCTTTAATTTATTTTTTTGTAAAACAATAAAATACAATGTACAATGTAATTTTAAATAAATCTTCTCGATAAACCTATAATAAAAAAATCCTTAAAAATAATGATATTATGTAGAATTAAAAATTTCTTAAGTTATTGACATTGAAACGTAATTTTGACTGGCTGAATCAGTTAGTAACTGACAAAGAGAAAAGGGTTACATACGTTAACCATACACGCAAACATGAAACCTGAAATACGTGCCAAAAAGGTGATGCTCAGCTTCTGGTGGAATGTCAAGGGCATTATCCATTCGGAGTTGCTTTTAAAGAGATTTACAATTAATGCAGATATTTACTGTGAACGTTGTGTTACTTACTGCCAATAAATTTAGTAGTCAACAGCATCGACAGCAACGAATTGAATAGTCAACCACATGTTGGAAAACGTACTCGTGATAAATTAGAGGAGCTCGGCTGGGTTCTACTCACTCATCCACCATATTCGCCAAACATTAAGCCCTCTGATTACCATTTATCCAAGGCTCTAAATAACCATTTACGTGAATAAAAATTAACGTTGAAGAAGATCTACAAAGCGACCTCGAACAGTTTTCAAAGTCACAGGAATTTTACAAGAAAGGCATATTATCACTGTCATTTAGATGCCGACAAGTAGTAGATAATAATGGTACATACTTAAATTAAATTTGAATAGAATATTGTTTTATGATAGGTAATTCCCTGTTTGCTGGATTTTTAAAATAGAATTGTTTTATAGCGTACAAGTCCTAATAGAATAATTAAATTCCTAAAGGTATATTGTCGGTAAAATTAAGTTTCACAATACAACGTTTAGCTGTGATGTGAACAAATGGAGACAAGTCGACTAAACGGGCTGCGCCTATTATCTAGATCATATTATTTTAGTTCAAATTTCTACACCATTAATTAACATTTTTTCTTCATTGGTTATATATGAATATGACTAATCTCATTAATTTCTTTTCCTAACGATACTCTTTTTTGAAATCCTTTATTACTCTCGTTCACATGATTCATATATTTTGCTGTATATCCAATAATAGATGAGAGCTCTCTGCAGTAAGTTAGTTAGTTTACCTAGTTTTCGTTGTATGTATTACAACATCTTCAGGTGGGCTATTAGCAAAGATCTATCACATCCAGCCGGGTACGGAGGTAAAGAAAAGTTAGTAATAGCCATGTATGGAACATTCTCAAATTATTTTATTTGATTTGAATCGGATTTTTTCGCGGTAATTATATATTTAATGAGTAAACCTAGATATTATATACTAAGTACTCACTATGTCCCGACGTTTCTGACTGGTTGCACAGCCTGTGGTCACGGGAAGACTGACGATTTATAGGAGTCACCGCTGCGACGCGAGAGTGTTTTTTAAAACTACCCCCACTTGGTTGATTGTAGAAATCTAAGGCGCGTTCACACTAGACCTACACACTACACTGACGGTGTCATGACACTTGGATTTATGTACACATCGCGAACACCTAGTTGCAATCACTGGATTCCAAGCCGCCGAGAGTTTGAATCCGTCTTCACGGTTGAAATTTGGATGTTTTTTAATTTCAATCGCTTCCCGTATAATCCTTTTGAAATAATGAGGCTCAGAAGAAATAACCTTGGGGTCATGAAGTTCGATCCAGTGATTGGGCCCCAAATCAACCCAAAACCCGATTCAAATCAAATAAAATATGTGTTCGAATCGCGAAAGTTTGAAAAAGTCTATTCTCAAATTAAGAATTGGTTACAATCACAGGAAACGTACATTCTCCACAAACTAGTACGATCTATATAATCTTTATCAAAATATGTCTTAGGATAATACTAATCTCTTGAAATAACACCAGTCGTATGTTATTTGTTTCAGATCCATCATAAAATGGCCGTGTGCTTTTCTCATGATCATTTTGAATATTTATAAATTGAATATATTTGGAGTTAATTTTATAGAAATACATTATTCATAATTAAATGAAACTTCATGATGTAGTATTATTTCTACTTTCTTTAAGTTCTTTACCGTGGTAAAGAACTTAAAGAAAGTAGGTTTTAGCAAAAATTTTAACTCCTTATATTAACTAACCAAGGGTTCGTTGTATTACAACATCTTCAGGTGGGCTATTAGCAAAGATTAACTCTTAGGAACTTCCAACAGCATTTATATATTACACAAAATAATAGCAATTAGCAAAGATAATAGCCCACCTGAAGATGTTGTAATACAACGAAACCTAGGTCGTGGTAAAGAACTTAAAAAAAGTAGAAATAATACTAGATCAAGTAGTTTCATTTAATTGTTTTTTTATTTATTTTTATTTTTTCTTATATTTTTTATGCGTAGCCAGAATGAAACAATTTTAAATGTACTGCAATATCAATGTTGTTTAACTATATTACGTCTAGAAGATATTAAGTATGGATGATGATATTGTATTTAGTTTTTCATTTAATATATTAACGATGGTGTCTCTATAATGTCTGTTTATTTCCAATGTTTCTCGGATATTGAGTTTATTGACTTTTGTGTTTATTTGTAATATATAGGGAGTATTGTCGGTAAGAGAGTGATGGTTATTTTCAATGAAGTGTTTTGCTAAGTGTCTGGTTTGTTATTTCGCCAGCTGGCAATGTGTTCTTTGTATCTCTTCCTGTTTGACCTATGTATACGCTATTACATTTAAATTTATAGATACCACTCTTTTTATATTTACCTATTTTTTTCTTTATTATTAATAAGAGTTTTACCCAAGTTATTTAAAGTACTATAGATATATGTGGTATTATTTACATTTTTATTATAAGTTAAGAATTTTCCTATTTATGTGATACATTACCTATGTGTGGGATGGATTTATAGTAAATTTTATTAATATTGGGTACGACCGGGTATATTTCTTGGATTAGTATTTTTCGTAATTTATTCTGTCTCTCGCGTTCTTCCTATGCACAGACGAGTGACGGGTACGAGCACGGTTTAACAGAGATGCTTAAATAGCATGCTTAAATAGCATAACGTCTGTAAACCATAGGTAAAATTATATATTCTATTCATTCAATACTCTGTTACCCATACCTATTACGTTATAATTTTGTCCACACTAATACTTATATATACAGGCGTTATGCAAAAAACGTATTTTTTATTCATACAGGTGACTCTCTGAATTTAATTGAATAGAAAATGTTACGAAACTACATGAAAGACATAATTTTCTCATAAATTTAACTAAGTTTAATTTTCATTAGTTAACTGATATCATTTAAATTTTGTAACCATCAATATAATATTACAGTAAGAAAACAGAACGGAAAACGCGACATATCAATAATATTCAAAATAATTGTGTGTATTATGGTGAAAATTTCATACTCGTTATTTACACTGTTGGCGTTGGCGTATTGACATGTCATTCATTTCAAAAAATAGTCTAATCTTTCTGTTCAGCCCATTTGAAAACGCCCGGGTTTACTTATAAGTATTTTTAAATAATTTAAATGCCTAGAAAACGAATGTTTCTAGCATGGAGTGGTTCTTTTAATTATTCGTTGTTAAAAATAGATGTTAATATCATGAATATCCCAAAAAGTATGATATAAAAGACATGGATACTAGCTTACTATGTGTAAATATAATAGCGACGGGAAACTTCATATAAATATTCAAAAATTGTTTGAAATGTGTTACAATTATCAACAGTCAATTATTATCACCCAAGAAGAAAATACTCACACATAAAATTGTTTTAAGGAAACGAGTGAAATCATAATCTCAATATTTTCCTTTAATTTGTCTATATACAATTTTTGACACAATTTATATTTTAATTAAATATTAATTCATTATAATCAAGCTAAGTAACTAAAGAAAAGCTTTTTATTTTTAAAATATCTCTGCATATGAGTAAGAGATTAAATTATAAGAGATTAAATTACGAGATGCTCTTAATCCATGTTGTGGAAACTTTTTTTAGAACCTAACTTTAGAACCAAGTCCAAAGCTTTTTCTTTGTATTTTTCGCATGTCCCAACAGCGCCTTATTAAACTGTCTTAAGTCGCCTATTCATCAATGAGTCTATTTGACAAATAAAATTACTTTCTTTATTCCAAACTAACCAACAGCGTAGACGATATGCTATAAAAATACTCCAGCAATAAAATGATCAAGTACGAGCTGACCAGAATACGAACTTGAATTGCGCGTACTGTGTCATCCTTTTTATGTTAATGCCTAAATTCGAAATTTAATTTCACAAGTGTTCCATAATAATGAAAAAGATTACTGATCAAATGATTTTTAAACAATCACGAATCGAAATAAAAATAGATAGAATTTTATGACTTTCAGAAGTAAAACACTTTCATAGGTAATCTAGGAATAAATTTAAAAGATAAATCAATGACATAGGTAGGGTATTCAATTTAGTGTATTTAGAAGTTCACTTAAAATCTATCCATATAAAAACAAATAGAAAGTCCACTTCTCATGGATGATTTATATACTGGAATTCAAATGTTGAATACAAGTAGTTATTGAAAATGGATTCCGCTATAATTCTAAACTTAACCGTTGTGATCGGTTAAGTTTAGAATTAATGATAATTTTCTAAATTACTTGAAAAATTGTGACAAGATTTTATTAGTAATTTTTCCAGCGCTTTATGATATAAATGCAAATTTTAAAACTGAAACTTGTATAGTATGAAAAACATTATAAATGGATTGAAATCTTAATTAACATTGATTAAATATTAATCATAAATCATTAATAGCTACAAAACTAATGATTTAACCATTCATTTTGATACAAATATTTATCAAAAACAAAGGAATGAAAATGCAAATAGACCGATAACCAAACCATATAAATTCTGTGTAAAGTTTAACAAATGAGGTGGGAAAAGCAGTAACCTTCACCAACCTTCAAAATCGTATTTATAAAAATAAGAGTTTCGGTACATTACATGCCTTAAATTCGGTACATTACATGCCTTAAATTTAAACCTAAACCTATTTAGACGAAATTCAAGTTTTTCTTAGATTTCATTCAAATTACTGTTTTAGTCCAAATAAATGACTTGCAATATTTTAAATAAATTTCACCGTTTAGAATCCAGTATTCAGAGAGTAAGTTCATAGGTGCGATGCTTGAGCCGCCATTTTTTAAATGATTTTTAATAAATATCTCGGAAACGGCTGCCCTTACAACAAATATTTGAGATCTTTTTTCATAAAGCACAAAATACTCTACTACAATTTTTGGTAAAGTTTTTCCCTATAATCAATATTTTTAATAGTGCGAGGCCTCAAATTGCTTCATTTACAGTTTAAAGGCAGCTTACGGGCTTTTTATACGAGTCGCTGTACGCTTGCCCGTGTTTTGTTTCGTAGTTAAAATAGAAAATTTGTTTACTATTTGAACTGCATTTATTGTAAGTCCAGCCATTTCCGAGAAATTTAAGTAATCTCATTTTCCAAAATGGCGGCTAAAATTTATACTCAGGGCGGGGGACAAACTATTTCCCTTGCAAAAACAAATTTCCCAATTATTGGACTGTCACTTCGCCAAAGCACTCTTAAATATGTGCCTATGAAAATATATCTCGAAATTATTTGACGATTTTTCGTATATCATTTTCTAATTACACATTTTTAAAATTTGGAATCAATATTACATGTTAATTATATTTCATAAAAATCAATACTTTATCATTTAAATTGTCACGAGAATTTCTAAAATGGCTTAAAAGGAAGGCGTCTTATTTTGCACAATTCAAATCTAAGTGTCGGCCACCGCACTAGAGAGATATAAGAATGTGTGAGATAACAAGCGCGGAGTATCTCAATGGGCACTTCAGACAGATGGTTCATAACTCAACGTCAAGAGCACAATGTATTATCCGGGCGAAGAATTTTTTTATGATGGATATGATAGTACACAATGCTTCAGCAATAACTTGCTGTACTTTCAGTAAATATCGCTGCGCAATAATACTTTTGGGTGTCAATAAATATATAAACACATCAAATCACTCCCCACCGACAAGTACAGAGAAAAATTAGATTGCGCCATTCGTTATCATTGAAAATAAAAACTTATTATTTACACCTATGTCCCATGGTTCCACTCGCGTGAAATTCGGAATGAGAATTTCTTTTTCTCTTCGTTATAAACTGTGGCCATACATTAAAAAAAATTATATAGTTTCTAGAAGTCATGCACAGTTTGTATTTCAAAAATCGTTTAATTTATGTAAAGAAAATTTAATTAACGAACCTTGGCAACACAAATAAATATCCATGATTCTTCACCACGAGCGAATGAGAGACCGAATTGTGATTTTACATCGACATTGGAAAATGAAAAGCGTTACCATTATTCAAAACACTATTGATCATCGTATCAATACCAGCCATTAGTATCGTTGTATCCATAATAACAATTGTCGGTTTATAATATTCGTAAAACATTTTTACGGGTTATGTAATGATATATTGCTTTTCCTGGTTAATAAATTACGTATTTTTTATTTTATTTTTGCGGAACATCGATAAAATAATTCAGTACATTGGTATCGATTTTTTAAAAGCTTGTATTGATCACGGTAAATCAAGTAACAGTAGCATTTATAATGGAATTTAACTCCGCATGGAAGCAAGTGAGTGATGAAGGGAACTCAAAAGACTTCACGCAGCACCAAATAATTCTGTGCGTAAAATTCAGAGGAAACTGTTAAAAAATTATATGAAAATTGTCAACTGTTTCTAAAAAATCATTGTGCAAGTTGCGATTTCATCCAAAAAAATGACGTTCTTTCATCGAATAGGCTTCAAATATATTCAGTTTGATACACCTGTATACAAATATACATGTTGTAATAAAAACTTGTCTAATACTCAAATAAATAGTTCTGTACATCAAACCGAATGGAAAATGTTAAGAAATTACACGCCAATTCCCAATCGATTCTATGTAAGTCCGATCTCGTTTTTATGTCTTTAAAATGTCAACATTAGTTCAACGGGAAGTTCACAAAATTTTTAAGTTTTAAAATCAATTAATGAAAAAAGAGCTTTATTTTTTTAAAATAATTATTATTATCGCGTCCCAATAGACACATTCAGTACCCATTTTTATTTTTTTATTTAATTCTTATTTCGAAAAATGGCGATATTCCTGTAATGTCTTTTTAGAAAAGAAATTTTAAATTTTATGTCCATCCAATGATAAAATACAAAAACTAGATTACAATAGAAAAATACTATTAAATATTCAATTATCAATTTCCCCCGTGAAGGACATACAACGTAAGCTTTTTGTCGAAAATATTTCTTACAACAAAAAATAGCCGCAGAACATAAGTGGGAAAATCGTTTCGTGAAACGAAAAAAGAGGGCGATGAAGGTTTTTCTATATAAGGAAAATAAATATTTTCACGCTATTTCACTCGGCTTTCGCTCTGGCTTTTTGGCCTTTGTATTATTCTTTACTTACCTAGTATACGGGTGTTCATGGGCATACGTTTTCCGCAAATATTTACAAAATAACATGATCCGATTCTCGATGTTTTGCTGTTGTGCGAGAAGTAAACTATCAATAGAACATCTTTTATCGTATCGATCATTTTTATCATAGCCATATATTGTATGTCTATAAGTTGCGCGCTTCGTTAACTTTAGTCTAACTTTAGGTTTTGAATACGACAAATTCACATACATTAAAAATTTGAGAAACAAATGTATAGGGAAATTTTTTGGCGAAATCTGGGACAAAATCAAAAGAGAATAAGACGATTTTTATCAAATTATTCGATGTCATCAATTTCTTAAGAAAATTAAACAATTGTGCAATTTTCCTTCTCCCTATTCTATTGACCTTTGAAATTTTGAAAATAAATAATATGATATGAGATGTCGATTCTCTTCTTTTGAGATGCCAACATCAATTCCTCTATTACTCCATTAATTGTTTTATTTTGTAAGAGATTATTCTCTTTTAGAAAGAGAACCTTTGCCTACAGCAAGTTGGAGAAGGGGCTAGATAACACACAATAAATTATTTCGTGGATACAAATCATTGTTACTTGGTTACAAAAAATAAAATACGGAATAAAACAAAAATAAAAAGAAATTGTTTTAACAAATATAATATATATATATATATATATATATATATATATATATATATATATATATATATTTGTAAAGAAACTATATTTCTTTAATTGATACAGCGCTCTTCTGTCGGTCTGTCGGTAAGCAGTGACCGTGTACTTATGTATTCCGCTGTGAGTATTGGCGGCTAACTCAGTCAGCAAAGTAGATTTTTATTGGTTAACAGAACTCGCGCCGTTATTCAGATTGTTTGGTTATATTAAAAGAATTGTATGAAAAAGGAATTGACAATTTAAATAATAAACTTTAAATGTTGTTTCTTTGTATTTAGGTAGGATAGTACTATTTAAGTTAAACTGTATAATTATTCTTATGTGTACTACTAGTATTAAAATAAACAAACTTTGTTTTCAGAGCAACGCAATTATTTAATTGAATTTTAGTTAGGTTTAAAAAAGGACACTTGCAGTAATAATATAATACTAAGATATCAGTTAACTCGAAGAACTTTCTTCTGACCTTTAAAAATCAATAATATTATCCGAGCGTATCTGCTCCTTACTTTTTCGCAGAATTGCACGGGATTTTCCCAATTTGTCAACATAATTTGAAGTGTAATTTGAGAAGTTTACGATTTTATAAAATTCTCCCATCTTACAGCAGTCTTTGAAATGCATTATATAAAACAAAAGAGCTTCTAATGACTGTCGGTACCTGTCGGTAATCTGCAAAAATATAGCCTATCTAAAAACTTTCGGATATGTTGATACTTGTCAGAATATTAATACCTACCTAAAGACCTTATTTATGTTATAACTAGATTGGAATGATTATATCGCTTGAAGATGTTCATTTCTATTTTATCCGTTTATTGTTTAAATGTTGGTTATCTACACCATTACCAAAAAATCCAGTTCGTTATTTTGTCTCATTTTGTAATATCAAAATTATTCCAATTTCCTAAATAAGAGGACAATTATGCCAGACACCGAAATCCACTTAAGTTTGCTAAAAGGTTTAAATATATATTTTATATATATATATATATATATATATATATATATATATATATTATATATATATATTTTTTATAAATCTTGACATAATGATTTGGTTCAAAAAGTTTTCCTATTGTGGCTTTTTCTATTTTTAACTTTTAGGAAAGCTTTCTTCTAAACTTCTTTCCAGTCCAGTCATTTAAAATTACGAAAACGAATACCCAGACGATATATTTTCAATAGTGCTTATTCATGAAAATATCAATTGGATTGATGTATTACGTAAAAGCAAAAAGTGTCACTTAATGTTATCTCAAACTAATTACTACCTAATATCGTAGTTAATATTTTTTTGTTATTTTAATAACCTTTATTTCCTAATACTATGGAGGAATATTAACTGAGTTTATGTAATAATGGAAAAGCAAAAATAGTCACTTTCAATCAATACACCAAAGCGGTCGTCTAAAGGAGGAAAGTCTCTCACTTCTAACAAATATTTTTATAAGAAAAAACGTAGGCAACAAAAAATGAGAAAATTATTTGTCTACGGAAAAGCGATAGCGAAGGACAAAGGAAAATGAAATGCGTGTTAAATATGGACAGAAAAGGCCCGTAGTGTGGCCCTAGTGCGTTGTACGGAACGTCGTTTGCGCCGAAATATATATATATATATATATATATATATATATATATATATATATATATATATATATATATATAAATATATATATATAAATCTTGACAGGATTAGGTTTAAACAATACGCATACAAGTTATATAATTATTGAAGCATTTTGGTAAATGAACATTTCTGATTATTTAATAATTTCATTATTACCAGTGAAAATCGTCTGAGAAAATGGTCAAACTTATATTTCCAAATGGTCAAACTTATTTTGTCGTTGAAGATGGTTGTTTTTGAATGATAAGGAATACTGAATATTCCATACGTACTTTTAAATGTTAGATATTGCGATATCTGCAGTATAATATGTTTTATAGTAATAAGAACACCAAATTTCAAATCTTTACATCAAATGGTTTCTAGGAAAAACAGTGATCAGGAAGTATTTCTTGTAATCAAGCTTATCTTTAAAGCATTTATAAAACGGAAATGCCATTCATTATGTTTTTTAAGTCATATAAATAGACCGAAATTCATAATATGGAAAATACATCTACTACCTAAAAATGTGTATGAATATATAAATTCTAAGTGGCCTATGAATGTAAATATGAAACAAGTAATTACTCAAATACGTAAATACATCGGTTAATATCAGCTCGATAATAATTACGTTGTTTATATTCCTACAATTACATTCATGGTACTAATATAAGCCTGTGAGATGTAACTACAATTTTTTTTTTGAAAAATTAATTTGGAGAACCTAATATAGCACCTATTTTAACATGAATTCCGTAAACACATTTAAATTGTATTTTACCACGTATATCACTGCGTTGTAGCAGTTACATAATTGATTATATTTACAACTATAACCAACAAAAATACTAGGGAATAATGACTAAAAGGAAAATAACTACTTGTAAAAAATCAGCTCGTGTTTAAAAGGGTATGTACACTTTTATCTGACCAGAAGAAATAAGAGCAGTTTTAATGATAAAAATTACGAAGGGTAAAAACTTTTAAAAACGCACAATTTAAATATTTAGTCGAAATACCTGCATAAGAACATTACGTGAGTGGAGGGCGAAGGATTTAAGGAAACTGTAAATTGTTCAAAGACGAGTGAGTTTATGGACGTTGGAGCTTACGTAGAGGGCGGCCGCCCCCCGCCTGAACCTCAACCTAATTACTAAGATCAACATTCACGGAATACCTTTTCCGGAATGTTTAACTTTTTCACGGTGAAACTTTGTTGTAAGTATTAACAAGGGTTTTTTTGTAAGAATTAACTTACAAGGATCAAACTGGTGAGGAAAGGAAAGAAATGAATAATAAATCGTTACTAACATTTTTTATAAGATAAATTTGAATAACGATATTATAACTTTTGGTTATACGTGGTGTTATAACCAAAAGTTATAATATCGTTATTCAAATTTATCTTATATAAATTTATCTTATACAGCAAAATTATTGTGTCTCGATCTTTTATTTTGCTATTGAGAATTTGGAAGAATCTTACACCGGCCATATAGCTAACATATTAATAATTGTCTATTTGTTTATTCCTAATCCATTACAGAACATAATAATTCCAGAATAAAGAAGGATCGATTGATACGAGTTGAACTTTGATACTGATGGTCCTGCAAATATCGGTATTTTAAAAAACCACTGGGTGTCAAGAATATTTGAACTATTCTTGTACAAAATGAGACCCACTGCCATAGGTTCGATACCCCTATAATATCCTCTGACTGTCTATCATTCCCTATAATTCAGCTACAAATACTTTCTGCTTACTGAAGGAAGAATTTTACTATTAGTTACCTTTTTTCGTCCCAATAAATAATTGACTGATGGATATTTATATCTTTGTCCATTACCTACGCACATGACTGTCACCATTATCCGGCGGTAGGGATAACGTACTCACATGAAGATGACAGTTCACTGTGACTCTATGATATGTTGAAATTAAAAGTAGAAGTGAAACATTAACGTGACACCGACTCTACAGGAGACACATTATTTATTTTACAGAAATATGAAGCGATAAATTTTTCGTTATTACATTTTTTCAATAACCAGTATTTTAGAATTACTGCGGATAATGTTTTAAAAATACGCACATGTGTATGATGTCCTCGTTTTTCACTTAATATCATCGGAAACCACACGCGTTTTTTGCAGACTGCGTTACCTTCATTTAAACTTTTATTAAAAATAGAACTGTAATTCACTTCAAAGTTTACCATACTGAAACTACTTTAACTTAATTGAAACGTAATGTAAAACGCAATGAATTACGTAAATCTATAAGCACTCATCGTGCTCACTGATACTGAGCGTGTTGAAACATGTCTGTACACGCGACAAATATTGTCAAGCAGCCACCTCTGAGTGTAGAGAGTATATATAATATATATATATATATATATATATATATATATATATATATATACATATATATATATATATATATATATATATATATATATGTATATGGTGCAAATAGAATGAATACATTTTGACCACCTTCTATTTATGTTTTATGCGAAGTGAGTTTGATATACTCGAAATACGTACAAGAAGTGAAACAGAAAAATAATTCCGTTTCAATTTATGGCTTCATTTATTTAACTTCACTTCAAATTGAAATAGAAATGAATATACTGATTTATGACAAATAGTGATGCGTAAAAAAGCTATAATTTTAAAAGCAACTCCCAATGAATAATGCCCTTGATTTTCCACCAGCAGCTGAGAATCACCTATTTGGCACGTATTTCAGGTTTCATGTTGCGTATATGGTTAACATACGTAACCCACTTCTCTTTACCGGTTACTAACTGATTCAGCCAGTTGAAATTACGTTTCAATGTCGATAACTAAAGAACTTTTTAACTTTAAGTAATATCATTATTTTTAAGGGTTCTTTTATTACAGGTTTATTGAGAAGATTTATTTATAATTACATTGTATTTTATTGTTTTACGTAAAAAGAAATTAAAGCTAGTGGCGTCGCAAGCAGCCACGGTTTATAGAATATACTTATTCATAATCTGTAGTAGCACAGTATAAATATTTCAAGTTTTTTTATGAACTTGTAGAAATTGTTTCCTGAAGAAAGTATAGACATTTTTCTACATTTTTCTAATTTTTTTGTCCCTTTTCACCGAAAAGGCGTCCCTCTCTACACTCAGAGGTGGCTGCTTGACAATATTTGTCGCGTGTACAGACATGTTTCAACACGCTCAGTATAAGTGAGTCATCGTGCTTATAGATTTACATAATTACATTGCGTTTTACATTACGTTTCAGTTAAGTTAAAGTAGTTTTAGAATGGCAAACTTTGAAGTGAATTACAGTTCTATTTTTAATAAAAGTTTAAATGAAGGTGACGCAGTTTCTGCAAAAAAAGCGTGTGGTTTCCGATGATATTAAGTGAAAAACGAGGACATCATACACATGTGCGTATTTTTAAAACATTATCCGCAGTAATTCTAAAATACTGGTTATTGAAAAATTGTAATAACGAAAAATTTATCGCTTCGTATTTCTGTAAAATAAATAATGTGTCTCCTGTAGAGTCGGTGTTACGTTGATGTTTCACTTCTACTTTTAATTTCAACATATAGAGGCACAGTGAACTGTCATCTTCATGTAAGTACGTTATCCCTACCGCCGGATAATGGTGACGTAGCAGTCATGTGCGTAGGTAATGGACAAAGATAGAAATATCCATCAGTCAATTATTTATTGGGACGCAAAAAGGTTACTAATAGTAAAATTCTCCTTTAGTAAGCAGAAAGTATTTGTAGCTGAATTATAGGGAATGATAGACAGTCAGAGGATATTATAGGGGTATCGAACCTATGACAGTGGGTCTCATTTTGTACAAGAATAGTTCAAATATTCTTGACACCCAGTGGTTTCTTAAAATACCGATATTTGCAGGACCATCAGTATCAAAGTTCAACTCGTATCAATCGATCCTTCTTTATTCTGGAATTATTATGTTCTGTAATGGATTAGGAATAAACAAATAGACAATTATTAATATGTTAGCTATATGGCCGGTGTAAAATTCTTCCAAATTCTCAATAGCAAAATAAAAGATCGAGACACAATAATCTTGCTGTACGTGGTGTCATAACCAAAAGTTATAATATCGTTATTCAAATTTATCTTATAAAAAATATTAGTAACGATTTATTATTAATTTCTTTCCTTTCCTCACCAATTTGATCCTTGTAAGTTAATTTTTACAACGAAACCCTTGTTAATACTTACAACAAAGTTTCACCGTGAAAAAGTTAAACATTCCGGAAAAGGTATTCCGTGAATGTTGATCTTAGTAATTAGGTTGAGGTTCAGTCGGGGGCGGCCGCCCTCTACGTAAGCTCCAACGTCCATAAACTTACTCGTCTTTAAACAGTTTACAGTTCCCTTAAATCCTTCGCCCTCCACTCACGTAATGTTCTTATGCAGATATTTCGACTAAATATTTAAATTGTGTGTTTTTAAAAGTTTTTACCCTTTGTAATTTTCATCATTCAAACTGCTCTTATTTTTTCCGACCAGTTCGTGTTTAAAGGGGTATGTACCCTTTTAAAAACGAACTGATTTTTTACAAGTAGTTATTTTCCTTTTAGTCATTATTCCTTAGTATTTTTGTTGGTTATAGTTATAAATATAATAAATTATGTAACTGCTACAGCACAGTGATATACGTGGTAAAATACTATTTAAATGTGTTTACGGAATTCATGTTAAAATAGGTGCTATATTAGGTTCTCTAAATTAATTTTTTCAAAAAAATTGTAGATACATCTCCCAGGCTTATGTTAGTATCATGGATATAATTGCAAGAATACAAACAGCGTAATTATTATCGAGCTGATATTAACCGGTGTACTTACTTATTTGAGTAATTACTTATTTCATATTTAAATTCATAGGCCACTTAGAATTTATGCATTCCACATTTTTGGGTAGTGGATGTATTTTCCATATTATGAATTTCGTGCTCTTTATATGACTTAAAAAAACATAATGATTGGCATTTCGGTATTATAAATTCTTGTACTTATTTCGAGTATATCAAACTCATTTCGCATAAAAGATAAATAGTAAGGTCGTCAAAATGTATTCATTCTATTATATCCATATATATATATATATATATACTGTGAAGTACCTAAATATGCAACTAGTTTTAATGATGCGCATATTATATCGTAGTAAAATAAACAATGCGGAGGAATTCCTAATCGTATTTTAGGAGGATGTTTATAAATTCAATCGATAAATAAATTTGGTTTAACTATTTGGGAGTTATATACCATTAACAAACTCTATAGATATTGTAGCAGAAACATTCACTTGAACAACACTCTTTGTCTCATAAAATTTAATTTTATCTCTAAATTTACATTTGGATTTAGTACTATAAAATCTATAATATTATCTTATGATAATATATTATGATAATATATTAATAAAATACCTGCCACTGATTATTCAGTGGCAAGTATTTTAAAATAATTCTCATGTATAACATTCCCTTCGTCATTGTTTCTGAAATTTTGATAATTCATATCATAGTCGAAGTATAATAATGATCCCTTCGTCTTAAATATAATAATAATTCCACCCTCTTTCACATTTAACATAGATCGAGGATATTCATATCCACTTATGCTGATAGACAAGTGACAATCGAGTTTTATTTTTATTGGTAATTTAGTTATTAACATAGTTGTTTTGTTAAATGCTTTGAATATTTTTATTTTTAATGCGCGTACAAATGCCATTTTGCTAAAAATATCAATAACACAAAAATAATTGTATCCGTAGTTATAATTACGTAAATTTTGTAAATCTTGTGAATCAGCTATTATAATTGATTCATATCTGACACAACATATCTATTACGTGGAAATATTTTTCGTACCAGTTTGTGGAGAATGTACGTTTCCTGTGACTGTAACCAAGTCTTCATTTGAGAATTTTCCACGCATTACTCTTACTAACTTTTCTTTTACCTCTGTACCCGACTGAATGTGATGGATCGTAATATATTTTCTTAAGTTGATCGAAAGGCTTTATTTTTCACACATAAGTTTTCTTCTAACGTTAGAAACACCTGGCATTTGCTTCTTTATCACTTTTATTACTTTTTAGGTGTATTGTCACCCAACAGAGTCCGATAGGAATCTAACGCTAACTCAGATGATGATGAACGTTCGGATGCATTTTTAAGGTATAATTGATTTATATGTTCATGTCATCGGGTATTTCCAGTCAAATATATCGGTATATTAATATCATTTTTAAGTGATGTAAAACTTTATCACCCAACAGGATTACTTTTTTATGGTCTTACAATATCATTTAGTAAACTCACTATATTAATTTTGGAATGAATTGATCATAAATTCAGACGATTCCCAATTCGTTCCACAAGATATTATCATTGTAATCTTTTAAATAATTTACAATTTTATTTACTTTTTAATAAAATGTTACTGATACAGGTTTAAATAATAAATTGATTTTAACAATCTGCTATTGGTTATCACGCGTGCAGACATTCTCGTGAAAAGTTAACATTTCTTCGAAGCATTCTATTTAAACTATTTCTTTGGTAAATATACATAAAACATGTCTTAGAGTAACACTGATATCATGAAATAACACGTCAGGTGTTTTTTGTTTCAGATCCGTCATAAAATGTCCGTATGCAATACTAGTTGCAATACTAGTTGCATTTTGAATATTTATAAATTGAATATATTTGGCGTTAATTTTATAGAAATGCATTATTCATAATTAAATGAAACTACGTGATGTAGTATTCTTTCTACTTTCTTTAATTTCTTTACCACGTCCTAGATTTCTTTGCATTACAACATCTTCAGGTGGGCTATTAGCAAAGATAATTGCCCACCTGAAGATATTGTAACACAACGGAACCTAGGTCGTGGTAAAGTACTTAAAAAAAGTAGAAATAATGCTACATCACGTAGTTTCATTTAATTATTTTTTATTTATTTTTATTTTTTTCATATTTTTTTTAGATGTGTAGCCGGACTGAAACAATTTTAAATGTACTGCACTACCAATGTTGCTTAACTCTACGTCTAGAAGATATTAAGTATGGATGATGATATTGTATTTAGTTTTTCATTTAATATATTAATGATGGTGTCTCTATAATTTCTGTTTATTTCTAATGTTTCTAGGATATTGAGTTTATTGCCTTTTATACGTATGTATACGCTGTTACAGTTGTTACATTTAAACTTATAGATACCACTCTTTATATTTATCTATCTTTTTTTTATTATTAATAAGGGTTTTACCCAAGTTATTTAAAGTACTATAGGCACATGTGGTATTATTTATATTTTTATTATTAGTTAAGAGTTTTCCTATTTAAGTGATACATTACCTATATATGGGATGGATTTATGATAAATTTTATTATTATTGGGTACGACCCGGTATATTTCTTGGATTATTATTTTTCGTAATTTATTCTGGTACCGTTTTGTGAAAATTTATTAGTTATAATTATTATTTGCTGTGATTTGTTTAATAGTTTTTATTTCTTTACATAAATTAGGTTTTTCTAGTGGGATGGTTAATGCTCTGTGACTGATCGAATGAAAGACTGCTAACTTATGAGATTAAGGGTTTTATGAATGACCATTAATTATGGAGTCGGCAAATGTATCTTTTCTAAATATAATAAATTTATGTTTGTTGTTTTTGCGTTCTAATGTGATATCTAAAAAGTTAGTTTATTATCGAATTCTGCTTTTAAACTGAATTTTATATTATTGTGTAGGGAGTTGGCAAAGTTAACACACTGGTTTAACTGTCGCTGTGTACCTTTCCAGCAGATAAGGATGTCGTCTACGTATCTATAATAATACACTACATTTGTCGCTAATGACCTTTGAAATTTGGAAAATAAATAATTTGAAATGAGATGTCAATTCTCTTCTTTTGAGATGCCGACATCAATTCCTCTGTTACTCCATTAATAGTTTTATTTTGTAGAGATTATTATCTTTTAGAGAGAGAACCTTTGCCAACAGCAAGTTGGAGAGGGGGCTAGACAACACACAATAAATTATTTCGTGGATACAAATCATTTTTTCTTGGTTACAAAAAATAAAATACGGAATAAAACAAAAATAAATAAAAAGTGAAAAGAAGTCACAGTTGTAAAAAGTTCGCTAACGCAGAAGAAAGAAAATGTTTTGCAAGCAATAAGTAATCAATTTGAATTGAGAAGCATAGAGAAAGGAAAAATTATATAAACAGATGAAGTAACATATCCACAACGAATATTGGAAACTTCCAAATCACGGCGTTCCGCTTTCGCGCTGAAAAGTTTCCACCGGAATTCAAATAATGAAAATCGAAACGTAAATGTAATCTGACATTCTCGTATAAATTTTTCGGATACCAGACACTAACTAATCTAAACACGAATTAATCGAAATTATTCATTTATCGCCCACTGGTGGAGTTATTTTAACTTCGCTAAATTGGAATATATCGTCTAAATACCGAATGACAATTCATTTTCATATATTCAACACATCAATATTCAACACAAGATAATGAGGAAATTAATTAAATTTTCAATTACTATAAATAATAGCATATTAATAAAGAAACTCTCGCGATATCTTCCATTTGTATATGTTTAGGGACTGTTAGCAAAAATTAATTACTTATTTACAGGCCAAGAAATTGGGCGAGGAGTTCCACACATGACATTGAGGTAATTAGTTGACGTTACATTTCTTTTTATTCAAATAGTCATGGTTTCTTGATTTTAATCGTATCAGCTAAGCCATTTTTAATTTTAAGGCCTCAAACACTTTTTGTCAGATTTATTCAGCTAAGTATTTAAGCATAAGAAGATGTGTATTGAAAATTTATATCAATTACATATTATTATTATATTATTTATCATTTATACATTTTTTAAAATTTTTAATGTCACATCCATTTACCACAAAGACTTTTCAGCTGTTTTCGACTTTCATTTCAATATTTGAATTATAATAGTTTATCATTTATTTATATAACACCAAAGCACGAAATATCATTTCTTAAATTCAACAATAAATACTATTTTTTATAAAGCGAATGGAATACGATAATTTTCAATAAGCAGCGTCGGTCTTGTGTGACAACGACGACTAAATTAAATTGGGTATTTGACCACTTTTTTTTTATTTCGTGAATCATAATTTCAAGGTACAAGCTGATGAAGAGCAAAAATTTTTTTAATAATCTTAAAAGTTGACCGAGTTACAAAAGTTTAAATTTAACCTTTAGAGAAGGACAGCAATGCTGTGTTGTGAAGTCATTTTCAATATTGCACATTATATTCTACGAGAGGAAAAGAGACAGGGATATACCCAACTGTATCCGTCTCTTCAAATTTAGAAGCCAAAAATTTATCTTATTTTTCAACCAATTTTTGAATTTTTTTCAAGACTGGTTTTTAATTTATTTATTAGTTTTTAAACAACTTATATTTCAAAATATTGTAAGAAAAATATTAAAATTTAGAATGAGTCAACTACCGTATTGCTCTATTAATTATCACTAAATGAATCGCTAAATTTAACCAATGTTTGCGTTTAAACATTTATACATTAACATTTACATATCATTCACTTCTATACGTATACATTAATATTCATTTCTATTAGTGTAACCACTGCATTAAACCACGTCCCTAATTATTAGACTTGACCTTTTGTTTACGGTTTTTTTAGTTTAATTATTTAAAATTATAAAAATAAAATAATTAGTAACTAATAAGGAACTCAATGATACATTTTATATTTCAATATATATATATACATATATATATATATATATATATATATATATATATATATATATGTATATATATATGTATATATAACATCATACTTAACAGAGTTCAACTACTCTAATTGCCTTTATTAATTATAGTTAATGATTAATAAAAATTTATTTAATGATTTAAAAGCAAAAAGAATTACTTAAAATTGCCTCAAACTAATAAAAACCTAACTTCATCATACTTGGTAAAGTCTCGCTATCTTAATCACCTTTTATTTCGTATCACTACCATCATAACATTAAATGAATCTTTATAATGATTCAAAAGCGAAAATAACCAATTTCAATCAATTAGCCAAAGCGGTCATCTAAGACACGAAGGTCTCGCTGCTACCAAATACTTTTACAAGAAATCCTATTTTTTGCAGCAAAAACTTAGAAAATTATTTGTCTACGGGAAAGCGAAGGACAAAAAGAAAGGAAATTCGCGTTAAATATGAACAGAAAAGCGGCACCGTAGTACGGTTCGGGTGAGTTGTACCGGAAGTTATCTGCGCCGAAATTTACCGCCGACGGCAATTGCTTCCTCAGCGAGTGCTGATATTAATATTCACACGTGGTCCATAACCAGTGTCAACTGCTGGACACTGCGTTAACGAAGCGTGTTCGTTTCTTTTGGACCAGAAATTTTGAAATAATTTTTTTTATAATAAGAAATATTGATTGACATAAGTTATTATAGAATATTTATTACAATCGTTATCTATATAAAATACATACATTCGTTTATAACTCAAGAAGCGCTAGATCACTCTTAATGCAGTCTTCGATACCATCTAGGTAATTTTTTTGAGAGGGTTTAATTTTATTTGGTTAATCTATGTTAAAAGTTATTTGAACAATGGTGAATACAGTGATATTTTTTTTAGTTCAAAACTATCGACTTATGAGAAAGTCATAAATTAAGAAATTTTCAGGCAGTTTTTCATTGCTAGATTTTCTCCCACAATTGATATTATAAGATTGTTTCTTTTAGTACAAAGAAAAATAAGTATACATTTATGAATTATAAATAAAATGTTTAACTAAACTACTACCTAGCTAAAAAAAATAATACTTATGAAGAAATGACGACTACGCTCGCTTCGATATTATCGGCACGACGAAAAAATAACACATAGAGATTGCAATAATTTTATTGATAGATTGCAACAATTTATTTATATAATAAATAAATAGTATAGATTGCGATAATCCATGCCTGTTATTTTTACACATGCAGTATAAAAATAACAGGCATGGATTTTAATTTTGCAATAATCTTAAATTTATAATCTTTCGATAAATTCGATATCAGTCGACGATATTCGGGCAAGAACAGGAAATACGAAAAGAAACGCGCTGTCCTGTCTCGCTCTCTCTCTCTCTCTCTCTCTTTACTCACACGAGTAATGGCTATGGGTGTGTGGACAGTGACAGTGTATCATTATTTTAAGTTATAAAAGATGTGTCATTGTATGTATAACGCACTTATGTCAAATATAATGACATATACATATTCTAAATAATTAACTTCGTCTCGCGACTTCATTCGAGATTTTTAGTTACTCTTCCAGGTGAACAATATTTACCAGGAATGCATTTATTGATAATTTGAACAAACAACAACGAAAATATATCTAAACCTTAGTGATTTTTACGTGATAAAAAGTATTTTCGTCGTTAGGTTCTAACGAATATAACATTAAATCCATATGTCCAGTAGTTATTTATGGTATTCACACGCTGACAAACACAAAATAAAGAAAGTTATCCTTTAAAAAATGGACTAGTATTTCCATACAGCCTATTTGTGATCTCTCAAATTTATTTGTCATTTCAATAAATTCACTGCATCTAAATACTCTTTTATCTCCACTATTACTTATCACACTCTGATAAGTAAAAGACTAATTATAGCTTTTTTAAGTTAATTGTTGATAAATTAAGTGGAATTATTTTATGACATCAATATTGAAACAAATATAATAAGATACTAGGACACTTTATACATACATACATGCATACTTATATGCGTATGTGTGCGTGGGGGCGTGTGCTCGCGCGCGACGCTTGTGCGTGTGTGCGTGTATGTTTGTGCGTGTGTGCGATTGTGCGTATATGCGATCGTGCGTGTGTGCGCGAATGCGCGTGTGCACGTGTGCGTGTGTGCACGTGTGCGTGTGTGCACGTGTGCGCGTCTGCGCGTGTGCGTAAGTGCACGTGTACGCGTGCTGTTTCCAGACAGTTGACGGGTGTCCTATATTTATGGTTGTATGCTTGCCTGTGCCTGAAAATATTGTTTACTATTTTAAGTACTTTTATTTCAAGTACAACCATTTCCGTGATACGGAAATATCATGGATATGGTTGGATTTCAAACACAAATAATTTCGTAAAATGGCGATAAAGTTTTTTTGGAGAGGAGGAGAGGGTTGACAAACTGTATCCAAACTTAAAATGTTGTTTGAAGTTTCTCGCACAAAAAAATTCCCAACGACTCGACTATTACTTCGGAAAAGCTCATTTGAATTTTTCCATATATCTTAAAATGATTAGAAGATTTTTTAAACATTATCTCCTTACTTCAAAATATTAAAATTTAAAAGACGTTATTTAATACTACACATTATAGCTTAAATATAATCTATAAAAGTCAATATTTTATAATTGAAATCACCATGGTAACTTCCTAAAATGGCTGATAATTAGGTTGCCTTATTTTGTACATGACAGTCACAGCCACTGTACAAAACAGATGTAGGGATGTATTATTGTGTGGGTTAACAAGCGGGGAGTATCTCAGTGATGCACTCCAGATGGATAGTCCATTACTTAACGTCAACGGCACAATATATTGTCCAGGCAAAGATAATTTTTCTTGATGATGGATATGCTCTTACACAATGCTTCAACGATAACCGATTGTGCTTCCGGCAAATTTCGCTGCACGTTATTGCCGTTTGATTATCGATAAACACATATATCAAGTCCCATTCCAGCAATGGAATGACATTTTACCACTCAATATTGGCAAATATACAGGACTTGTCATTTATTCGTGGACATTACATGTGAAGACAATTTTTAGCTATATCAATCACTATATCATAGTCACAACTCACTTATACAAAAACAGCTTCCAAATATAAAATTAGATAAATAATTTTAACATTTTTATTCTTTCATATTATTGAAATATATTTTAAAACTGTAATCGCCTCAGGAATCTGAAAGTTCCGGATTCTTTGTTAAGGATAAAATAAAAGAAATTCTCTATGAATAGCCGTGAAATTCCTTTGTCAGATTTCCAACATGTTTACAGTTGGGATGGCTAAAGAATGAATGCGAGAACTTCAACAAGAAAAAAACATATTTTCCTCATTTGTGTTATGGACATACCACAAAGATGAAACTTGTTGGGTAAATGATTTTATCTACATGGTTGTACCCTTTGTCCTCTGTATCTAAACCAGTTAATTGTGAGACAACACGGCGAATCAGAATTGTATATCTTCAGAATTGTAATCTTATAAATCAGTTATATTTTTATTCACATTCAAAGGTTCCAGGCACTTATATAATAAATTAAACCTATTGTAAAATATAAATGGACAACTCATCAACGAATGCTTACAAACAATAATACATCAGAAAACAGGAATAACCAATGACAGAGTAAAATAGTGAAAATCTCTTTTTTTAATAACTATGTAATTCACCTTGAATGCAATAGTCATTAAATGTTATCCTAACATAACTCTATTAACAACATTTAGATTATTAGGGTACAATATGTAAACACACGTAACACAAAATTGTAAACCAAAAAAAACGCATTTTTTGTCAATTATTTGAATTCATTGTCATATATTTAATTAATGTAGTATATACAAATCAACTATTAGTATTCAAAAGTTGTAAAATTAAAAAAAAATAACGAAAATCCGCCCAAAAGCGTGTAAGAGTCTCAGACACGCCCAGGATAAAATTACGTAGCCATCTTATATACAACCACGGAAATTCCCCTTCAGCCTTATGTTAGCTACATTTTATTTTACATTGTTGGTAATAATGTAATACTTATTTTAAGCGCACGAAGTAAGCAAATGCTTCAGTCGAATATTTGACTCTATAGGAAATATATCAGATATAGTCATTATTTGAAAAGATATTCGATTACTTAAACTTAGTTTAAATGTTATAGACCAGAAATATATATAACAGAGTTACTCTACTTCCACAAAAATGTTAATGTTCAATGCAGACGTTCTCTTTTCATTTTTTTCTGAAACTGTTTTTGATATAGTGTTTTTTATAAATTTTGAACCTAAAAACTATATTTTTATATTTTTGACGTTTTTTGACAATACCGCCCACAAATTGAAATGAAGGAAGCTTTGTTAGTGATTTTAAATACAAATATCTCAACAAACAAGCATTAAAATTACTTTATTCGAAAGTAAGTTTTGTACCTTTCTAGGTACCTTTCTGGTTTTCCTAGGTACCTTTCCTTTTTTCCAATCTATTTTTTTTATTTTTGGTTATTTGTATTTACCTAAAAAATTAATTAAGCTAGGTGCTAGTAATTAAGCTAGCTAATGTGCAGACGAACAGATGGACCGGTATGACAAAATGCAAATATTCATTAATGTTAAGCGCAAGCGAATATATAAACATAGGCATTTACGGATGAAAAGTCTTAGCATTATTTAAATCCTCAATTAGTCATCACATCAATTCTCACAATAAGTATCATTCGACCTACAAGAACTATTTCCAGCTTCTAATATCTATATACCTTTTTTGCCTGTTATACTCTTGACTGTGCAATTATTTTTTCGACTACTACTACTACTTTGCAACTTTAATAAGCTGCGTACTTTTAATTTTGTTCGGGCAGAATATCATTAAAATAATTCAGCTAGTTCATCAGTACCAACTTTTCAAAAGCTCATATTATATGTCGTAAAAGAAGTAAGTTAACATAAGTGACATAATTGGGTTGAAATCGCAATTTTGACAGAGATTTTTCCAGAAATGTTTTTATAAATACTTAATATAGTTTTATTTGATGTATAGAATCACCTGTATTAATGAGAGCTCTTTCTTATACTTGTACATATTTTCGTCCCTGCTATTAACAATTTTGAAAATATTTAAAAGAATTAATTAATTTTAATATTAGTTAAAATTGTTATCTTAATCGGCCTTTATAAAAATTTTTAAGTTTTAAAAACAACTCTTTAAAAAAGGGCTTCATTTTATCGCAGGCATTCAATAGTCATTCTTATTTTATAACTACACCCCTATTTCATTGACAGTATTCACATATATTTTTGAAATGAAATTTTATCTAATATTTAAGACCATCCAATGACATTGAACATAAAAATAGAAGTACAACAGGAAAATAATATTAAATATTATTTTATGAATTCCCGCTATGAAGGTGTTTACTTCAGTTATAAATGTAAAGTGGAGCGAAACATTTATTTAGTCCATACTGTTGAACAAGAACCCCTTATTAACCCATACCTGACTGGATCGGTATATTAAAGTGAAATTGTGGTTTGTTTACCATTTTTAATTTTAAACCTCGGTTTACGAAATATTAGACTTCAATGTTGCAAGCAATATCCAAGCAAGTAATATAACTACGGAACCCTGGTTTGGACGCATTCTGATATGCACATGGTCGGCTTTCATTAAAAAGAATAAAGTATTGCTTTAGCATTCAATATAGGGAAAGAAAATTAGGTAAGTGCGGAGTATTGGGGCAAATCTTGACGGACGAATACGAACCGCATTGTAATTCATGAAAATATCTGTTTGTACTTATGTGTTTTGCATATCTACGTTTTGTACGTAGCATGAAGCGAAAAAAGAGAGTGATGAACATTGTTCATTATAAGGAAAATAAATATTTTCACACTTTTCAGTGGGCTTTCGTTTTGGTTTTTTGTTGTGCATTTATATTATTCTTTACTCACATAAGTATATGCTGACGAGGGTATACCGCTGATGCTTAACATTCTCATAATAACACGATCCGAATCTCGATGTTATCGTGGAATTATATTCTTCGTTGTATTGCTGTCATCTGCATTTATCACGTATCGATTATTTCTGTCTCAACCGTGCATCGATCAAATTTGTCATGCGTTAATCATTTCTGCATAAAATGGATTTTTAAAAATTATTTACAAAATTGTTTGTGCAATCTGTGAATACGGACACATTAAGACGATTCTTACAAAAATTTAACGATATCGTCATTTTTTCATCTCAACTGTTCGCTTCTAAAGCAATATTAATGACGTTAATTAATGTAATATACAAAATAGTGTTTGTTTACAATTCCTTAACTCAAAACAATAAAACAGTATTCATATTATGAAATACAAACGTCTATTCCTCTATTACTCTATTTTTTTCTTGCCTCATAGCAATGACTTTATTTTAAAGAGAAAACAAATAGTCACTTTAAAGTTGAAAAGGAGGATATACAACACTTCGCGCATTCCGGGCAATTTTGCTTGGTTAAAAAAATAACCTTCAGAGCAAAACAAACTATAAAGAAGAAAAATGAAGTATGATAAACAAAATAAAAGTATATATGGAAAAGGTAAACATAACCACAACGCATTAATAGAGATATATGTTTTTATCTCAAATTGTTTTTATCTCAATAACAATGTACATCAAATTCACTGAAGTTTTTGACAAAGGATAAAAGATTTTATTATTTTTTTCACAAACTTGTGAGTTTCCATGGAAAGGACTTGATTTGCAGGTACCAAATAAGTATGTTTGTTTTAAGTATTTATTTGATGATTCACTATTCTAAACAAAAATAAGTTCATGAAAAACATCGGCTTAAATAGTTTAAAACAAAAATTTCCATTAAACAAAATAAGACAAATACATAAAAAAATTGGTTCACATATCGGGTAAAAATGTGACTGTTATGGAGTTTTGTACTTTTTTATTATTATCAGCAATCTTTTATCGTCTTCCAAAATATGCATTATGTAAAATGTTTTTATTAGTAGGAAAAAATCTCCATTACATCAATACATAATTTAATGTATGCGAAACTAAAAATGAAAATTTCAAAAACATGATTATAAACTGGTTCCGTCATAAAAGTAGGTACAATACCGAGTCATTGATCTCCGAAGTGATAAAAACTAATGTTCTTTGTGGCACATTGTTAAGAATTTCTTGTATTTTCTTGTTTTTTAACTTTTAAAATACACAATTATAAAGAAACTGATATATTACATCTTACAGAAACAATGATATTGCCACTTTTAAAATTTTGAAATAAATATCAATAAACGATATGAAAAAAATACGTTATATAGGAATTTGATCAAACAAGTCAAGTAATATAATTCAAGAAGATAATTTAAAGTTGGAATTATTTGGGACAAAAGTAATAAAATTATTCTCTTTTCCGACACTTGAAAAGAAGTTAGTGGATAAGCATGAACTACGTTCGATTAAATTGGTATGTAAATACTAGCATATACGTATTTATGTGTACTTTCAAACGTTGCTCGTGAGGTTGGTTGATTTAGTATTTAATTGTGACTCGATTACATTGTTATTGGCGTAAACCGCCAAAATACAAATAAATTTTATTTTGATCAAAATTTTATCCGATGAAATTTATGCCCAACCGTTGGTTTAAGTTTTGTAAGCCGTTATAAAATGAAGAGGCAATAAACTGACAAACGCAGAAGAAGGAAAACATCTCATAAGTAATGTATATACAAGCAAATTGAGAAAATTAAAAAGTATAAAGCAAGGAAAAATCACAAAAAGGCAAAAAGTAAAACATCCGCGGCAAATATTGGAGATTTTCCGAACAACGCGCACAAGTTTCCTGCCAAGTTTTAATAATGAAAAGTGAAACACCGGTAGAATCTGACATTCTCGTATAGATTGTCTTTTTGCAGATGCAAGGCAATGACTAACTTAAATCCGATCAATCCAAGTTATTCGTTCATCTCCCGTCGGAGGAATTATTTTAACATCCCTAAATTTGACTGAATCGTTCCACAGCAAATGGGAATTTGTTTTTAATTTAAAGACGTGAATCACTAGAATCTAACTTGTAATGTAACGACAAAATTAATTAAATTATCAATTGGAAAAAATATTTATTTCCTATATAAATTATATAAATAAAACCATACTAATAGGAATAGTAAGGAATACCTGCGATTTTTCCATAAGGTTTGGGATTGTAAACAAAAATTTATTACTTTTTTTAAATGGATCAAGTGACTTAATGAGTAATTTTAAAAGGCCTGAAACTATGTATAATGGTACTAGTTTATCAGACTAAGAGTAATAAACACAAATAAAGTACGCAAATAAACGTCATTGAACATTTCATGGGAAAAAGGGCTTGAGGTTTGATGTCGTAAAACTCTAATTGGTGAAATGCTTTTAGGAAATATAACTATCAAATATTGACATATCTACATACAAATATAAATAAACGTAAAGAAAAAAAAGAGTTATCAAGCAATTCTAAAAGACTCGGGCAAATTAAAGTTTTAGAATTTGTTTTTCGAGGAATATCGAATGTAGCTCATTTTGTTTTCTTCGCTGAATATTTAAAATCTTCACAAATTTTGTTTTGTTCTGTTTTTAAACTTAGTTAAAAAAAAATCCGAAATGACTACTAAAGTTACAGAAACTTTTTTTTTAAGTGTGAAAATGATATATTCCAGAGGATCCTAATACAAACCAAAGAGTACTTTATGTACGAAGCAAGAATTATATCTGGCTTCGTATATATAATACGAACAAATCATTGTCTTTTTAAATGTACTTATTGGTACATTCAAAAAATTATGCAACTTTATAAATTTTCAAGAAATAAATTTCAGCAATAATTGTCAACATGTCAATAGCCAAACAAATAACAAGAGGCACAAAATATCTGCACTTTACTTGGAGTAGGCCTCTAAAAACCCTTGATTTTTTTAAATTTCAGGTTCAAGAATTTCAAAATAGGAGGGTGAAAAGGAAATATTTTTTGTATAACCTCCTTCAGTTCTAATACACTTTTGCCACCGCTTCTGCCACTTTTTAAACACGAACGCTAGACCATCTTAACCGAGCACCTTCCAGCGAGCCTCCACAGCTTGCATGACCTCGTAATTGGTCTTGAATGTCCTTGTCCTGAAGGAAACTTGAGTTCGGGGACCAGAAGTTGCAAAAGGCCAAAACTGGACTATACAATAGGTGGTGTACAGTTGTAATGCCATAAGCGTTCAAGAAATCCGCTAAAGTGGGAGCGACGTGAGGCCACACATTTTAATGATGCAGTAAAATTTCGTTAATGTTCGTTTGCGACAGTTTTTTCAATCCAGCAGTGATCAATACCAATTTGTAATAATCTGCCGTTGTTGCTCAGCCTTGAAAAAGAGTATATTGGTACAAAAAACCCTCGAAATCGAAGAATATTATCATCATAACCTTTCTGGCACTGCTATACATCTTTACTTTTTTGGAGATGGTAAGTGCGTTAATTTCCATTGAGAATTTTATTGTTTCAATTTTGAATCGTAGAGATATATCGAAGATTTATCTTCGGTTCATTTTTTCGTTTACTTCCCAATCAAACCGCGATAACAGTTCTCGTCGTTCTGTATGTGTACACAGACACGATGTTGCAGATGCGAGCGATGGATATGGTGTGCGAATATCTAATACTCTTTACGTAAAGTATTATATACATCCACTCACTGCACTGGTTGGCTTTAAACTGATTGTTCTAAATGGTTAAGAGAATGGGCTACCCGATAGTATTCAGTGTGGCCACCTTTTACAATTTTCCTCTAGATCCCTATTATCATTACTTTTTGAAAAGCCCTCGTACTATATAACTACACCAAATTTCAAGTTTCTGCATCAAGCAGTTTCTGGCACTGTGAAACGACTATGACAGACGGATAGGTGAGGAAGAAAGTGATTCTATAAATTTTCTTTTGAGGCACGAGACCCTAATAACTATACGAATATATAGTATTTGCTCAGAAAATCGTCAATTGAATACCGATTATCATGTGTTGGAAGAAATGCGAAAAGCGAAATATTAAAATTACTTCTTTAAATATTCAAATTACAAAAAAAAACAACTTGAGTTAGAATCTTAAAATGTTTGATGCAAATTATTTGCATTAATTTTGAATCATAGTTCTAATAAAATGCTAGTTAGTAAATTTTTTCATATTTTTGAGCTGAAAAGACGAAAAATTTAAAAAGAAAAAAAGAACCTCAACGTCATTTTCAAAAGTCCATTATTTTTTTAAAAGAAAGTTCCAATATTCTGTTAATACTCAGATTTTTCAGATTTATTAAATCCATGTTCGAAAAATTAAAAGTGTGGAGGAGGTATTGAAGTTTAATATTTCGCAAACATGGTTTAAAATAAAAAAGTCTATGCAATTTTAACGAAACTCCAATCTAATGCTAGTCTCCAGGTTTATTATTCTACCATCGTAAAATTTAAGTGGGGAAGACATACTGGAAATGTCTCTGAAGCTTTGGAAATGTCTTTTTGCAAATGTGGCTTAAAGGATAAAAAAATTGTTAGAGTACCGTAGTGTAATTTTCAAAAGTCTATATATTTCTAAACAAAAGATCCTCAGGTCTAGAGATAAGAAGTGGGGAGGCCATATCGCAAATGAATCTGAAGTTTAATATTTCGCAAATGTGGCTTGAAAGATAAAAAATCATAAAAGAAGGCCAGTGTCATTTTGAAAACTATGTTTATTTTTAAATGTAATTTACAACATAAAAATAGTACCCAAATTTTTATACTCTCTTAAATCCATAGTTGAAAAATTATAAGTGTGGAGAACATGTTGCAAGCGATTCTGAATCTTAATATTTGACAAATGTAGCTTAAACTTAAAAAGCGATAAAAGAACCTCAGTCTCATTTTGAAAAGTCCGTACATTTTTAAGTAAATTTTCAGTCTAATGCTGACACCCAGATTTTTCAGTTTTAATAAAACTATGATCGAAAAATTAAAAGTGAAAAAAAAATATTCCAAATGACTCTGAAGCCTATTTTTTTGCAAACCTGGCATAATGTTAAAAGGATCTCAGTGTCATATTTAAAAGTCTAAATATTTTAAATGGAAGTTCCAATTTCGTGCTTGCATTTATACCCACATTTTTTAAATTTATTAAATCCATTAATAGTTTGAAGGTTAAACCCAGAGAAGATACACAATCCCATGAATATCGAAAAAAACAATCATTGCTTTAAATTTTGATTTGCTCATTTGAGTTTTTTTTCGCTCAAGGTGAATTGGGGCTGGACTCTTCCAGTGTATGGATTGGCGCTTAGTGTCAGGGTCATAATTAAAAAACCACGATTTGTCACATGTTATTATCATTTCCAATAAGTTTGGGTCATTTTCAATGGCATTCAAAGTGTCAGAAAATACTTTTGCGATCTTCTTGTTTTTCAAACGTGAGAATTTTAGACACCATTTTGACACACACTTTTTCATGTTAAAATTGTTATCTATAATTTTCCGTACGGATTCTTTACCAATTCCTACAGTTTCAGCAATCGCACGAATACTTAACCGACGATCAGATCGAATCAGAATATTTTTTCGATATTGTCATCCGTTTTTGACGTAAGAGGGCGACCCGGGCGTGAATCATCTTGAACGTCTTCTCGACCATCTTGAAAACGTTTAAACCACTCAAAAAGACGTGCACGCGATAAACATTCGTTGCCATATACTTTTTTCAATAAATTATACGTTTCAGTAGCAGTTTTTCCAAGTTGCATGTGAAATTTCACAACATTTCGTTGCTCTACTGTTACAATTAATATTTTTCTGGCAAAACAAAGAAAAACAACTCTAATGCAAATGAAGGTTACGGCTATGCTGATTTGTTTACAGAAGCGATACACACATGAGATTCACGATGAGAGCTGTGGCTTGCTGGCGTTTAGCGCATGCGCACTTCTTCTGTAGCAGCGTCAGTCTCGTTATTTAATAGCCACACCTCGTATTCTATCCAAAAATAATTCTAAACATCTTTCATAATCCTTCAAATATTCTTCTTAAAAATTTGCGAAAACTGCTTAGTTGTTTTCTAATCCCATTTTCGGATTCTTCTAGCTTCCACAAAACTCATTAACACAATGTCAAGCCCTACGATATCTTGTTATATTTTCTCAACGAATTTCGTTAACATGACCTCTTTAGAATGAAAGTAATATTAAATCATTTGAAGAGATTCGTATACTTTTGTGCCATTTTTTATTCCTTGCATAAAAGTAGGTTTCCTTACATATTTAGGCTCTTATTAGCATTATATATTTATTAAACTATTTACTAATATTAATTTTTCACAAAGGATATATATAAATAAATATATATATATATATATATATATATTTTATATATATATATATATATATATATATATATATATATATATATATATATATATATATACATATATATATATATATATATATATATATATATATATGCCTATAGGTTATACCCATATGTCCATAAGATATTTCATAACGATAAAATACAAATTAACTAGTCATATCAAAATTTTACTTTTTCTACTGGTTAGTTGTTACTTTAGTTATTATTTTGTAAAATCTGATATTGCATTTGGGATATGGAGAACGGAATTCCTCAAGTGATAGTTTTTAACTTGCAAAATCTTATATTGGACTTCGAATATGGAGAACCAAACTCCTCAACGCCTGACAACTAACCATTGGCAGCTACTACTATTGCTTCATTTCTATATGTTGTTGATAATCAATTTAGACAAAGAGGAAATTATCTATATACTAGATTTTGCCGGTCACTTTTATAAATTTTACAATATTCTAAGAAAGAAAATAATTGAATGTTAATTATAATGTGATGGTTAATATTATTAATCACTAAACATTCTATTATAAAATACATTTCAAAAAACTGACTTCAAAAAGTAGGTACTAGAAAGTAAAAAATAATTAACACAAATTAGTCTAATTTGCAATAAATAACTGACTTATTTTTAATGTCGGTGCCAGCACCACCAATCAATTAAACTAATGTAAATTTTACATCATAAATATAAAATTCCGTTCATGTAAACGTCCTTTATGAATTGATTTTTTTATTTTGTATTTATTAAAAGTAAAGGTTTTAAGTTTACACTATAAATTAAATTTAATTACATATTTGTTTAAGTGGTCGACGGTGATGACACCGACTTGAAAAATAAGTAACTCAGTTATTTATTGTGAATAAGTATGTAGGTACTTATCATGAGTTAATTATTTTTTAATTTTTAGTATCTACCTACTTTCTTGAAATCGGTATTTTATAAGATATCCTTACATAGTATAACAAAGTCGCTTCCCGCGTCTGTCTGTCCTTCTGTATGCTTGAGTGTTTTAAACTACGCAACGGATTTTGATGCGGTTTTCACTATCGTTCAGATATTTTTTTCCAGATGGTTCATAGGTATAATACATGCATATTATATTTACAGAAAATATAAAAAGTCAATGTTTAGTAAAAGAAATAGAATTTTGGGGGCTTTCATTGCTAAAGCTGACTAAACTTTACGAGATATATCAAAATGTTGTACTATGGAATTGTGTATTTTAAAAATATCTACAAAAAAGTCCGATGGCATATATCTATATCCTACGGATAACCCACAGTGGCCATTTTCATGCGATTCTCATTAATTTTTTTTATCGGTTATACTTTTGAATTAAATAATTTGTTTACGTTGCGCTTTTAATGTAGTTAAAATTTGCTCTTTACAGTAAATCATTACCATAAACATTCATATTTTAAAAGATATCACATATTAGAATTACTAAACATCAGTATTCGCGATCCCGATGCCGGGCACGGACGGCAGCAGTGGCGCGTGCCTATAAAGAGCGCGTCGCAGGGCGCGCGTCACCCTAAGGTATTGTATGATTTGCAGCGATCGCACGCGTTTATCGGAGCTCTTAAGCAAGTAAATAAAGTAAAAAAATAAAAACGTGCTTTTCAGCGCGACACTATAAACCGCAAAAACAGCTGTAATCATTGTATATAAAGACAGCCTGTACTATATTCTAATATTGACAATATTATTAATCAATAATTTAAACAATAATTTTATAAATTAGTACCTATATTGCATCCGTGTGAAGTAGGGCGGGTCGCTAATTTTATATAAAAAAAGAGAATTTATTGCCAACTAAATTCAAGACGGTGGCTCGAACCTCCCTTGTAAAGGTCGTAAACTTATTTTTCGTCAAAATCACCACACAACCAACATAAATCAAAATCATTACTATCCCACACTTTTAAGATAAAGATCTGTTTATTTTCCTAATGAACAGATCTTTATCTTACAAAAATGGGATAATAATGATTTTAAATAAAACTGTGTTATATAAAATCGTGCAATGTTATTCCCGAAAATTTCGCTGTACTTCAATTTTGTCCGATTGGCATTTATCTCAGTTGTAAATTGTTTTATTTCTTATGTAAGTTACTAATAATATTGACTTTTAGTAAAAGTGATATGGAAATCTTAAATCATTAATTTACACCTATGCTTATCATGTCTTATATAGAAATTAACATTATATTTATCTTTGATTATATGGCATTCATTCTCTCCAAATTAACATTATAAATGATTTAAATTCAACGTCATTTTTCCTTTTTGTAAAGTTGTCATCTTTATTTTATTTTTCTAATATTTTATTTTTCTAATAGTCTTCATTCCCCTTTGGTGTGCAAATATCAATTGAGAAAAATTCAAAAATGTGAATTTTTAAAATGTAAATATAGTAAAAAGAAATACAAATATGCCAATAACAATTTAATAGAAAAAAATTACGATAGAAGAAATTTTTTTCTCACTGGAATGTGAAACGTTAGCAAGCAATGGAAGTACACAATTAAAGAAGCTCAAATTCAAACTACAAAACAAAATAATGTTTAGATAAAGTATTTTAAGATACTGGCTTTAAAAAAATAATGGTATCCTTGCAGCAAAAAATTTGTAGTTTCTACCCAACAATTATTACTGCAACGGTTGAAAAAAACATGACAAGATGAATTTTCTTGTGTTCCGTAATAAAATTGACAACACAGAATATTAGTAAAACCTTTTTGGTTCTGTCCATGCCGCCCGTCTATCATAAGCATTTGGTTTAGAAATTAGATTTATACATCGTCTACACTTGGAATGGTTTTAATAAGCGGTAGAAGAATTAAAAGATGTAAAAGAAAATGAATTTTGCTTTTGATTAAGGGCATAAAATGGAAAGTTACATTTTTTTCAATATCATCGTATGGAATATCACATATCACTTGCTTAAGAATAAATTCAAGAATGTATAATTGGTTTTTCTAATCACTACCAAAAAATTCTAATTATCGCTGCCTTATCTCTGCGAAAAAATGACTCAAAAAATTGTAAAAACTTACACGGACGTTTGAAATAAACTGTAGATGGAAAGAAAAAGTATGAGGTCTGTTACCTCTGATATTTTCTTTCTACATAATATAAAATTCTGGCTACAAACATTGTTAAGAAATTTGAAGGTTTTCATAAAAATTATATAAAATTATAGAACGAAGTTTAGTTTACCAAGCAAAATTGTAATAAACCTTAAAAATGTGTAATTTACACCAATTCAAAAAGTTTTTTTTTTGGTAATGAGAATCAGTCGTATTAAAATATTAACAGTCAATGTCACGAATAACATGGAAAAAATGTGGCCTCAGTAGTTGACCTTACATAAGTTATGGAATAGACAATAAAAATTAACAATATTTGAGTACCGTATCTCAAAAAAAACAGAATTCTTGTAACACTCATTTGTCCGTTTGTCCATCAGCAGTTTTTCTTAGAAAATACGACGTAAAAATTTAAAATTTGGTAAGTGATAAAGCATATTGACCCTCATAGAACTCAACAGCTAACACTAAAAAATATTTATAAGGAACTTCAGTTACCAATTAAGCATTTGAAAATTTCAAATACTTATTTGGTAACTAAAATTTCGTTTTTTAAGTTCAATATATAGATAATACGGCGTGAAATTAGAAAGGTCTTGCAATTAAGATCTGAATAATATTTTTCTTTTGTAATTCTAAGTTATACCTTCGGAGATTTACTGGAAAAATGGCAAAAGAATTATTTGCCCGCCCTTATTTCTAAAAGTACTGGACCTATAATAATAAAACAAATAGGGTTTTTAAAAGCCTACGCACATTTTGCAGGAAAAATGTAACGATAATTCTAAATGTCATAGTTTCTGATATATTCACGACAAAATCTATGCAGTCAACCCGATTACTTATTGTATTCTGATGACGAGATTACTACCATCCGATAAGGAATTCCATTGTTCATCTCTAGAACGTATCATCAGATTCTGACATTGCTAATGGTGTAGTTATTTTGCAAAGTAAAACTACTAGTAGCAAATATCTTTAATCACTGTTGATTTACTAACATCCGTTAAAGATTTCGATGGTTCATCTAAACTAATCAGACCCTGACCTGGTAAGTGGTGTATTTACTTTTCCAAATAACTACCCGTAGCAAATGTCTTGAATTATAGTTGATTTACTGCCATTCGTTAAGGACTTTCATCGTTAATTTCTGGATTTCATCATTAGATCATTACTATATGTAAATGTGATCACCTCTCAAATACTCTCTTTTAAATAAAATAGAATCATCAAAATCGGTCACTCAGTAAAAAATGATTGCTGAACCAATCATAAAAAAAAGATTCTGACAAATTGAGAATCTCCTCCTTTTTTTGAAGTAGGTTAAAAAATATCAAACAATAATTTTTATAAAAACATTGATAGATTTTAGGACCTTCGTCATAAACCTTAGCAATTTATTGTAAATCTGTTACAAATTTGTGCTTGGTAACACCTGATACCCTATATAAAACAATTTATAGTAAAAAAACAAATTATTGTTTTAAAAATTCTAAAACGCTATTAGGCGTTTCCATAGCCAAATTTCATTTATAAGTCAACTTTGTTCCTTTTAGATACATTCAAATGTTTGATAATTATAGAATAAAGCATTTCCTTTCTCGCATGAAAAATGTTAAAATATTGTTATTCTGGGCTGGAAAACCTATTTTGGAAGAAGAAAATTTTAATATTACATTTAAACTGCGCTCTCGTTTATAATCTAATTTTTTTTACGTTTATTAATTTTTTTCATTGTGCAGAGGATAATGTGACAAAATGTTTTTATAGCTTTGAAATTTTCAAAATTAGTGCCAAACTAAATATTGTAAAAAAAAATTTCCAGCCACCAAACAATTTCATTTCCTGCGAAATTTCTCAATGATATATTCTGAGAGACATGATAATGAGAATAATTAAAGAAACAATATACAATGATTAAATAAAAAATTAAGAAAGAAGAATATTATCACTGGAATATAACACTACCAAAAGTTTTCGTGAGTAACCTGGTTTCAACATTTATATTTTTTAACCTGATTTCAAAATATAATTTTGACCTCCGCTGATTTTGGCCTTAAAGTGATAATTTTATTAAATTTTATGCTAAATAAATGAGATACTCGTAGGCAGTGATAACACTTTTACCTTTAGTCTTATAATTACTTTAGAAGTACTGGTTAATTATGAAATTAATTAAATTTTGATTATCCACTAATGCTACTAAATTAAATGGGTAAAAAATGAAAGGGAATACATAAATATTTAATAGCTTTATCTCAATTGTTATAAGCTTTGTGTTTTTTATTATGTATTTAATTTTTTATATCGTTTAAATCCTTGTTTCAAATTATCAAACAAAAACTGATCAAACAACTATTTTAGGCCAACACACTGAGTGTTAAGTCTTTTTCTTAATTTAAAACTACGTAATTCTTAATTAAACATGGTATTTAAGAGGTCATTAATCAATTGAAAAGCAAAATAGATCAATTGAAGGCAATTGCTTTTATGGAGATTTCACGGTTATTTTCAATACAACTGAAATACTTACAAAGGTACATTATACATTTTCCAGAAAATTCGAAAGATGCATTTAAAAATCTTAAATATACTTGGAGTTGGACAGTTTTAATCTAAAATTTGAGTTGGGTTTACCTTTCAGATAGCTGTGAAGTTACTATCTACATTTATGTAGAATGTATCTTTAAAGACTAAATATTCCATGCATTTCCAATATGCTAAGATATTCATTCGTATAAAAATTATTCGACTAAATTATATTTCTCAGTGAATAATTTATAAACATTTTATCGTCAGTTGTCGTTCCAAACATTAAGGAAAATAGGATGATTTTGTAAAAACTGATCCAATTTTCTGCTGGGTGAAGACTTATTCAATGACTAAAAGAATAAATGTTCAAGCTGTTACATAAAAAAGGAAACTCCAAAAACTTTTTAAACTATAAATCTCAAAAATTTATCAAATTACTTCAACCTACGTCGAAGAAACTTAAATAAGTCAACATTATAAAGCAACAAATGTTTCCAATATAGTTAAAAAATATACTTATAGCTTACTATTCGCAACAAATCTAAAAGTTTCAGCAGCGCTCTCATAAATAGCACATTTCAAAAGTCGTAACATTGTCACTATTAATTTAAATTATCATGATTACATCTCTTTAAAAACCCCTATTTTTTATCTCATAGTAGCATTACATGGGTCGATAAATGATAATAAACACTTAATTAGCAAGAAAGCAAGTAGTGTCAATTAAAACATGTCCTCAAATTATATTGCACAATTAGTTTGATAAATATTTTAAGGCTATATATCTATCGTTTTTAGGTTTCCGTACATCAAGAGGAAAAAGACACGGAACCCGTTATAATGTCACTCAATTTCTTTCGTCTGTCTGTCACATTCCAAAACCATTCCTCAAAATTTGACAAAGGAATAAAATATTTGAAGCTGACAGTGACCACTAAAATAGGGGCAAAATTTTGGATATTGATTAAAAGGATATAATATAAGAATTCTAAGAGAATATTAATTTTTTTTCAAAGTGTATGTAAGATAAATTTAAAACATTGCTGATAATATCCATAAAGATATATGGACCACATAATCTCCGAATTGAATAGCAGCATTTCTAGATATTTACTCGCAGTTTACTGGAAAATTACAAGGATTATTCTTAAATGTTAATGTTACTAGACACTATATATTTGTACGGCATAGGTAATGTTAATATTTTTGAAGACTGTAATAGAAATATTATTTCCATTAAAACTCTTGATTTTAAAATTTTATGTGTCAATGTGCCTATGGAACCTTTGTTGTGAATGAATTGATTTTAATCACATTTAACTGATTTTTCAATACAAATAATAACTTGAATAGTAATTAATAAATCAAAATCCACATTTAAATTTTTGTAAACTCAAGTTTCGTGTCTTCAAAATGTCTATAGAGTGTTTACCTTTATTTTACAAAGGTGAACAAACAAGTATAGTTCTGACTCCATTCTAAATAATGCAAAATATCATGTAAATTTATTGCTTAAGGAATCGGACAATGTGATAAAAAAATAAGATTTTACTTTCGATCGGATATCAAGTGGAAAGGGACTGTTATGAGATTTTAGAATTATTTCCAACATGTTGGATAAGTGTGTTTACTCTCCATCTCTGCAACCGATAAAGTTAAAATTATGTTAAAAGATTTACTAAAAATTTACGTACAGTGTAGCAGAAAACTAAGAAGATGATTGCAGTACCAATAATTTTTCAGAAATATTTTCAAACCTGCGAAGAATATACTGGAGGACATATTTTCAATACATATGAATAATATTAATATTTGGAGGAGTTTAACCGCAATACCGAGTGCCCTAAAATATTTAACATTTCGTACATACCTAAGCTTTACAGACCCGTGTAGTGTGTATACAAAATTAATGCAAATTTGATCGATCACCTATCAGCTGTGACTACTAAGTCTAAAAGTAGAAAAATTAAAAGGAATACACATACTTAACATATTTATCTCGATGATCATAAACTTTGTGGGTTTAGTTGTTTTTTATCATTTATATCAATGAATGATTACATTCACGTTAACAAACAAAAACCGGTCAAGCAATTAATTTAGACTAAAACACTGAGTGTTAAGTCTTTTTCTTAATTTGAAACTACGTAACATGTTGTTCAAGAAGTCATTAATCAATTGAAAAGCAAAATAGAGAGGGCATATGCGTTTATAAAATTTTGTTTTAGCCCATTGGCGTGCAAGCGTGCGTGCGTGCGTACGCAACACTTTTTGAACTTCAGTTTTTTTATATCGTAAATTGGAAGAAAAACATAAGATCCCATGCAATATTTCATTTAATGGCTTCCTATTAGCATACCACCTCTTCTCTGACCCAACTCGTACGACAGCTCAGACCATGTGGTCAAATGCTTGAGAGGGCTGTGTACCATCATGTGGTTTTTTGTTAATCGCACACCTATCCATGTAAGTATTTTTTTTTGACGAAATATATATTTTTTTAATTATAATTATTTATACAAAATGTCAAGAACTAGGTTGATACGAAAAGATCATATTTTAATTGAATGTTTTTTTTATGTTCTAGCTACCAGATATAGGTTGTCCCAAAATTCAAAAAAGGATAGGCCAGGTTATGACTTTTTTTAAAACACGTTCTTTCATGTACTCTGACAATGAATTTTAATTTTCCTTTATTCTAATTTTTATTTCTTAATCCTAAATAAACATTGTGTTCATCAAAGTCTAAAATAAAAATAAAACCGCCTTAGTTCAAAAAAAAAAATATTTTTTACCCAATCACTGCTCGTACTGAAATAAAAATGTACTACCTTATTTTAACAAGTAACTTTAAAAATTAGCACTTTTAGTCCAAATTCCAAAATGGTATAAAGCTTCTGATTTGTTTCTTTAAAAAAAAATTGTAGACGAATAGTGACACCATTTTACCAAGTATCAGCGAGACGGATAGTGATGCTACTTTTACGAATTGTGAGTGAGACGGCTAGAGATGCCATTTTACCGAGTGCGATTAAGACGGATAGTGACACCATCCTAGCCAGGTAATGGCCCATGCACACACGCTACAACACTGCAATATGTTATGCTCCTTCATTTACAGCGCATCTTTCCGTATTTGTGTTGCTCTCGTACTAACAAGTTTGACTTTGTTTATTGGACTTGACAGCAGCATAACTTACTAGAATTATTTGTGTATTGGGCTTGATTGTGTTGTAACTTGAAATTTTTATCTGACCATTTTCTAAAGGACCTGGCTTTCTTCGGAACTGACTGTTCAGTCATTGAACGCGGAATTGTGTACAGCATGTAAATACCACCACAATTCCAAGTCACAACGCAATCAAGTCCAATATACGAAGCCAAATTCTAATAAGTTATGTAAAACCAACACACTACATTTGCCTAAGTGATGTTTTGTGATGAATCTGCATATGAAATTTATTGCCTGATCTGAAGTTTATAATGAAGCAATTAGTTCTAATTTATTATTCACTCTGGACAAATCTCTCTCTTCCTTCCTTAATCTTACTCTGGAAAATTTTACTATGAATAAATTTTCCATTGCCATTTCAAAATTTCAATACACACACATATATAGTTGCATGTAAATGAATTCAGTCTTGCAACACAGACATTTGAGGGACAACAATTATAAAATAAATGAGAAGATTGATGAATTCTGATAACAATAACATCCTCAAAACCAATAAACGGCACACAGTGAAGATGCTCTTGTAGCCCCATCAAATAACTTCTTGAAGTGAAATGTGTTATGTTGTTTAAATTGAAACCAAGAAGTTGAAAGCTAATTTATTATCGTGAATAATTTTGCACGAGTAGGATGGAACAAGATTTAAATGTACTCTTTTTGCTGGGATGTAGTAAGTATTAATAAAATGGAGAACATTTATTAATTAAAAATTAACTGAGCTAGTTTTAAATCCAAATACCTCATATACTCATTACTATTAGTATGGGTGTGAAAAAATTTCATTATAAAATCTTAACGTTTCTTTTATGCAAAAGGGTATTCTTTCATGTTAGTAAACTCGTACTGTAAATTAGTTTTCAGAAAGTTAACATTTTTCTATTGGAAGGACAAATTTTTTAAAACTTCATATAATAAATCTTAAAGTACCAGATGAACAACCGAGTATTTATCTTTTCTTTGATACTATATGATAATGGAAAAATACAGGTCTGAATTAATTCACTATATTCTATCAATATTTGGAGTCAGCATGAAATTGACAAGCATTTTTCATAATTATTGGTATTAATTTATTTCAACTGTTGGTAAATATGTATACATTCTAATTATATTTTTACATTTTATGAAACTAGTATTTTGGATTAGTATTTAGTTATCAACACAATAATTATAAATTGTGTTAAAACGGAAATTAAAATTGATAGGGTACATATTTTATTAAATACAATGTGTTTAGTTTGCAGTCGTTTTTGTTTTGCATGTGTTTAGTTGAAAATCATTATACTCACTCGTATCTGGTTTAAGTATCAACATGATAATATTTATTTCCAATTCACTCAAGAACATTTGCAAACTGCGCAAACTACAGTGAAAATATTTAGGCAATACGAAATGGGTGTTCAATCATTTCAACTAGCAGTACATGACAGCAAGAAAAATGAATATATGGTTATGAATGAAAAATGTATAATATTGAGTCAATTGAAACTCTGAAAACTATTTAATTATGTGAACATACATCATCATATCAATCTTAAATCTTAAAGCATTAAGGAGGCTTTTAATTTAAGACACAAGATAGTTCAATTATCATCATTATAAACTTGACAGTGTCATGGCATATTATGATTATTAAATTTTCGGTTTGCATTAGTAATTTGCAAAGATAAGAAAGGTAACTAAGGAGCTATTTCAAAACAAATAGAAGTTTGGTCTTTACATTTGACTAGATTTTTTCTATCGAGTTTGTATCAGGTGACTACAAACATAAATTTGAAAACACGGTATTGTTTTTGGCTTTGCACATATTGAACTGTTCATTCAACATAAATAAATTGTAGACTGATTTTATTAAATATTTTTAGCATGTCTACGTATAATTTTTATGTTAAGTTTGGATCCCTTCTCCTATCTTTGTCCCTCGTCTCCTGAATTATTAATAAATATGATATTCCATTATGTGTGTGTGTATATATATATATATATGTATATATATATATATATATATATATATATACATATATATATATATATATATATATATATATATATATATATATACACATATATGTGTATAAAGGGAAAGCATGTAGGTACATACCTACATGTATACATTCTTTAAAAAAAATTTAATTTGCAAGTTAAAAACTTTTTAATAATTACTTAACTATTTTGATCCACAACAATTACAATATTTTTTAATTGTTGAGCATCAAATGGTTAATACAACTATATATCTGGCTCAGGTAGCAAGTCAGCTGTCATTAAATATTGAAAAAACCATGTTTATTACTTTTGACCGTTATAAAGACAGTATTCCATTCGGGTTTTGGACTATTTAAAGAAAGCCTAAAATTTATAGGAAAAATCATGTTGTGGTCAGTGATTTTTTGTAGTGATTCATTTTTGTTATGTAAACAATAAAAAGTTTAACTTTGTAAATAATATTCCTCTTACTTCGCAAATAACTCCTTTATATTAATCTTAAAATTATGGGAAATTTTCCCAGAAACCCTATGTCTCCAAAATATCATTAATTAGTTTTTGTTGAAATACTCGTAAACCTATTCTCTACACTTTTAATAAGTTTCGAGTTAATTTAAGATCAGAATGTGGTTTATTGATATATTTAATTGACATAGTGAGACTAGTATTATAAGTTTTCATATTAATAGTTCTGGCTATTTAAGTTTTTGTGTTCTCTGTTAACTTTATTCACATGGAAATACAGTATTTGCAACTTTATCTCACATTACATAGAATTAAAATTTGCTTACTGATAGCTGTTAGCATTAATGCTAACCTTGGTACTAGCTCTGTAAAGAGATCCTTCCCCACCATCAATGTTTTGATCTGTAACATTGATTTTTAAAGCCAATTACTCTCCTTCTCAACAAACTACTAGTGTGATTCTCACAAATTATGCGCCACCAATTATATAAAACAAATTCTGATTCCATAATAGCGGCGTCACTTGAATTTGATTTAGACATTAATTGCTAAACTAATAAGCATTCAGTATTATTTTGAGTAAATTCTCAAATGAGAACTGCACATTATTAGAGTAGTTGGGTTTTAATAGGTCTTCATAAATTGGAATTATAGCCTCAATAACAAGTTTAGGCACTGGTGTTTTATATGCAAATGATGTAAACCACTCGAGAATTTTACAGCATATCAACACTCACATAGCATTAAATATATTTTGAATGTAATCTGCATTACAACATATAGAATAGCCATAGCAAATTGTAAATTCTTTAACTTATCTGTACGTATGTATTTGTTTAATCAAAATGTATTTAAATTTTTAGTCCAATTTTTTTATTAATGAGTTTTGCACATTACAATTTTTACAGATATTTAATCAAAATGGAAAATTTTGGCTTTAAAAGTATAGCTTCTTAGACCATTATAAAGCAATGTATGTTAAGTCTTATATACCCCACTGGTCACAAACTGTGATTGGCACGTGGTTTAACAGTTATATTAAATATTTTAATTGATGAATGCGTGGTTAATAATTATTATATATTTATTACTTTAACAACCCGAGTTATGCATAGAGAAAATTGTGGTAGTTTTATGGATCTTATCATACAACAAAGTGATAGAGAGAAAGGGATTTATCGATAAGAATTTATGCAGACAAGTTCAATATTGTGGTAGAGCAATATTCAATAAATTTACGTACAGAATTCTGAACACTCATCTAAGCTTCTCTAGCAAAGCTCTGCAAGGACTTGGCTGCTTTTATGTCACTATTTTTTTGGCTCAATTTTTAAAGAACTTGGACCAGTTTTAAATTAATGTTTTTAATGTATTCTTTTTCAAACATGACCAATGTACTTTTTTTTGTTAACACAGTGTCACCGTACATCTTCGAACTAATTATACTTTCAGACATTTTATTATCACAGTCATTAGTGTATTTAATATACCAAACGTTATGTGCCGATTCTGGTCATATAAATATTTCTGTTATTTCATCCATTTTCCATATTACCAGATGTACTACTGTGGGAAATAAATCATATGCTTATTTCATCGCCGTACCGGGTTCACACTGAATTTTATTGAAAATTTAAATACCAATCCAAACAAACTATTTTCACAAAAAATTTAATTACCACGACATTTATTTAAGATTCTGATCTTAATTAAGTCTATGGATATTGGAAAAATATTTTAAATTTGATAACTAATAGCTAAGTTTTATAAAATCCACATCATTGCTTAATATTTTGGAAGTGTTCTTGTCTTTATACTTATTCCAAGGTCTGTTTAAAGTTCAATATCTTTTAGATGGAATTTTAAAAAAGATATGTACTAACGAGAAAACTTTTTGAGGCAAACTTTTTTGGGAACACTGAAAAAATGTACAGTTCAAATTATACTTTTGTATTCCGGCCAAAAGACAAAAGAATAATTTGGCCTAGTAACGAGTATTCCGCCCAGCAGACAAAAGAATATTCCGCCCAGAAGACAAAAGAATAATTTGGCCTAGAATTCTGTTAGATTATTCCACCCAGAAGACAAAAGAATAATTTCGCTTAGAATTCTGTTAGATTAATAAAGGCTCAGTTAAAGCATCTGATATCTATTGCAGATATAGTAATTGATGCTAGCCATTTTACTTGCTTTTCCTTGAAAGATCAAAAATTGATCAAAAATCCTGTCAATTGTGAATCTAACTTACGTATCGAAGGTTCCATAACTCGCTGTGAAGTACTGTGTTTATCGTCAGAATTCATCAACACGGATTTCCTAACAATATAGATAATGTGATTAAGTTGAAGGCAATAAATATTGTGAAATTAAAGTATTTCAGAAACTACGACCTAGAATAATTTTTTTAGCTTTCCTAAAACCATTGTATCAGCTTCTAAAACTGTTTTTAATGACGATAGATTCATTCATATTAAAAATAGTGGGATGGACATATTTTCTTTTGCACAGGTTTCAATAAATCACTAAAGATATATTTACCTTACAACTATCCCTTTGAAACAGTAAACCCACACTACATAGGGAATATAAAAAAAATTGCTTAATCGTTCCATTGTAAAGTTTCCATAAAAATATTTTGCATATACCTTTCAAGCTATTTAACTCATTATTTCTCATCATTGCCTGAAGTTTACATTGAGATTTTTATTTTTTTTTACAAATGATTTTTCAATTAATTATCATAGAATATCATTCGAAGTTTACTCTCGCAGTTATGTACATTAAGTTTCCAATCGTAAACATCACAAGAAAATTTCAGAATTTTTACCTTGAATTTTTAACTTAAACCTATTTCAATTCAATTTTCCTAAATAAAAGATTCCAAAGATATATTCCCTCATTTAGCCTTATTGCTCACTAATATTATGATATATAAACAAAACACGTTTTACTTTATTAAAAATCCATAAAAGTTTTTAAATTGTTGGACTAGGTATAGCAAACTCTATAACATGCAGCCTCAAATCAGACTTCAGAATTTGGTGACAGTGGAATCCTGAATTGTTTAATTAATGTTTAGTGTTTATAACATGGTATTGTACATAAACCTGTGGAAGCAAAAATAATTAATGGAGAGAGTGTGAACAGAACCTAATGCAATTCCTGCATCAAAAAGTCAATATTATATTTTGTTGTTTATGTTATGCACTCAATAGATTCCACTGGGTGATATAGAATGTGAACTCGAGAGATGTTTAATCAGTAAAGTGAGTGTCACTCGTTTTGTGAATACTCAATAATACACTTGTATTGAAATTCAGTTAAAATAAAAATATTTTACAAAAATCAAATCAAGATGGCCAGCGAATTAGTTGAAGACAGACTTTGGCCATTTTTATTATACAAGAATGTGTTTGTGTTTGTAAAAAAAATTACTAACCAGGTTCAAACGAGGTTTAAAGTATCGTGTGAAACGATATATAGCTTGATAATTGTGAAAATGTTGGTTTCGCTGCACAAGATATTTTTGGTTTCAAATGAGAACTACCGCTTGAAAACATTCAAGACACTTCAGCTAATGCACACTTTGCATTTATTGTTGATTGAAATAATTTGTGACAGAAATATATTTGAAGGGTTGATTCTAAGAATTTAACAAATAGATTATTTTTTTCAAATCAGAGCATAGAACAAATTTTTTGAGACGATTTACGTAACGAATTTGCTTGGAATTTGTAATTAAAAATTATAATGCAAAGATAGAAAAAGTATTAACACTCAAATGAACGCTTATCAATAAGCTGTAGTAGAGATATCCATTGAAACATAACTTAAATACAACTGAAGAATTAAATTTTGTCTGAAAATAAACCTTAAACTCACAGAATCTCATTGTTTCATACACATTTATATATAATACTTCAGAAATTAGAACTATCACTTTCCGGCACTTACACCGTCACAAATTGAGCCTATCCCATATAGAATATCATTATTTCCCTTTTATTCACACACTCTTTAATAAAGAAAATATTTCAGAAATTGGACGTCTCGCTTTCCATCAGTTACTTTTTATGGACAATTCACCACATTGCATCATAAGGTATTTGACTATATATATTTTATAAATAAAATAGATTAAGTATTATCATTAAAAATGTTTAAAATGAATGTATCGTACCTAGGACTTTTCAATACAAAGTTATAACGACATAAAAACTGACGAACTACGATTCGCTGGAAAATGCCGCATACAAAACACACCTGGCTTATAACGTTACTGCCCTGTTATTTAGCATTCATTATAAGAGAGTTTATTACATACTTTTAGTATCTCGTTAAATATTGCGTTTAAGTTATATATTATAACTTGCTTTTACATATTATATTTTAATTGTCTGTAAACTAAATTCATACTAACTTTTTCCTATTTAGAAGTTTCGATTAATTGTTTGTTATATGCATTATTTTATTCATCATCAGGTTTTTTTAAATCTACTCTACAGTTTTAAAACATTTTTCCAAAAAATGTCGACATCAGTCAAATACCCTATTGGTGGCCTTGTTTGTGAGAAGATATACTTGCAGATAGAAAGCACAAAATCTCATTTGAAATCAATGCAAGTCAATGAAGAATTATGTCAGTGAACAATTTTTCTTTACGCGTTCACAAATAACTTTTAAATTTCATTCTTTAATGCAAGTGCTAGGTCTATATACAATATATATGTACAGACAGACTTTTTATCTTAAGTTACACATGAATCTGTTAACATTTCTGCTAATTTAAAGTTGTTAATAATATCTTTCGGAATGGAGATATACTCCAGATGGAAGCTACTTCTCAGTATCAAATTATACTAATCATTCTACCTTTGACTTATTGCAATTTAAAAATGCATGCAAACAAATCAGTCTGCACTGTGACTTCTAGTATGTTTTTAAATACTAAAGACGGTAAGTTCAAGGAATGTGACCTTCATTTAATGATTTCATTTTCATACAGCTGTACCGATATGAAAAGCTGTAAAATTCACGAATGCCTTAAAAATTACAACGTAAGAGGTCATGTATAAAGAAGCATATAGAAGTGAAGCTAAATGTCAAAATAAAAAAGAATAATGCAGCATTTCATCATTTCTGCTACAGGACTCTTCTATATATGTTGACAGCATAAACTGACAAGTTATTGAAAGACATATGACCACATATCAAAAGATATATTATCATCAGTTATGTTGTATTGCTAACTTTTCCTCACCACTCTGTCTACCCAGACTGTATAATTTGATACAACTTTATACAATGATCCTGCATTTGGTGCGGACTCACACAAATATTTTTGAATCTTTTTTTTAAATTATCATGAAATTTCTTTTTACTGCAAAAAGACCAATATGAAACTAATCAAAGTTTATTTAAATTTTTTGTTCGGAAAAACTATATTACATTTATATTAAATAGCCGGGTCCACACCAGTTATGTCTGCTTGCATGGGAGCCTCATGATCCAAATGCTGGCTCAGTGTGGACGTTCTTCTAAAAGGGCGAAGCACAGATGCCTCTGCCGGATGCTGCTGCGGCCGAGTTGTGAATTATCAATTTCTGGCCATACTCAATGTTGTTTTGATATATTTCCTATGCACACTGTGGACCACTATGTGTGGTGTACCCGCTTCGACTGACCGAGATAGATAAAAATCAGTGTCATAAATTGATACCTCTATATGGTGGACATAAATGCTGAATGAACTCGAATGACCATAATTACACTAATAGGTGGATTAGAGAAGATTCTTAGTTGTTCCCTTTTCTGAGCTGAAAAAAAGGATGGAGCTATTAATGCATTCAGTTATGGCTACACTGTAATTTGGATTATTCTTTCGTATTTTGTTATTCAATAATAAATGTAGTATCTGAAACTGATTTAGATACATCTGTGCAAATAATTTCGACTCCGTTGTCAATTAGTTCTTTGTACAGCCGATTCCCATTTCAAACCTCTTTTTATATATTTTTCTAATCCAATACTGTTTGCATTTTTTTGTCTTTTTTTTGTAAATATCTGAGTAAAATAACAGTTGTTAAAAATTGTTGATCATTATATACCTATGTGGTATATTCATGACTTCTATAAACCTCTTTCTATCATTGGAAAACAACCTACTGACGATAATTTTATAAATATATATATATATATATATATATATATATATATATATATATATATATATATATATATATATATATATATATATATATATATATATATATATATATATATATATATATATATATATATATATATATATATATATATATATATATATATATATATATATATATATATATATATATATATATATATATATATATATATATATATATATATATATATATATATATATATATATATATATATATATATATATATATATATATTATCATTAACAATCATATCAATAACAATGTCGTCGCCGTGGTGTGTTGGGTTGATCACAAGGCATACGGCCTGTGACGACTCGGCGCACCGCGGAGGCCCGGGTTCGATTCCCGGCCGTTCGTCGAGCAGGGCTGGACGGGTATTATGGTTGGCTGTAAGAGATTGCTCACGTAGCAATAAGTCCGCCATATGTATCAATTAGATACATTAAAGTAGATAAATAAATAAATAAATAATAAGACAGCAGCAGAAGTAGCTGATAAAAACATACTTATGTTATTTTGCACAAACGTTTTAATTCACTCAACTTTTTGAAACTTTGCTTTATTATGTTATAATTTAGGATTAGCTCTTTAAATGACCAAATACCATTTCTATACCTTCTAAGTGGTCTGGGACTGCCTCCCCACCACAACACTTATACAGAAAGGAGACTGACAAAAGGCCATGTAGCGTTGAGCCAATGTGTTACAAGATAAAAATGACCTTTGAGATAGAGAAAATAAAAAGAATAAGGACTCGTCACTCATACAAAAAAGAAACGTACTTTTTTTATAAAAACATAGGTTATTTTTCATAATAGTTTGCAGTTTCTATGGTATTATTGGAAATATCGAGATGAAAGAAAGTGCAAATTACGTCTCATTATATCTTTCATCCATAGACATACCATTATCAATCCATGAAACTCAAGAGGTCAACAGTGCCGTCGGAAAAAGTCAAGTAAACCTAGATAAGAGCGAAACCAGGGGTGGTCAAAAGGGGTCCTCGATTTGCTGACAGCATCTCGCCATGAAATTGGTGGTAAATTTTTAATGGTACAGCGATCTCTAGCAACGGCTATATGTCACCATGCAAGAGACGCTAGAAACACACTAGAAACTCAGAAAGAAACCATTCAACACTGAGTCTGTTTGAAACAACAAATCTTTACTGTGGAAAAACATATTTCACATATTTAATATTATAAGTTTTGCATATTAATTAAGTAAAAAGGTGTTGTAGCTATTGTGTTGTTATATGTTAAGATCTTTGTTATTTTGTTTTGTTGTATATTAAGATATTTTATTTATTTTGTAAAGGCGTGTATGTGCCGTGGTGTATTTTTTCCCTGTCTTGTAACGAAAGCCAGTAGGTAAGTGTTATCCATTAAGTATTGCTTATATAACATTTCAAAAATTAATATAAATTTTATACACTTATGGCGCAAAGCAATTGGTGTCTTTTTACGACGTTGCAAACGTTTATTGTTAAAATTTAATTCTAAGAGTTGTAAAGTATTCTTATACATGAGTATTGACTCTTATAATGTCGCGATTTATTTTCAAATAACACGATTATAAAAATAATATTCCATGTAACAAGTGAATTCTGGTCACAATGAATTTTTACTGTTTTGTTTGAAAAAAAACTTGCACTAAAAGATGTTTTAGTTAGTTATTGGTGCCGATTACGACATAATTTAAAAGAAAATGGACTTTAAATATATTACCACAAAAATTACAGTTTCGTGATGAAATTTTTTCTTGCCACAAAACTCAGTGAAACTACTTAAGACAGTTCATAATAAATATCTTTCATTTTAGAATCATATAGAAAGGATGCTGCTCTTTGTTTTCAAAAATAATTTTGCAATTCATGTTCAAATAAAGTATATGATTCTTTTGATAAATTTTAACATTTGTTATATTTTATTATTTTGTATATTTTGCAAATTACTACACCACATGGGGTTCCGCAATCTTCTTAAATTCCATCTGAGCTGCTGAATCTTCTTGTTCTGTTGATGAATCTTCCTTACAAGTTTGGACTTCCTCAGCTTTCCGCCTTTGTCGCTCTTCAACACTCCAGACCATCCATAATTATAATAAACCGTCTACTAGCACCCCTTCCCTACGCGCACGGTGTTATCAGCAGAATCAATTTACCCACCAAATTCAAGAAATTAACGCATATAAATATTGCTTGCGGCAGTACGAGTCACATTTGCATCGATTTATATGGTGCATGGCTTGGCTTATATGAAGTATTATTAAGGCCACCATGTTAAATTTCTAAAATATTTATTCTGACCACAACCAATAGCCAAAGTATTTAGGTTAAAATTATTTAAAAATTTTGTTACATTTTATCAATTAAAATGAGTATTAAAATACATTATCATTAAATAGGTGTCTTATTGTGTACATGTGTGAGCGCGCCTGGGCGTGTGTGCATTTACGTATGTGTGCATGCGTGCATACGAGTGTGTGTACAAATTAGTCTACAAATTTTTTGGTACATATGCAAATGAATATTTTTTTGTTAATGCAGAAAGAAAAAATTTAGCTTAGTGTCTTCAAGTAAAAAGAGAACAACCCCCAAAAAAAATCCAAATAGGATCCACATAGGAAAAGAAATTCAAAATAGGACGAAAAACTTATGTTAATTAGCGTTCAGTGTCGTGATAAAATGTCTTCTTAATTTAAACAATATTTTCAAGAAATTAAAGATAGCAAAAATGAATGAAAGTAACGTTAATTTCTTTCGCGCGTCTCTGTAATCCTACATACAATAATTATATATGCAAATAGCTCTGCCTACCTTCGCAAGTAAATAGGGGGAAAAAATCGTTTTTTTCTCTTAATGTTGCTCCTATATACTGTTACCATACCTAACTTCATCAAAAATCGTCCAGTGAATTTTGCGTGATAGCCGTACAAATTAACATACGGAGACAAAAATTCTAAAAAAGTTTTTAACTCATTCTATACGCTAAATCAATATTTTTTTAAATATTTTCAATATTCATAATTCACTCTGTTATAATTTTATTATATGTGTAGGTAGGTAAAATATTCTAAAATTGAATATGACAACGGAAATTTCAAATGTTATATCAAATTCTCCAACGACACCTGTCAAATCCCGATTTTTTAACTGATTAAATTTTACATTATCAAGCAATTAAGACGTTTTAATTTGAGTAAATAATTTTTTAAGAGGTGACAACACTAGCAAAATGTCGCTCTTCTGTTGTTAATAATCTACATCGATATTTAAAATTGTGTAGGTATACGTCTGAAATTAATCTATATTTGTTTCTTTTGCTGACCAGTGATATTTTTGCAGGTGGGAATAGCACAAGCCGTCATTTTAAGCTATATTGTCACGTAGAAAGCACACAACCTTTCAGAGCTGTGTCTTAAATTGCACTGACAACTAGACATGGGTAACGCTGCGTTGCGCCGCGCAATTGTGTCGCCAACTTACTTCCCTGTGTCAGATGTATGGACTCACTTCTTCGAAATGTATTGGCGCACATCGCATCTTAAGTCAAACGTTATTAGGCACTCCCTTTTCGTGGTATTAGGTATATAGTTTAGCGACAATGTGAATTCCCATTTTTCTTGTTTTAAATGAAAGAATATAGGCAAAAAAAACGAAGCATTAACCAAAAGCAGGGCTCGGTCGTGATTATTTAATTAAAAAAAGTGGTGTGAAATATATTCCCATACAAAAGTGCCCTTTGTCAACGAATTGATATAAAAGGAATCGATATAAATTTTTGTACTTCGTAACAAAGAGGAATTGATATAAAAAATAATGCGTTGATCTTTATATACGTTCTTTCATTTAAAACAAAAAAAACCGGGAAATTTACATTTTCGCTAAACTATACTATTACCTTTCATTTTTCCAAGCTGCAAATAAAACCGATTATCACAGTGACACTTCTTATTTAGTCGTATATATTTATCAAAGGAGTCATTTATTTTCAAGATATACAACCAAATTATGAACTTATGTACCATTTTGCTGTGCCATAGCACAATTTTGAGTGAACTCAAAGAACTGGCGCAGTGAGCTGCGCATGAATTACTGTGTTGAAGCAAGGAATATTGCTATGTTACCCATCTCTACTGACAACCGCGTTTTGATACTACGCATTTTATGCGTAGTTTTTTTAAAATAACAAAGATTTTAACATATAACAACACAATAGCTACAACACCTTTTCACTTAATTAATATGCAAAACTTATAATATTAAATATGTGAAATATATTTTTGCACAGTAAAAATTTGTCAGTTGTTTCAAACAGACTCTGTGTTGAGTGCACAGTAGAGGTAGACGTATTTATTGTCACCGGTAAAAATACTCGATATCTCTGATCAAAATATGTACTTGATATGCAAAATGCAAAATACTTGGTGTCATAAATACTTGTATACTATGGCCGACTCGACGTTTGTACAATGGTCACTTTATGGTCGGGCTCTGGCATAACCCTACCCCTCTATGTCTATCTATAGCTATTTCATTCTCGCATATCGTACTTAGGTTTTCTCACTCTATCATAATTAAATCGTATATGAAAAAAGGGACAAACTGAATATTTATATACTCATAAGTTGTAGTACTTTTAAAGTATGTAATACGAGTGTGTTAAACATACTCGTATACTCGTTTTACTCATTACGTTAAGTATTGCTTCACACTTCTCAGTTCGTGTATAAATATTTATTCAATACGACAAGTACGTGTATTTTAAAATAAGAATTTTAAGTGCCGTCCTCTTTTCGTCTAATGATTCTCCATTTTTTCTATTGGAACAGTTGAGTGTTATTACTTTGTAGCGTAAATATTGTAAATAAATAGTGTATATGAACAATTAACTGACAATTAGGTTAAATTCTAATTTCGTCATTATGTTCACAAGAGAGTCCAGTGTTATATGAAAGTATTTTACATACTTGGGTGATTATTTTGCTTCTTGTAATATTTACGAAACTAAATTATCTTTCAAAACAGTTACATCTAATTTAGGGAAACATTTGAATAGAAAACATCCAACTGTAATAATAATTAATATGGAACAAGTTGTTTTTTCCGAACATCTTACACGTTATTTTAAAAACGATTAATCTAAAATAAAGATGGCAAAAATTTTTAAAAATTTAACAACGTGTTCCATTTTTTTAAATTAATATGATTCGTTGTTTTAATTACGCTATCTAAATTATTGTGCCAAATGAGTCATTTAGTTACTAGTCCTAAACCTGGAGCCATAAATATTTATGGCAGTATGAAGAAAAAATGAAAAAGTATTTCATTAAAAATGTCTCACTTAGAAATGTCTGTCTCTTCATAATAAGTAGCAATAAAGATTTATTGCACGTGTGATTTGTGACTGCAATTCTATAGCGATTTGTAATAAAGTCCTCTCACAACGGAATTAGGCCGTCCATACTCATCGAGTATTTTGTCACCGATATCTGTCACCGATATTTTATAATACTCATATTCGTCGTACTCAGTATCTCAAAATACTCGTATCGCCCAAGTCTAGTACACAGATCATATACTAAAGTTGACTGGTTTCTGCCTGACTTAGTGTGTTCGTAGCGTCTATTGCATGGTGACACATAGCCGCCGCTAGAGGTCGCTGTACCATTAAAAATTTACCGACAATTTCATGGCGATATGCTGTCAGTAAATCGAGGACCCCTTTGACCACCCCCTGATCTGAGGAAAGTTTATGTTGGTATGACTTGTATGAAAAATTATAATTTTCATTTATCTCTACATGATAATCACTCCGCATATATAACAAACGTATTCAGTTCCCTGAAAGCAGTATTATACTTTTTGACGACTTGAGAACAAGGCTATCGCTATTTTATTCATTTGCGGCGCGAATTTCAAAAAAATTTTAAAAAACGCGAATTTACTTAAATTAAACAATATTAAATTGGTAAGTTGGAAGCAAAATGTCATTTATAATATAATATGTAAAAATTATGTTATTCCTTTTTTAAATTAACTTTTGGGACATTATTACCGTAACAAATCTTGTTATTTATTTTATTAAATATAGATTCTTTTATAATATATAGTAATAAATTTATTTAATAAAATTTTCAAACATAAAATAATAATTCTTGTGATCTTTGTAGTTTTAATTAAATTGACCGAAAAAGTATTCTTTACCTCTTGGTGAAACATTTATCTGGCCTGTATTGCACCAATATGTCTAATTCTAGCCAATTGATCGTTTTAGATCTGTTTTAGAATACGAACTTTAATGGTATTCATTATCAACATAACAAATTTTTAGAATACAAACTTTAATAAAGTTTGTATTGTTTTTAAATAATCGTCTGTGAAATTATTTTGGGTGCAAATATATCAAAATATTTTCCAGAACAAAAAGTTTTTTCACATAATTAAATTTGTAATATTTTATGTAGTGAAAAAATAATCGTTCTTTATGACCTTGTTACTCTATTAGAATTGAATTGGCTCTTACTATGACTTGCAATTTTACTAAAACGAATTGCCATGAATTGAATAAATGTGACTTTTTTCAATTGACTCCTTAAAAATAAAAGATGAAATCACATCACGCATATGGCCAATTGTAGTTTTAAACTTCATTAAGTTATAAGCGCAGATGCTTACATGTTACAAATATAGTTTATCCGTACTGTGTTCTCGTATAAATCTATAATTTTGACCCATCTTTATATATTTTACTATGATAATGCAGGTACTCTATTTAATTAGGCTGTCTATTAATTTAATTAGGCTTGGTTTTCATCTATATTTTATTACAATTGATTTAATAATTCTAAAGTTGAAGCAATATTTTTGTGCATGGCTAAGAGGTATATTTTCTAATAACAGGTTCTTTATGTTAATAACAATATTTTATGTTTGTCAGTGGAAATTGAAAACTAGTGAGCGACAAAATAGAAACCCCCAGTAGATTTGAAAAAATTGAGAAACAGGTTTTACATTTAGTTTCTTTATAAAATGAATGGCAACAATATATTTGATCAGCAGTGTAGCTAGCGCATAACAAAAATACTATTTAAGATTAAGAAAATTTTATAATTGACCTTGTGATTTTAACTTATTAGTGTGATTTTACTTTGTGTGGGTAACAAAATTATTAAAACATTTATTTATGTATCCTGAATTTATTGTTAAAATAAATATTCGTAATATTCCTAAATAGATAATCTAAAATATCCCTAAGTATACAATCTAAAAAAACTGTTGGATCACTTTTTTTAAATAAATGATTTTGTTTTTATTTCAAAAAACAATTATTACACACATAAGCAAAAGAGACAAATGCGTTTAAAAATGTTTGACTTTTAAATGGAACAACAATGAATCCATTTACTTTTGGACATTTCTATATGTATGTGTTTATCTCAAACTCAGTTCAATCGATACATATTAATTGAATATTGGGAAATTATTGAAATGAGTTAACACCAATTACAATGATTGGGAGATGAGCTTTATTACTTCTTTTTAATATATTGTCGGGAAAATTAAATTAACATTTACACCACACATCTGAATGATTATTACTGATGACTCAGACTATCCTATTTGATTTCTTTTTAAATGAAATAAGTAATAAATTTTTAAATTTGCTATTTAGATTCAGCATTATGACATCCAGCGGCTATGTTGTCGATTTACGATCTGATACTTTCACTTTGCCAACGGAATCTATGAAGGAAGCAATGGTGTCATGTCCTCTAGGGGATGACGTATATGGTGAGGATCCCACAGTAATTGCATTGGAAAATAAGGTGGCGACATTACTCGGGAAAGAAGCAGCTCTCTTCGTGCCATCTGGCACCATGTCAAATTTACTAGCGAGTAAGGTTATCATTAATTATTTATTCTTTCCAGTAAGCAGGTTTTAAAATTCTATTTGAGTAGAAACTTGAGGATTTTGTTACCAAATTAATAAAAAAGGAAAAGTGTAATTTTATTTTATATTGAATTATAAGATCTCTATTATAAAGCATCCAATATTTTCCAAGTGTAGTGTTTAAACAAGAGAGTCTTCATTGATTTTCAGTTTTAGTAATACTCATCTATTACTTATTTATAGAAATGTTTATAATATAAAGATTTTTTCTAGAATCAGTCAAATATATGCTCTAATTTTTAGTTACATATTTGCAATTGTAGTGACTAAGCAAATCTTATCTTCTTTATTATACTAATCTGTGCGCTATGGATAAATTCAATATTTTATGGCAGTTCCTCGGTAAAGCTAGCAAAAGTTCTTTAGGTTTATTTTTACAAAATAAAAATTTGAAATAAATTCATTAGGATAGACTAGTTCTTAATTTTATATTCTTAATAAAATTTTAAGAGAATGTTTAAAAACAAGTGGTGAAAAAATTACATAAATTGGTTAAAAATAACCAAGTTAGGAGCTTCTAAATTTAATGGAGGCGATAGAGTGGGGATATATCCCTGTCACATTTACTCTCGTATAATACAATGAGCATTATTAACAATGATACCATAATTCAGTTTTACCACCCTTGTCTAAATGTTAAGTTTCAACCATTATAGCTCATTACATTTTTAAGATTTGTCGAAAATTTAGCTTCTTGTCAGGTTGTACTTTGAAATTATAATTTGTGAAATACAAAAAATTAGTGGAATTCATTCTCTGGTACTGGTTTAAAATAATCAATTGTACCACTTGATCCAGAAGATATTCTTGTTGAGTTAATTGCTTTACAAAGAATAAAATAAATATGAAGCTTGAAAACCTTATCTTAAAATATGTTGTGTTGAATAATAGTATAACATGAAAAATGGAGAAAAGTTGAACATATTTCTGCACTATATCATTTATAATTAAAATCACTTTTATTTTCAATAACTTAATTAAATTAATTGAAAATTTTCTAAGTGCTTGTTTTTCAGTTATAGCAGGGTCTCGAAATTTGTAAGTGTAACCGTCAATGCAAATGCCATTTCAATAGAAAACAACATGCATATTTATGTTTAGTGGTTACAAAAAACCTTATTTTGACCATCTTATTTTTGAACATATTCTATTTGTAACTGAAAAATACAACGCTTTATTTATTCCGATAATTTTTTCAGTAATTTACTCATGCGAAATATGTTTTATTTCAAAATGTTACTATTACAGTCATGGTGCACTGCAATAGAAGAGGTTCTGAACTTATTGTCGGAGATGAAACTCACATCTTTAAATTTGAACTGGGTGAGTTAATAAAAATATATTTAAATTTAAAGCCAATCATGTCATGACCTTAAATGAAGTAAATTGAAACAATGAAAGAAGTACAGATAAATAATAGGATAATTTTTTAACATTATGTAAGTATATTTGTGAAATGTACATTAAACATTATGTACGTATATTTGTGAAATGTACATTAAACATTATGTAAGTATATTTGTGAAATGTACATTAAACATTATGTAAGTATATTTGTGAAATGTACATTGAATATTATGTAAGTATATTTGTGAAATGTACATTGAACATTATGTAAGTATATTTGAGAAATGTACATTGAACATTATGTAAGTATATTTGTGAAATGTACATTAAACATTGCGTAAGTATATTTGTGAAATATACATTAAACATTATGTAAGTATATTTTCACACAGCGATATACAAATCGAGTTCAAGGTATTTTATCTTAAGTCAGTGTTTAAAGACGTGCAATTATGAGTGGCATAATAGCTAAATAGATTGTTTGCCATTACCATTGGCAATGAACCTTTTGAATCCTGTACCTCATTCCCTTAATCGTAGTTGAGTAATAATATATAAGTAATAAATAATGTGGGATAAAATTGACTTCAATTTTTATTCAGATTATAAGATAAAATGTTGAAGTGTTTAAAATATCTGTAATCACTCTTATCAGATTGCACAATCCATTACTCATATCAAAATTATTTTCGTGGCAATATATTTATGCAGAATCATAGCTCTAATATGAATAGGTCATATATAAAACATTGGAAGTAATTCATTTGATGTTTCAAAGTAACCAATGTACAGTTTAGCATGTATTTCTACACAATTTATCAACTTCCATAATTACATTTTCTTTTATTTGAAATGTTAAAAAAGTCTTAAACAAAATTTGTACTGTTATAAAACTGTACCAGAGGTATTTCTGTACTTTGAAGATATTTTATTGTGAAGAAAAATTTGGTAAAATATGCAATTTAAACCTCTCTAAATCCAAAATACATTTTTTTTTAGAATGATCATTTGTCTCTTTTGTTTGACTATCATGTTTAAACTACGTGACCGGTTGGAAACTTTCACTGAAATAATCATTGCAATTTCAATTAAAGTTTAAGCTGTCTTTTGTCACATCATATTTCCCACGGGTTGTTTTGGCTGTCTGTCTGTTTTTTATTTACTTGTTTCTCTGTTTGAGTATCATGTTAAAACTATTAAACTGATTTGAATTAAACTTTCATTGAGACAATGCTTAAGGTTTATCTTAAAATCCAACATATTTTGAAGTGTTCTCTATGCCTTTGGAATTCTATTATTAGCACTCTGGCAGTAAGATGGAGTGCGTGGGTTTAAAACTAGTGAATAGAAATTGACAAGACTGAGGGTCAGCTTAAAGTTAAAGCTAAAGTTAATTAGCTTGGAATTAATGGGATTTGAATTTGAATTAATGGGAATATTGTTGCCGTGTTATGTTGAAGGGATTTAAATTAATGGGAATATCGTCGCCGTGGTGTGTTAGGTTGATCACAAGGCATACGATGCAGTGCACCGCGGGGACCCGGGTTCGATTCCCGGCCGAACGGGGCTGGGCTAGTGTTATGGTTGGCTGTAAGAGATTGCTCTCGTGGTAATAAGTCCACTATATGTATCAATTAGATACATTAAAATAGATAAATAAATAAATAAATAAAATTAGTTTGATTTTGAGTTTCTGCATTTCATGCAAAAACTCATAAGGGAAGAAGGAATGCGTATAAGATCACTTACACGTCTGTCCGTCCATCTGTCACAGCTGGTTTATTCAGAAATTATGGAATGTAGAAACTTGAAATTTTGCGGAAGTAATACATCTGATTAACCCATATATTTTCCATTAACTAACTTTTTTTTGTTTGTATAAGAGTAAAGCATACAAAACATTTTTTTAAAAATTGTATCTTGTTTTATGCGGTATCATTTGAAAGGGTTTATTAAGAGGAATACAAAAATATTTTATTCATAATTTACATATTTAAAAAGATATTCTAAATAATATATGAAAATAGAACATTTCCCACTTTTATTTCTAAACCTACGAAAACAAAAATCATGAAGGAATAGGGTTGGTAAAATCTGACTAGATGATTATAAGAAAACTATAGCAATTATCCTAGATTATATAATATTTGAAAGTGCATCACGTTTTTATGCCCGTGGAAAACACAGTAGGCAATATATTTATTTTTAAATAAGTTAATAGAAATACTGTGTATCCTTAAATGTTTTATAAGTGTCTAGATGTGTAGATAATCCTCATAGTTCGAGTTCTACTCGTATTTGACAGGTTTTTTATTTAAAATATAGTCACTTGAAGAATCAAACAAGTAATTTTTTGTAATTCAACCAATTGAAAAATAATATTAATTTATATACACAAAATTAATTTTTACTACATAGTACATATTTAAGCATATTATATAAATATCATAACCATTTTCAATATCATTATTCATAGCACACAATTATGCTAAAGGAACATCATCGTCATCATCTGGACCATGAAGTAAGAAAGTCTAAATCCTGCCTGCCTAAAGCAGTTGACTATGGTGTTTTCTTTAATCTTTTCCCATACTTCTGATCTTATAAGGATAACATTAAGGATAGTAATTTTTTATGTTCATTGTTATCTAGATTGTGTATCTTCTTTAAGACATGCAATTTTCTATATTAAGTTTTTAGAGGTCTCATCAACACCTTGATTAATTGGTTGTAGCACAAAGTTCATATGTTTGAAGATAATAATACAAGTTTGATGCACTTTAGATTAGTGACTAGTAGATGAGTAATTGTCTACTAAAAGAAAAACTTAGCAGTATGTTTTTAAAGCACCTCTGCTTTTCGGATTTGGAAATGATGAAAAAATTTTTAATTGATCCTGTCAGATTTGCTGCAACTAATTATTCACGTTTTACACATTTTCCTGCTAGAGCATTCCTTTAAATTGAAGTGTCTTGTCCGGAATTGTATTAAAAAAAAGATCTATTTCGTCTCCATCAAAGATTTTGTTTGGCTTGTAACCTTCACACTACCTTTGGGCACTTTCTCAACGACCATCCTTTTGTTACTTCACTTGAAACAATAGTAGTTTTTCCACAAATTTGTCTGCCGATGATATTGTGACGAACTCAGAAGCGTTGAATCCAACTCAAAAAACATACAAAATCCAGTTCTCCCAATCGCCAAGCATAATTGTTAGCTTGTTTTTTCAGAATTGGTCCACTTATTGGCATGTTTGTTTGCGCTCTGATATTTAATATATTTCAATGTTTAGTTATTCTTTCTCGGCTCATTTTCAATAAATTGTTATTAAAGTGAGATTCTCTCTCTTTTTAGATAGTTGAAATTGTTGAATATGAAACTTCATATGCACTATAAGACTTTATTTATTGTAATTGACTTCTCTTCAATATCAAAAATTCTTTTGTAACATGATACAACTCCATAAAAATATATAAATAAATTAGCACATCTAGTGTATCGGTTATCAATGAATTGAGAACCGATACACTAGATGTGCTAATTTGTAGAACCGAGAGTATTTTCCCGACTAGCTGTGCATGTACAATATCGGTTATCAATGAACTGACCGATAGTATTTTTTCGACTATTTGCCATTGCCATTGCCAATAGTTTTCAAGGAACTTCATGTTCTCAAGTAACCTATGTACAACGTTTGTATTATTTCTACTTAACAGAAATAATATGAAACAAACGCATGATATTGAGTTATTATTACGATATGATCCTCTGAAAAATCTTTGAAAAAGCTGTCACTAAGTACAGTACGTCCTTATAAACAATGTTGTAATAAACAGTTTTTCACATAAATAATGCTATGTATATCTAAAATACTTCTTCCCCTTGAACTAGAATCATGAAATTTGGCAAGAAGGAAGGTCTCACAGCACAAGTAAAGGAAAAAAATCGAAAATCGTATATTTGTTCTTATATCCCATAAAAAAAATATTCTTATTAAATATGCGCCTGTGAAGGATATAGGGGGCAAAATATTTTCGTTCAAAGAAATTAAATTATTAATTTGTCAGGAATGCGTTGAGGTATAAAGTTGAAATTAATATCAAATACTTAGATCTACTGTCCCTTGGGGCTGTAAAAAAATCAAGCTTCTAAGTCAATGGATTCAAAAACTACGGCCATTTATGCCGCATATTTTGACCCTCGCAAATAAATCAAAACTAATAGGATATTTCCCATTGACCTAGAATCATAAAATTTGGCAAGAAGTAAGGTCTCACAGCACAAATAAAGGAAAAAATCCGAAAATCGTTACGTTGCAGTTATGTCGCAAAAAAAATCAAAGTATTTTCATTCAAAAAAATTAAAGTTTTGTAAATAGTTCAATAGGAATATTATGTACTATTAAATTTTTATAAATGCCTAAATGTGTACGGAACCCGCGTAGTGTGAAATCACTTGTGCTTGACACATTTTTTTTTAAATAAATGAACTGTTTGGTTGAGCGAGGTTATGAAATTTTAGATTAAGTTGGTTGGGTTAGGTTGTATTATGTTGGATTAGGATGTGTTATGTTGGTTAGGTTCGTCATGTGCGATGCAAAAATCAAATGCTATCTTATACATTGTAAAAATCTGTTAATTCTACCTCTGCTACTAGTAAAAATGTAAGGGTAACATTTTACAGACTGGCATTCAAATATTATTATTTTAGGAATAAAAATGAATATATTTTCAATGTACAAGTGTGGCATACTTTTTAGAACACAAGAGTAACAAGTATACCTACATATAATCAGTACAATTAAACGTGGTAATAAATTTAAGTTTCTTTTTTCGTTTTCCCTGACACCTTTTCCATGACATACTTAGAGTTGTCGGCATTGGTAAAATGATTATGGAAGAACCGATCTTCTTCGGTCAATATACTTCACAGGCGATGAAAGGGTTAAGATTACAAAAATAAAATTTATCTTAAAAAAATTATAACGTTATATAACTCCTAGTCTACATGTAGCATATTTTCAATAATAATTTATGCTATTTTCGTATTCTACATTATTTTAGTTTAAAATATTTGTTTATCACTTTAGAGCAAAATTGGTGTAGTACAAAAAATATAGAAACATACTGACTCAGTCAGGATCACATTTTAATTCTATTTGTCCACGTAAGAAAATGCAAATTTTCAACAACTCTGTTTCAAGATACTTCAAATATTATTAACGCATCTTTCGTTTTATTTACCTTTGGAAAAAATTCCCTTTCTAATTGCTCTTCTGCTGTTTTAAAAATTAAACATTTGACAGAGTAAATTTAAATGGCTTTTAGAAAGCGATAAGGCAATGTCGAGTTGTTTGAAAATTTTTAAATAATTATTGTTTAGAATATTTAACTATTTAGAAGTAGTGGTTTTGAAAATTAGTTATACTAATGCTCTTGCTTTACAATATTTGTCATTCAAGTGCAGTTTTGACATTTAATTCCACACTTCTTGAACTGGAAAACGATTTTAATAACATACAACATAGTAGACATTGCTCGCAATAATTAAAAATACAATGTGTGTGTAAACATGTGCGTCTTTCATGTATAAGCTATGGGAGAAAGTTGTTATATGCGTTGGCTATATTTATCACTTAACTACCCAAACCTATAAACATTTCATTGTTACATTTCCAATTTTAAGTCTATCAGTTTAGTACTTTTTGAGTTATTGAAGCGGTAGACAGATGGACAAATAACAATTCATTTTGCTTCTAAAATTTGCTATTTTTCCGGCACCTTGTTGATCAGTATATAATCAAAAATTAAAGCATGGAAAAATAAATATTTAAAAAAATAATGTGTGAAAACACATTTTTACAAGGTCACAATATTAGAATTCATATAGTTGCCGAAAATAAATTTATTTTTTCAATAAGTAGCAAAAAATGTATATTAACACGTTAGCTACCATAGACATTTTTGAAAGCTTGAAATGGTCCAACCTAATTACGTTGAGGTAAGACAAAATATAGCACATATGTAGTTTTGGCTTGTATATAAATTATTTACTACTGACGGACACATCAGACTGATGTGACATTAACGAAATAATTATTTTATTAGTATTGTGCGGATCACTCTGTCGGACAACAGCAAGTAAACCGCCTCCTTTCTCAAACTATGGCAATGCGACTAATCAAATCGAAAACTGACAACATTTTGTTTTACTTGTTTACCATTACTCGTTCTAGGTGAAGGTCGATATTTCATGTTTTCAATTATTGTTTTTGTTCTTTGTTTACATACTATGATACTTTCGCAAATAGTGTAATTATTAAGGCTGAATTACAAGTAACAATATTATTTGATGATTATTTTAAATTAGATAAAGACAATTTAGTGGAAATTGAGAACATTGTGACACAATTTGTATGGCAAGATGCACTGGTAAATGACGAAGAATTACAGTGTAACCAAGAAGATATTTGCTCGTGCGAAAGCTGTGATGAAGATACTATTTTAGATATATATAGGAAAAGAAAGTGAAGCTGAGTTTTGTCTGAATCGGAATCCAATACATTTGAATCATTATTGAGACCATCCTCTGCTGGATCTACATTGACAAATAATTGGTTAACCATAAGTGGTAATCAGCCAAAAGTCACTCGATGCACAAAACCTCCAGGTTTGAAAACTTTAAGGCACTCTATGAATTTTTCATTTATGGCACTCTATGAATAATTCTAATCCTGATGAATTTTATTCTTTCCTGGTACCCATAGAAGTTTTTGAAAATATTGCTTATCAGACCAACCTGTTCGCACAGCAAACCATGTTTAAGATAAAATTGAAGCGTATGTATAGATCGCACAAGTGGAAATCAACAGATACAGAAAAGATAAAGAAGTTATTTGGAATAATTATACACCTATGGTGAGGTTGCCATGTATTTCCCTTTTTAGGTCAAATGAACCGGCTTTTGAACAAAATTTTGTATAAAATGTAATAGATTTGAATTGCTTCTTTGCTTGCTTCATTTTTTCAAAAACCAAGATGCCAAAAAAAGAGACGGTCTACACAAAATTAGTCCATTAATTAGTAACTTCAAACTAAATTTTGAGAAACACTTCACTCCCAATGATTCACTCTCTATAGACGAAAACTTAGTACCATTCCGAGGCTGTATAATCTTTAGACAATACCTAAAGCAAAAAGGAATAAATATGGAATTAAAGTCTTCAAACTATGTACCATTCCTGAGTAAACATATAAATTGGAGGTATATGCGGGCAAGCAATTATATACTGATAATACAACACCCACAAATATCATCCTCAATTATTGCAATAAATTAATTCACAAAGGTCATACTATGTCCACAGATAACTGGTACATGAATGTATATCTAGCAAATAAATTATTAGAAGCCGACCCATTTAGTTGGGACAATAAGGAAAAACAGGAAAGGGCATGTGAAAACGAAAAAGAGATAACGATCATGAAATGGAGAGATACGAGAGAAGTATGTTGTTATCAATAAAGCACACCGGTAATTTTCGAGATGTTAGAAAGAAAAGGGACATTCAAAAAAAGAAACCAAAAATAGTTCTTGATTATAATGAAGCGAAATCAGTAGTGGATTTTTCGCACCAGATGTCTGCGTATTTGATTCTGCGTAGTAAAATGGTATTGAAAATTAGCTTCCGAATTGCTTCTCTATACTGTCGTGGTAAATGCTTTCATTTTGTTTAAACAAACAACTAAAAAAAATCTCCTTTATGCTGTTTGGATGAGCACTAGTTAGCAATCTGTCGTCTACAAACAAAGAAAACTAGTCTGAACTGATTGACACAACAAGATCGTTGCGACTAAAACATCAGCTGTTATGGAAATAAAGAAAAGCCAAACAAATATGAAGAAATTGCCTTCTATTACAAGAACAATGTACAAACTTTGGGCAGGCAACAAAACAAAAAAAGTTGTAACCATCTGTCCAGCGTGCCCGGAAATGCTGCATTAGTGTTTACAATGTTTTAATATTCAACATCAATAAATTACCGTTTCGATTTTTTTTCTTTTCTAATTATTTTTTGTCTAAAATTACCATTTTCTAAAATTGCTACTAAAATTTGATTTCTTTTTCTAATAAAAAACTGATTATAAAGGTACTGTTTTTATTATACAAATACTTCAATGCTATCTTTTGGCTTGAGTGTTCTAAGAATTTTTAAAAGTTAGGGTGACACATTAAGAGCCGCGCAAGTCATCTAATTTGCTCAAATTGATTAAAATCATGACTGCATGTGCACTAGCTAAAATCAAAATGAGGGGGTATCCTGTCGGTCACCAATGTCCAACACAGCCTAAATGAAATATTTATTTGATGGTTACAATTGTCTGACATAGCGGCTAAGGTGTCAATAACGATTATTAGCTGATGGTAAGATACATCAACCTTTTTTAAAATTGACAAATGTAATGTAAACATATTTTTACTACGTAATCTGGTATTTTTTAACAGTTGCCAGAATAAACGTAATCACAAGAATCAAGATGTCAACTGAAACGAAAGGGTGCTAATTTTGTCATTAAGCACCATTCTATTATGACATTTTTCGGTTCCTGTGGGCCTGTCCTTACAAAGTAATATAAGTCTATGTTGTTTATATTTTTACTGTGCATTTTTACAGTAAAGTATACATCTACATGGGCTAGGGTTTGTTTAGAAGAAAGAGCTTCCTTCAAATATATATAAGCGAACTCGCGGGCAGAAGGTCCATACAGATGTGATTCTGGAATGGTGACACACCACAGTGTTTAGTGTATTTAGGAGAAAATGATAAATTATGCCTTATTTATTTGAACATTGTGCGCAATTAGTTAGAATTATTAATAAACTTTTGTTAGTTATAATGAGTTAGGAGACAAAATTGATTTTTACATTAGATAGATAGATATATATATATATATATATATATATATATATATGCAAAGGAATAAATAGTACTACTTGCCGAACGCGAGAGGTTGAAAGTCGACCCAGATCATTATTGAAAATTGGAGGAAAACATATTAAAAAAAAATATTTTTTCAAAATTCTTTTATTAAAAATTATTTTTTACTAAAGCTCGTCAATAGCTACCAAACAAAAAAAAAGAAAATCGGTTACCAAACAGAGGATAAAAAGGTACTGAGCTATATATATAATCATAAGAAAACAAATATTATTAGGTAAATTATTGAAATACATTCTTGAGTTGCAACATAACATATTTTCTTCCTCTCCAGTAATAAACTAGACGGATTTTTCTACTAAAGGATGTAATTTATTCTATATCTGGACAGGTGGACCTGCACATGTTGCTGGTGTAATGACTACTACTTTAAAAAATAAGCCTGATGGTACGTTTGACTTGACTGAGTTTGAGAGTTCCATCAGGGGAACTAATATTCATTCGCCGTTTACAAGTATGGTGGTTGTGGAGAATACTCACAACATGTGTGGTGGAAAGGTATTTTTCTTATATATATATATCTTAAAAATTACTTTTTGTTATATGTTTATATTACATATGTGTTAACTAACTATTAAACATTGTATTATTTGTGTCATTAATATTTAAAAAAACATTTTTTCAGGTGGTTCCAATGGACTGGATAGAGAAATTGGCTGTTTTGGCAAAAAAGTACAATATCCTCATGCATATGGATGGTGCACGGTTGTTTAATGCATCAGAGTATATGGGAGAATCACCTGCTAAACTTGTGAAGGACTTCGATAGTATTTCTATTTGCTTCAGCAAAAGTTTGGGGGCACCGGTGGGATCAGCTTTAGTTGGATCGTCGCCTTTTATTAGCCAGTAAGTACTTGAGCAGAATTGCTTTTGTTTACAAGGATATATAAATGAGATTAAATTGGTTATTTATGTAGAATAAGAAGGCCAAACGGAATGTGTAATAAAGGAGAACACAATTGTTGACAAGATTTTAAACTGTATAGGGTTGCTATTTATGAGTCAAATAGACATTTCAGATTCATTACTGATAAAATCATCTTTAACACTTTGAGTGCCGCAATGAAATTGGCATAGTTCTCCTGGTGAAATGCTCATTCACTGATTGTGGTGAGAGAAATTGTGTCTACTGTCTATATTCATTCGCTTTTAGAATTGAATGGTTTGATTCACTTTATTTTATTATTAGTTGTCAAAATATTAGATTTCAATTAATATGCAACTTTTCAATGAAAACTTTTGAGATCTACGTTTTATAAAAGTGAAAGAATAATTTGTTGAAAGAAAAGATATGTTTTGCAGCTTAAAGTAAGAATATAAATGCTTGATTATTTATGTATTGACAAGTAATTCGCATCTACGTAGCATTCTTTTTATTTGAATTAGTTGACAGTTCGATCTAACTAGAAATAGGAAGACAATATCATGAATTCTATAGGTTTGACTTTATCAGTAGCAATTATAGAATTGTAAAAACCATTTCTGGATTTTACAATTCTGCAATTGAAAAACATGGAAACAGCATAGACTGGACAAATTGAAGATGCTCTTAAATTGTACAACGATATGTAAGTGTAAAAATGTGAAAAACAGAATTATATTAGCAATTTTTTCTACTGTAATTGATTAGGCCACTTACGATCTACAGATTGCAAAACTCTTATGGTCTCAAAAATAAAAATAAAGAAATTACAGACCATGTCGGTATTTTGCCAAGTGAACGAAAAGATCTTATAACCGTTATTTTTGAACTGATTCAAAATAGGTGTCCTTTCGTCTGTCCCTCTGTAATAGGCAATTTTTTTGTAAACTATATAAAAATTTGAAATTTAACGCAAATATCTTTAAAAACAACATATTTAAAAATCAATAGATGAGTATGGTGCCCCAATTACAGAGATTAAGTATAAAAAGTTTAATTTTGATTGTGGGGTTGATTTCAGGGAGTAAATTAGAATAAAAAATTTCCATATAGAGTATGAAATGAAAACTTATTGAAGCATGAATTTAATAATACATGGGACGTATTTTTTTATGACTTCTTTTAAACATTTATTGGGCAAAAATGCAAAGGATTGAACCAAAATTATCAGGGTTGAAAAATGCCAATGCGATTAATTGTCAAATGACATAATTGTTTATTTCCTTATAACTGCTGAGCTATTGAATTTTTTAAAAAAAAATTTTCTCCTGAGCTTTATTATCTGATTCAAAATTTTTAATTTGCTTCTGTCGAAACGCTCCTCACTTTACTCCACGCATATGCAATGTAATGGAGCATTGATCCAATCGGCAGGAGGTAGCCGGGAAAATGGAGCATTTTAGGCACATAACCAAAGTAAATTTTTTAGCATTTTCGTGGGGGTCTGACGAATCGGATATAATATGTCGACACTATCTAGAAAGAATATTGTAATTCTCTTATGGGGTTTTTAGGTTTAATTATATTCCTATTGTACATTGTATACTGTCTAATCATTATATCAAATAAGTGCTTTTAATAAAGTCTTCAGTATTAATTTAAACAGTATAATATTTTTGTACGATGTTTTGAAATTTTGTCATAGTTTTCTATAATATCTCAAAAAAGTGAGGTACTGTGTTTTTCTTTAGGGGTGTTAAATTGCTAGAAGGAAGAAATGACATAATAGATGAAAATAATTTATGTAAATTAGAAATAGCCACACAAAATAATTTTTTCTAGATTTATTTTTATTTTTGCTTTATATTTCTGTCTGATCTTCTTTAACATATGCCAAGCTTTGTCTTCCAGTATGATATATTTGTAATATTTTCTATTAGAAAATTTATTCTTAAAAATTCTAAGATCCATTTCATATTGTTATTTCCTCACAATTTTTCTTCTCGACAATTCTGATGAAAATTCTTTATGTCTTAATAATCTTAGTCATAATTTATTCGTTTACATTATGTAAAGTTTATTTATTAAAAACAATTAGTGTGGCGGGTATGCATAACCATTTATCAGTGTAATCACATGAGTGTTGTCTAGACCCCGTGTGGAACATTTTTCAGTGCTATATAGATACAGTATTACAAGAAAGGATATCATTTCTACTATCACTATATTTATTACCACAGAAAAATGTCAGATATGCCAATGTGTTTGGTGGAACATCTAATTATCTTCCATGTCTTGTTCCCTGAAAGTGAGACCTTTACGAAATGTTAAAGTATTATGTCAAAGCAAACAATTAAGCATAAATTGGGTTCTTACAAGTTATAATCCCAAAAAACTAACATATATTAAAAGGGCACGGCGTATGCGGAAAATGCTGGGAGGTGGCATGAGACAGGTCGGTGTGCTTGCTGCAGCTGCTATTGTCAGCCTTGATGAGATTGTTCCAGCACTTTCCGATGATCACAGACGTGCCAAGTACATTGCAAAAGGTATGTATATTTTTTATTAGCAGTGTTGACAAAGATTATATAACGACTATGGAAAAAGTACATAACTATTAAATCTGTGCTAGCTTGAGAGAATGTTTCAAAATTGGCCCTTTCGTTATATTTGTATTTAGAATTATAACAGTTACAAATATAAGTAAGTATTAATAACTCTCAGTCCGTACTAGATTAACTTTAACCAATATTCTGCAAACACTAGAATTTTATTAGCTATTAAAATATTTTCCTAGTCTGAGCGGCTTACAGTTCAAGTACCATTAAACTGAGGACTTCAAATAAAACCAACTTAAGATTATTATCTAATATTTCTTTCCATCATTACGTCTTTATTATTGCCTACAAGTATTATAAGTAATTCTTTTATCCCATTTCAGCTATTGCAAATTTAAAACTGCCGTCATTCATTGTGGATGTTGAAAATCAGCACACCAACATTATTATGGTGGAAATCGATCCTAACTGTACGATTACTTCTGATATCATCAAGAACAGACTTCTCCAGGTTACATTGTTAGAGGTTACTAGTGGCTGCAAAACCCCTAATGGTGAAGGCATTGTCGTCAAGATAGTTTGCGTGAATCCCAAAATATTCCGAATGGTGCTCTATTTTAACATTACAGATGATGATGTTAAGTTGGTCGTTGAAAAGCTATCGTTTGTGTTAAAGGAGATGGAAAGTAAAAAGAAAGAGCTGAAGGGTGATTCGACAGTAAGATCATATTGGTAATTAATTGATTTTAAGACGGCTGATATTATCAATTCAAATTCAATTTCAAAAATAATTTCTAAGTTTTATTAATCAAAATTATAATAGCCCTTAATAGATTATCTATGGTTTGAAAATTTAAATATTCATTGTTCCTTAAAAGCATTTTTAGTGCACATCTTAAATGTGCATTTTAATCATAGAATATTTTGTTTTTTCTTTTTAATTCTGGAGAATGGGAATGCAGTAAGATTACAATCTGTTTTCCAGTTCATGCGCACATTTCCACATTCTGAATAGGGGAACTAATCATTCCTTTGGTTGTCACATTATTTTATCCACCTATTAATAAGTTTATATTATACTTTTGAACAAATTTGTATTTAAGAACAATATAGATTTCTATAAAGGTCTGAATTATGTTTTTAAAAACCTTTATATGTACTAGACGGTCTCTTTAAGCTAATAAGGCCTGGCGAAAGACAAACATACCATTTAAATGGTGTACACATTGATTGTTGGTAACAACTCGTTGCAACAGAAAAACAACTTCTTGCTTTTTAAAAGCAGTGAAAGAATATTAACCAAGTGAATTGATGGCATTTATACTAAAGGTTGATCACTGATGAACAGAGATAGCAGGATTATTAATTGCTGAGCTAAAATATTTGTGCTTTGTGCAAATACCCAAATTCTTTACGGGTCTATAATTTTGACTTACAGTGATAATTTTAATATTAGTGTTTAAGAGTTAATAAACATGACCAGTTAGATGAAGTTTAAAAAATTTCAACAAATAAGTGAGAGAAACAAAGTGCTGTGAAAATGTCAAATATCTTTAAAAATGTATGAAAATAATTGTGGTAAACCTTTTAAAATAAGTAAAATATTAATATGTTGAATAAAACATGGAACATTTTTTTTGTAAATTGACATGGCAACATAAGCAATAAAATATGTGAACATACTGGTGTATAGGTTCATATTTAATTGACACCATAAAACCCACTTTTACTTCCAATTTTCTTATGTACCTACTAAAAAGTTTCTGATTTACATACTCTTACATACATACTTCTATTTATTTTACCTTTATATTTAATTATAAACCAATGATAATCATTTCAATTGTATTGAATGACAAATACATTAAATAATTATATATATTAAATATATATAGAAATAGGTAAGCGGAGTATATTTCATTGTTAAACATTTAACATATTTTGAAGATTATTTTCTACTTTTGTATTTTAGACATAGTTAAAGTGTTAAGAATTATGATACATGCTTGTTTATTTTACTTTGTTGGTGTGCACTTTTTTATTATATCTCTAAATATTTTTGGATTAATAAAGCTATTAACAACTATTGCATTTTATTTTATAAATATCTTTCTTTACATTTAATAAATACAGAATATATTTGAAGGTGGGCAAGTTTAAGACAATATGATTTGATTGTAAATAATCGACACCTAAAATTTTGTGTTAAAACGAAGCAATAAGGTTTTTCCAGTTTACTCAATCTCGTTCCTAAATATATTCTTTTAGATTTTAATTGTTCACTCTTTTGTCAACTCTTCATTTTAATTCTTTAAGTGAACTCTTCGTCATCGAACATCTTCTTAATATTGCTTTCTACATAAGCATAATTATTTTCCAGTTACTTTTTAAAAAGTTTCGCGAAAATAACTTTTTTGAGATGAAAAGTAAAATATTTTTATTGAGCGAAATATAAAAAAATCTAAAAGACGGCAGAAGTAAACAATCTGAAAAAGATAAGATAAAGTCGAAGATTCTGTCAATCAATATCGAACTTCCGCTTGCTTAAAAATTATAAATAAAAAGTTCTATAATAATGAAGCCTACGATATTTTTGATTGGTTTAATCCATTTTGGATATGAGCAGTTTTCAAATATTTAATATTTTGAAGTTTTTGAAAGTCTGACTATTATGAATATTTTAACAAATTTAGTGATGAAATTGGATAAGTTCAAAAGGGCAAAATGTGTTTGAGTGTAGAGACTGATGTGTTTAGTGTGCTCTGTGTAGATATTATTGTCAAATAGTGTTGACTGTACTACTTAATTTTTTAAAAGCATAACCTAGATGAGGTAAGTTGGGATATTAAAAATTTACAAAAATAATCTACCAAATAAGCTACTATAAAAGGGCAATGAGCTTTTTTATCGATTTTCTTTTCATGGACACACATTGAATAAATATGAGATATATTAACTTGTCTACATAGTTATACAATATATCTGATCAGAAGTTAAATTTTTAAATCCAAAAATTGATGCCGATTAAAATAGGTATTGTCTTTATTAATGTTGCAATTTACAATTTACTGTGATACTTATTTCATTAACATGATCAAGAAAGGTTTAATTCTCGAAATATAGCAACAAAATTTGAATCAGAAAGAATGTCCACCACTGTGAGTTACAGATCCTGTCATTATATCTCTATGTAATAAATATATAATAACAGAACTAAAAATAACTTTCAAAAAATGACATTTTAATGTTAAATTACAATGTGTGCATTTAAGAAGATTATATTATTATTCTACAAAAACAAATTGTTGTAAAGTTGTTCACCTTTATTAGACTTATCATACGCATCAATGATATTATCGGAATACTTAACTGATTAGAGTCCCAACACATATAGTTAGTTTAATGAACCCAATTTTTAAAGATATTAATTAATATGATGAAACATAATAAAATATATCACAAGGTAGGTTAGTCACAATCTTCATTACTAACGTTCAAAACCAAAGCGGTTGTGCGCTCATTCCTTCTCAGGGAGCGATCATTTTCATCTTTATTTTACTTGAATCTCTAAGGTTCCTCGCTTTGACAATGTAATCCATTAAAAATGTATGTATTCTGCGGCCAAAAGATATGATCCACTACTTCTAAATCTGCGCTGACGAGAAATATATGTTCTTCATTGTTCCATGTTTAAAGCCAGTCAACCAATTTGCGTGTAATATAAGGGTATGTAAGCGTGGGTCAAATGTTGAGAAATGGAATCGTCATTAAAATAACTTGTAGAAACTGATAAATGCATGCACACTAAGCTAAAGAAGAGTTGTAATGTGGGTGGAAAACCATAAAAATAAATATTTGAATATTGTGCAGTTCAGTATTTGAATATTGTCAATAAGAGTACTTACTGTTACTGGTAACAAATAGATTTCTCTAGTGACCACTTGAGAACTAACATATAAAACAGAAATGACAGATATATTTTAAACATATATTATTTCCAGTATTAAGAGTTTTTCTACAGTTTTCAATATTTTGAAAAAATATTAGCTCATAATTTTGCTATTAGACGTCTACAGAGAAACCAAAAGTACTATTAAACATTTTCGTAAAATGAAATAATATTTTAAAAATATTACGATAGGCAGATCCAGTCTCACTGAGACTGCAAAAATACTCATTTTCTGTGTTTAAAACATTCATATATTAGACTCGAGAGTTAGCATTTTGTCATGATGCTAAATAAGGTGCTTATTACTTAAAATAACATTGTCAGGCTCCGTTTATTTTTGTCAGTATCCAAAATAAATGAATATTCAGAACTTTATTTTTATAAACACAGCAGTGATAAATGCAGCAAAAAGTTTTTTCTCTGTATTTATTTCTGTTCATAGTAACACAATTAACATGTGATTTACGCACTACACACCTCTAGGGAATTTAGTAGTAGTACTAAAATGTTGCTAGGGTTATTATCCTATATAGGTCTTTTAAATTTTTAACTAAATTAACAATTCAATAAAAAATTAACCTTGAACTCTTAATATATTGGTTGTGTCTGCCTTTAGAGATGACGTGTTTTAACAAATTTTTTTTTACATTATTCTTTGCTCGTGTAGTACGAAGAAAGGTAACAAAAGAAATGATACCGTTTCCCCATTACATTTTAAAAATATAAGGTATAAATTTTAAATACATCACATTTGAAAACAATTCTGAGTTTCTTTGAGTTGATATCATCAATTCAGATTGATTCAACTATTTTATAGTTGAAGCAATCTGAAATATTACTTATAAAAATGTGAAATAAAAATTCATAAGCCAAGTTCGTCTAGTCTAAAAAAGTAGTTCGTCTAGTCTAAAAAAGTAGTTCGTCTAGTCTTAAAAACTTCTTATTTAATATAGATCAAACTTAAATCATAGAGTACAGTTATTTGTGTTAAAGTAGTATCAGGAACGATAAGAGAAAAAAAAATTAATTTTGGATTGTCACAGTTTTGTTGAGTAATTTTGAGTTGACCTACTATTGAATTTGCAAAAAGATAGTCAATACATTCATGAAAAGCTCTTTATAGACAATCTTAAAAAATAAATTTTACCTGTAATAGAATCCGTATTTGAGATCACAAATGTAAATAAAAATGTAATAAAATTATTAAAATCAATAAGTCAAGTAGGCAAATTTTAAAACCGTACATAATTTGATATGGCCACATCTTTGCTTACATTTGTGATCCCGATTTACAGCTTCTAGTTTAATCTGATCAAGGTTAGTATCTAATTACTTATCTAAATGTGATCAAAAAAGAAATTGTTTTTTCAATAAAATTCTGTTTATTAAGGAATATCAAATTTGTAATATTAACAATTAATATTTACTTAGATAAGTATTATTAGATAAAATTAAATATTACTGTTGCTGCTTTAGACGAATAAAACAGTATAAAAGTGATAAATCTCTGAAATTAACTTAACTTTGAACTTAAATTTATTTATGTTAATTAGATTTGTTATTATGATTATATTAAGAAGCTCCTGCGATCAAGAGTTAACTTAGATCACAAATAAAAAGCTTAACGAGAGAATGTATACAAAGTTGAGAATATACTTGACGGATGCGTGTTTTCTTACAACTAAAAAATCACAATTATGGCCAGTCATTGTAGACTTACAGTCTTACTAATAATTATTATTGGTCAAGTGAATACTAATAGCATTGAGTCATTAATAAATTTTCTGTATAACAAAAATATGACAAAATGTATGGTAATAATCACTCGTTCTATAATGATTTTTAAAAAGGTCATTAAAATAATTACATTAGCAAATACTTATCAATTATCTTATCAATAATAATTGCTAGAACAATCTTTTTTTACTTTTTTTATCTTCATTTGATTTATTATTACCTTATTCCGTTACAATGTTTGGCTCTCCAAGGTCTTGCATAGATTTGTAATGACACCTTCGCCTGTGATTTCATTTTTAGTATCAGAAGCACTGCTAGAGCTTGAAGAATATGGTGATGTATTAGAGGTATCACTGGAACTTGAAGAAGTAGAACTTATTTCTTTAGGGAGTAGTTTCCTTTTTTTGTTTTTATAATAAAGTTGGGTTCGGTATTGGAGTCATCAACAATACTTTTGTCACTTGGAGGAATAATATTGCACCATTTAACTGCACCTTGCTTTGTCTGTTGCATCTCAGAAGCATTTGGTATAATGTTATTAACCTGCTCATCTGTGTCCAAAGAAAGTGATTGAACTGTTGGCATTGTCCCTTCTTCTTAATTTAATACGGAATGTGTATCACTGACCTTCCGCTGAAGCTGAAGCTTCCTTAGTTAAATATTTTGCTGAAACATTACAAAAAAATTGTCTGTTTACTCCTAACACCATCAAAAATCGGTTAACTCAAGAAATTCTCCTGGGCACACAAATGTAAGTGATAAAATCAAAACAAGATAATAATGACTTAAATACTTTAAGTTTTTGTATACAAAAATAATAGTGACTCCAAATCTAGATGTTTTTACTAGTTAGATCTATATGTACAATACATAAATATCATTAATGCAAGTGTGTTGTTTTACTAAATAATTTGGTAACTACTTGACCAGTCATTATTAAATTTGAACATGTGTAGATCATGTTACAGACATTAGTCTCTACTAATTATCTGAGCAAAATTAGGCAGTTCCTTATCGAATAAGTAAAAACTATTTTTTCTTTTCAACTATTGGACTGCAGTCTGTCTAAATATTTCGATAATATTTCAGATGTATCCTCAAGTTTTAAATTTTTTTTCTTTCATCCAAAGTAAAATATAATCACAAAAATATTTATTCTTAATGTATTCAGTGGGTCTTCAAACTACAGCTTGGTTTCTAATTTCCGATAATTTAGAATAAATTACACTTCAAACTGAAACTGAGACGTTGGGCGTCAGTTTATTCTATTATTGCTAAGGACTCATTTATACTATTACGGTGGCCATGTATGGTTTAAACAAATTTAAAATATTTACATTATTTGGTGACTTAATCAGGGGCCAGATGTGATGAAATCTGTCGTGGTGCAGTTTTTCTGCAATGTTGAGGGCACAACTGTTGCCATGACTAATAATTTTACTACTAAACTACTAGTTGTGCATTTTGAAAAGGCAATTTAATTTTTTGTAACGTAATAGGAGAATAACTAATCAGAAAAAGCAAAGGAAATTTTGGGCATTCAAATTAATAACAGCACAATGTGTTTGAAGTAATTGTTAGATTTAATGAATCATTGTTATACATTTTTTAATCTGTGTATTGGCACAGTCTACACTGAAAACTTAATTGGTTCTGTGTATGACCATAGTAATAATGTGAATGCACTAAAAGCCAGTCACTGAAGATTTTCCCATATACAGGTTTTTATAATTCATTTAATACTTATAATTAAGAAAATATTTTTTATTAGCCACACCTACAACAAATTATATTTTATCTTATTGTATTTAAAATTTATATAAAATTTGTACTTACTCTTGAAATTTGAGAATACATATAGTTATTGTAAAATATAGTTATTGTGTGGATTACAAATATTTTTGTAAATAATACAAAGAATATCCTCATAAAATGTATTGTATGAAAATAAAATAAAATATCACTTAAAATGCAAACACAATTTTTTAAATCAATTACAAAATCAAAATACTATTACAAGCAATAGATTAGAAACCTTGTTAACAATTATATAGAGTATAAAATATAGCTTTCTAGCAGGAATAGTAATAGTGATAGTCGGAAAGATCGTCTACATGCACTTGGTGTTGGCGTACTGGAACAATGGCGCAAATGATGTATCTACAGCTTCATCTCAACTATCTCGTGATGCATCTGATTCAAATATGCCGATGGAGTTGTTTAAGCGAACAAGCTATTTACTGGTGTTCTTCTTGATAAGATGTTCCTTTGAAAATTGTATGTAATGGTACCGAGAAGTAAAAATTCTAGCGGGTTGTGGTATTTAAATAATTAAATTACATTAAACAAATTAATTCATCATTCCAAATTTTCAATTTGTTTCTAACAGATCCCAGTATTTTATTTTTCATTTTTGTATGTAGTAGTTATTCTATGTGGTAAAAACTATAAAAAATATATTATTTATGAAAGCACTACAAAAGCATCTATTTTATTATAATTTTTTATTCTTTATCACTTCTAGGAGAAATTTGAAAATAAGAAAGTATTTTTTCTTGAAAATTTTAGTTTTTACATTCAATATTCATAATTTATTTATATATATATATAAAAATATATATATATATATTTATATATATACTTCGTAACATGGAAAAAATATCGATATTTGGCAAAATGATTTTACTACAGAAACAATATTTTAGTGCAAAAGTTTCAATTGATACTCATATTTTCATTGTTTTACACTTTTTACATTTCGTTTTCTATGGTTATTAAGAGTCAGTTCAATTATTTTGTCATTTTTAGTGCAAATGTTTAAGATAGGTTACTCGGCGATAGATGGTATCTTGTGTCATTGCTTATGATATTTTATAGTAATCCGTGATAGACATTTAGTACATTTAGTATGACATCATCATGGGTGAGCCGAAAAAAGCAGCTCTTTGCTTCAAAAAATACTGATTATTGCTTTTTAAAATACAAAATGATCTAAAATGAAAGAAAATTAATGTTTTCACATAAGGAACGATTCTCTTAAGACAGCTGAACATCAATGTTGCCTGACACAATGTCGCTTAAAAGAGACAGAATTATCTCATCGTTATTCATGATTGAGTGATGAATCTATTGAGGTACGAGAACACAGACTTAGTTTAATACACCAACATGTGTATTAAACCGTACATATATTTTTTTGTTTTCTTTATGGATATTTTTGCATCTAAACAGAAGTTCTGTTCAATTTATTAACTTATATTTATTGTTAAGCTTTACAAGGTGAGTAAATTTTGAAAGTTAGAACAAACACAATAATACTTAATCCAGATTTTTCACACTGTATATACGGGTAAATTGTACTATCTATATGCATTTAAGAAATATATAATAAATAGAACCTTGATTCTTTAAATGTATAAAATTAATCGTTATGTAGACATTGTGCTATTTTTATATTATTTATAGGATATTAAATAGTGGTTTACGCTAATGACAATTAAGAGATAATAACAAAAATCGTTATAAATTAAACAATCCTTTGCTTCATGCTAATATTGATGATGCTATGTAGTATGCCTCAAACATCGCAAAGTGACAGTGAACTCAGCCGGCTTGAACTGCTACATGCCGATAATGACATGATGTGAGTTGATACTTACCTGCAACCGTTTCACATATGTCAACTTGATCTGATCCGAACCTGCCAACAAGGCCTAGAATAAAGAGATTATAATTTTTATTTGGATAATGATTTGCAATAGATCTGTATGATTAAATTATACATGGTTTGTTATGATACTACCTTATCTTTTCATAAAATATCACTACCTAAAATTTACGCAAAAAAGATAAAATTATATTAATACTTTCTGATAGGTACAGCATTTAATTTAATAAAGCGGTATTATAACTAATCAGGATTTTCATAATTTACCCATCCATGGACTTGAAATATCAAGTAGTTTCACGAAGTTACCGAATTATTATATAACAAACACACTTGCATTTATGACACTCGCATATAGTCATTTGACATTTTATATTAACTAATACTAAACATTGATTCCTATTAACTAACATCTATTATCCTAAACACTTCAACGAGTTTTATGAATTTTACATTGATTTGCTTAATATTTAAAATAGGACACTGGTTTACTCACTTCTTACTATATCTTCCCTGATACAAGTTCAACACAAATGACTGCACTCTATGATTTAATTCTAGTTCACAGTAAATATGCAGTTTTTAACCTTTTCAGAATAAATGAACTCTGCTTGTCGAAATTTTTGCTGAAATTTTCAACATTCACAACCAAGTGTTCATGTATGGTTAAATTAATTATTATAATATTAATTAATTTGTTTCAAAATTAAAAGCTAATATGGTTTAAGATTACACCTAAACAAGTAATTATACCCTACGGATACTTTTTTAACCTCAAAACAATACTCTCATAGCTATAGATGCCATAACCTCTATCTTGGTCAATTCATTTCACTCAGCCGACTAGGTTTCACTCACAATTCTTTTTACAGGTAGTGTGTATGTGTTTTCTGGATTTTATTAATTATTTTAACAACTTAATTTTTTAATTTCTATACATTATATACTATTAATTTCTATACTTTATTTCTTAATTTCTATACATTACATACTAAGCCGTACTCATTGGTGCACGCCTACTTGCTTCTCAAGTGTGCGCTTGAGTACTTGCGACGTAAACACTCGTCATAAAGTATTTAATATTTTTTATTTGAGATTTCCAGTACTGTTTGTTTATACAAAATCATGCTCTGTAAGATATTGAAAATGTTCCTTCAAACTTTATGCCAGCTTAAGACTACTATAGAAAATATTCTGTCCTGTAATGGTTAGTTAAATTGAAGGTGGAATTACAAGTAAGCAAAACACTAATGACATATAAGACAATTATATTTTTACGGTTGGAGCATTTTAATGTTAAATTATTTATATCCACAGTTTCTCCTAAAGATCGCTATTTAATCCCTATATGTATATTTACACATAAGTAAAGACCAGTTTTTCACTTCTTTGAATTAAAATAAATAAAAAGTTACAAAATTAAGGTCTTAATATTATTCTCTAGTATTATTATAAAACCTTTTGTCAAGTGCCTTCAAAAACAAATGCATACCAAATGTTGATACGCAATGGAGTTTAGACAAACTAGGAAATATCTAGTATGAAACAAGCACAAAGTACGAGTATATGGAATACTATCTTTTCGAAGAGTTACGAATATGAACCACGGATTATTTTTGTTTTATTCCTTACTAAAAAGAGATTTATGTGATAAATGTTATATTCCGTGTATGTCTGTGATCGCGTTGTTTCTTTTGACCTTATAGAAGTTGAGTCTTTATGAACAGAGACAGAAAGTTGCAGTTTTTTCTAAGAGATATATGGAATACTAGATTGACCAAAAAAAAAATATATATATATATATGTTAACATTTTTTATTTCATTCTTTCCTAAGAAAGGATTTATGAGGAAAACGGTTAATCTGAGTATATCCAGAATCCCTCTCGTTAGCTATTTTAGAAATTGAGTCATTACAATCTAAGATTGAAAATTACATATTTTTCAACATATATCTGCGGAATGTTATACAGTATTATGTCCGTTCCACACGACATTTCATACTCGTATGCCCCACCTCGGTTTTATATACGTCTTGGATCATATGTATTATTGAAATGGTGTGAAATAACATTGATATTATTTCACACCATTTCAACAAGTTTGCCCGAAGGCTAGTGTGTAATGTGTTACAAACACACTGAATACTTTTGAACTTCGAAAGAATGCAAATGAATGAAAGTATTTTTCATTATTCTATTCACTTCTCAATTTATGAATCATATTACTTTTGTTACTATAATTACCTGAAGATAAAGATGAGCCAATTATTTATCTTTGGATGATTATCAAATTGTGACTCATCTATAAATCTATATATCATCATTGCATAATGAAGAGTATGAAATTATGACTCATGAATTATGACTCATGCATCATATCACATTATTTAAATATTTCACAACTTTAGACACTACTCCCTTTATGCTCTATATTTATTTTTATCTCATTTAACAATTAACTTAAAAATTAGCTGATCTACTCCCCTTTTCCGTTACATGTTCCCTGAGTCCAATCCACTCATTTCAGAGAAGGAGGAATGTGAAGTTGCCTCTGTGAGGTATCACTATTGTAATTGGTATATGAATAATGGTATGGTAAATTTGTCAGCACACTAAAGTATTCTATTTCTCATTTAAATTTTATTGACAATTAAATACACATGCGTGCGACTTTAAGACCAAAAAGCGATAAGCCAGGTCATTATTAGGCAACTGGCCAAAATTCAACATGAGAAAAGTCTTCGTGAGATGCCTTATAAGAAAGTTAACAAACAACCAAAAGAGAAACTACTTGATATGTCAAGTCCATATTGATCATGTTACTGAGTAATATGGAGTACTATTTACCTCAGTAAATTATGCAATTTAGAAAGTTGGCATATTAATTTATTGGAATGTTAAGCATATTATATATGAATCATAATAAATATTTTGTTTTGATTCATTCAGCAGGCCTAGTTTAATTTTTAATTTCTGATTATTTAGAATAAATTATACTTAGAACTGGAACAAAGATCCTGAGTCAGTTTATTCCATTATTGCTGAGGGTTCATTTACACTATAATGGTGAGCATATAAGGTTTTATTTTAGGCTATAACTTCAAGACCCGAACTAGAGCCCGGGTCTGGTAAACTTGGTAGTGGTGTTGTTTGGCTGTCAGTCAGTTCAGTTCAGTACACGAATGTTACTATGAACAATGGTAACATGTTCTCTTTACTTTGAAAAAGCAATAATTTAGTTTCTTATGACATTATAAAGAATTCACAAGACAATCCATGTGGAAAAATGGGAGGTTTTGGGAGTGAAAATAATTAAAAAAACATAAGTAATGTATTAAAAGCACCTTGACATTGTGTAATATATAGAATGGTCGAAGTTAATGGCAACGATAAGAATCCTAATTCTTTGTTAATTTGAGCGCTCTGGTGGTTTAACCTTGACGCTTTAGATTTCACGCATGCGATATAATCGGAAATTTAATTCACATAGTTCTGTTTGGTTTTTGCTTGATATTAGATGTAATATAATCATAAATATACATATATATATATTTATATATATATATATATATATATATACATATATATATATGTGTATATATATATATATATATATATATGTATATATATAAATATATATAAGTTGAGAGTATCCCATGTTTTTTTAAATTAGCTTAATTTTTTGTCAATCACTTTCTTTTTATTTTAAGCTTATTTAAAAAATTATGTTATATCAAGTTGTGAGACACCGTTTCGCTCATGATCAAAATCTTTTTATTTAAAGATTATTTTTTAGTTTGTGAACGTGTTTTTTTATTTTTTTAATACAGAATTTTATTATTTATTATATCTTACCCCGACTTATGTAAACTTCATGGGTGAATGTGATAATGAAAAAAAGTTTTAAAATGGATAAACAAAGTGGTGAATAAGTAGAGCAGCACAAGGTGGCTGAAGTGTCATGGAAATATATGTTTTCACAGTTCACATTGAGAATTGTATTTAGTTTGGTTTAAAATATATTTTACATTTTTTTACATCATTATTAAAAGTATTACCATTATTGTGCAAACACGATATAACTCTTGAATTCAATATGAAAAATATAGCTTTAATAATACACACTTAAGAACAATCAAGAATTTATTCAAAAACAAACCTCTAAAATATAATGTCAGCGTTAAGTGTAATGTGTCTTACAATATGTATTATTGTTTAACTAATATATAAAAAATGATTATGGTACATATTACTTGAGTTTATTTATATTTCTCATATTAGTATTCCTCAGATCTGTCACAATATCCTTGACAACAGTTTATGTCAAGTAGGGTAAATCACAAAACAGATACGTTACAGAATGGACACGATCCATACTAACCCATATAAAAAAGAGTCGCACTTTTTCATACATGCTGAAATGCTGCCAAAGTAACTCCCCTTTCTCCTCTTCTCACCCCTCCTGACCAAAGACTCGTGTAATTACTATTAATACCCAAAGATGGCGTAATCTCTTAGTCTTTATTGCTCATAGATGGCATTAACAAAGAAAAAAGTCATTTTTATTCATAAATTTATTTACTAAAATCATTATAAAAATATTTCGCAAAAGACAAATATTAAAATAACATTACAATTTAATATATTTTAAATCATATCATTACTATGAAAATACAATTCAAGAAAATTGAAATAAATTCTAAAATACAACTGTAAATAGCATCAGGCGTCTCCAGGTAGCACTCTGGAATCAACTAGGTGGTAATCGCGTACATATGAAAACAAGCAAAAACACACACAAAGCAGACATGATTATAGCGGTATCTATTAGTGGTTGAAGTATATCTTCAAATTTTTGTTAAAACCCCACACTTGGCCAATAACATGTGATATTCTATGACTTGATATATTTCAAAATGCCACATATCAGTGTTATTTCTAAATGGAAACCACGGGAAGGTGGTGGATATCTTTCATCGGTATTGGAAAGAAAGAGGAAGTGGTGAGGTTAAGGAACTGAATTAAAATTTAGTGAAACGCAATACATTAACATTACATATAGACATTGGCATAGCCAGCATTTTTTGACGGCTAGCAGGAACCGGAGCAGCCGAAAAAAAACAACTTTGTTCACAATCATCTAAATTTTTAAATTTACATAGTATTAAAAAAACGATATAACAAAATATTTGCTCATAGGTATATATTGATCATGAGTCAATATTAACATGTATCAATAATAATATTCAACAATTTTTCTTTCAATATAACTTGAATTATTTTCTTTCTGGAGGCTGTGCCACAATACCAAACACTGGCTACGCCCATATATATATATAAAATAAAAATACTACATCTAAATTGAAAATGAGTATAACGGATACCAGAAATATTTTACTCTACTCAAATTTCATCATACAAGAGCTCTATAATTTATAAATAAGTAAAAATTAGGTTCAGATTGATGAAATATTGTGAACATAATGTAATCAAACTATAATATTTCTGATGTTCTATTATATTTAAAACACTTTAAGGACAATTAATTAAATACTTTACAAAATATACAACTGTAGTTGCAACAACTGTATTCATCAATAATTTCCAATACTAATGATTCTATTAAAAATTTAAAATTACCCACATATGATAACTCTGTTCTGTCTCCGAGGCTGGTTGGATGCGGGCCTTATGAGCCATATTGCAGCTGATGTTTTCTAAAGCTGATAGAAGAGTCTGGAAAATAAATAAAATTTACTAATTAATAATTTGGGAGATAAATAACAGCAGGATAACATTACGATCTAAAGAATGTTTTTAACAAGAGGGGCTGAGGCTGAAATTATTACAAGTCACATATTTTTCGTAATTTTTTATTTTCAGTCAATTTTGATCTTAATGTAATGTTTATTAAACAAATCGGAATAACCTTCTGTAGAAAATATTTGCCATTTATTAGTATCTTTTTTAAATAACAATAAAGTTTTCTTTTAAATTATTAATAAATATATATCTTATAAAAACTACTTGAAATTTGGTTTCCCAATTTTTTATTATATGAAATGCTATTATCGTCAAGAAGAAATAAACCTTGCTCATCAATTCAAACTTTTATAGGACCCCAAAGAAGCTGCCTCTAAGTGTATGTCTTCCTTTAATTATAATAAAATTCATGAATGCATGTGTTATTTCAAAATTATACATTCGCAACTGATGTCTATATGACATATTCAGTTGTGCAAGCAAAAAATGAGTGTATAAGAATATTTTATTGTTATTATGTAAATAAACTTAGACATTCTCCTACTGAAGCCGGTAGTTTCCTCACTCAACTGTGTCTGAGCTCAAACTTGCTTGTTCACTGCTGCTCTGGTTTCTTCGGTCGGTGTTGGCAAATACTGGCTCGGTGTAGCATCACCATATAGTAATTTCCTAAGCTGGAAAGTTTTAAAATAAAGTGACTTCCGCAGACTCTATGTTTAAATCTGCGGAGGTCGTTCCAATTAAATGTTAAATTTTCCCTGCCATATAATTTCAGCCACCAAGCTTTTGCCCTGCAAAAAACAAAACATTAAGTTAAATATATTTCAATCAATTTCAATCAATCCCCCTTTTTCTTTCTTTCAATTGGAAGAAAACTTACGATAAACAATGTTTTGACTAAATATAAATGCTGTTTACAACATTATTTAGTAAAAAATTCAATCTGAAATGTCTGAAGCAACTCGCTCGAGGAGAAGGTCGCTGTACCATTAAAAATTTACCGCCAATTTCATGATGAGATGCTGTCAGCAAATCGAGGACCCGTTTGACTACCCCCTGGGGTAAACGTTGTACGATTGGTCAATGTTTTGAAGTGTTATGTGAGCGAAATATACATTTTGACTACAATAGAATAATTGTCAATACGAGTTATCATTTATTTTTAATTCATTGAGGTAATGGCTACATATTAAATGAAGCAAGCAGCATTCATAATTTTTTGTAATTGTTTGGAAAGTTATTATGTAATTTAATAGATTTTCTGTCTTATTTTTATTTCTCACTAATAATTTTTGATGTTTTAAAACTATATAGGCGTATTTATGAAGATAGCCTTTCTCTGTACCATAATATATGTGGTTATAAATTAAATTTTGTTTTTTGCTCTTTCCAATTGTCAATCAGTGAACTGTGTACTTTTTAAATTCTAAAAAAATATGTTTATAAAAATTATATTATATTTCCTTAAAGTAGTGGCTATTTTCATCGGTCTTCTTTTGTTTTTGTACCTTCATGTACAAGGAAGGTTTTATATATGACTCAATATTGAATTTAATTTAACATTAAGTGTTTTTAGCACTGGGTTTGTTGTATAGATTTAGTGGATTTAGTAATTAGTTTTTTATATAAATTAATATTTGACTTAGTATAAGATTCAGTGAAACTTATAGATTTTTCATGCGATTTTGTTTTAGATTCTACATATGATACAGAGGATTTAGTCCTTAACCTAGGATTAGTTTTAGAATTTAGAATTTGAGTGCTTAGGATTTCGGGACTACGACGGCACGAATGCGTAACCCGTTCATTTAGTTTAAAGTCTGCTCGAGGACATTATCAGTTAGTTTGTCATTTTTTGATAATTGAGGATAGTCGATGTGGTATTGAGGTTGACGATCGCTATTATATTTAGAATAGTTCGCTAATTTGGAATTATTATAAGTGCATTTACGGCATTCTGAAATATTATGGCCTATATTTTTACAGTATTTGCAAACCACTGGATTATTATTTTGACTGTTATTAGGATTAGAGAAAGAATTAAATAACAGTTTACGTGAAGGTCAATAGCAATCGGCTTCAGTATGACCAGATTTATGATAAATTTCACAAATATTTACTTTTGTGTATTTTTTTTTTAAAAATCACGTTTTGTATTTTTCCTTCTTTTATAGCGATATTAATTGCCGATTGAAATTTTTTGGATCTCTACAGCGAACTATATTATTTAAGGGAGGATGTAATCCCATCGTAAATGTGACTAAGACTAAGTCTTCAGTCATAGCTGCGATTTCCTTTTTCAACGAATCTGAGTTATGAATTTCGGATTGAAGATCTGTTAAACAACTTTCTATTCTTAATGCATATTGAGCTACGGGTTCATTGATTTGTTGTTTACAGGATTGCAGTTCTAGTAACAAATGATTATAGTGTTTCCTTTCGCCAAAATTTTGTGTTAAAAACGAATTTAGGTCATAGAATATTTCAAAAACTCGATTTGAGCAAGTAATTTGAGCTTTGCCTTCGAGTCAGGAAAACATATATTTAAGTAACAAATCCTTCTGGCTTTCGAATGCCAGGTCAAGCGCATTTTGGTAATTAGTTAGAAATGCTGGTAATGTTTCACATTCTCCTTTATACATATTAATGAAATTACAAAGGACTTGAATCGGGAATTGTTCGGTTTGAGAAGAAGATTTATTTTCATTTGAAAGTGACATTTTAATAGATGTAAGCTTTAAAAGAAACCAATAAAAGGTTTGGGGGAGTGGCAATAACAGATATAGCAATATTTTACCCACAATATCAGCACGATGATGTAGATTTCCAGGACCAACAACATAAATTCGGCGAAGATTTTTCAAGAAACAGGTCTTAGCGGTAACGTTCAGGTGATCCAGACAGAATGACTCGCGGATTTCTCACAGCAGAGGCAGCAGCAACGTTTTAGGCTAATAAACATGCGGCGTACAGCGACAGTTTGACTAAGAAGTTGACCAGAATGCAGTGACCGGAAACAGAACCGGCGAGATAATAACACACGCACACAGGATACAGCGTTGTTTTTTATTTGAAATAGATTTACTCGATTCTGCGAATTTACTTTTACTTGTTTTCGATTTTTGGGAATAGTGGAATTATTATGAGAGCAAAGGTGGACACAGGATGAATTAGTAATTAGGTGATCAGCGACAGAAAGAGCCAACCATCACACTTCCGTCGCCATTGTTATGGGGTCAGATGAAATAGTCTTTTTATAAAAGAAATATTTATTTAATTATAATAATTATTATAAGAATTAGTAGTATTTGGTAATTAATGCAAGAGACTTGTGGCCACTACGAATGTTAAATCCGGTCTGGGGTAAGGTCAGATTTATGTTTATCGTGAAAATAATGCATTTCGTATCGGATTGCATTTCTCACACAATATTTGAGAACCACTGCTTGGTCAGCAATATATTAATAGTGCTGTTCATGAGAAGGAGTGTTTGTAAGTACAGTGTAAGAGCACAACAGAAAATTCATGAAGAAAGTTCTCTTTGTGACTTTTTCATATTTTGCTTTTTCTTTACTCCCCGAAACTTAATAACTAACTGAACAGAAGTCAAACACCACTTTTGTTGTGTACTCTACCAGATATGCTTGAGAAGTTTCTACACTATTCTAGAAGTCGGTTAAAAAAGCAGCTCGGTTATTAGCTGTTAATGGAATAGCATAGGTAGGTAGATACGCGAATGATGCAAGCGCCATCGACTATATTCAAATACCAAACGATTCTAGTAAATAATTATATTAGCAATTGGAAATTCAACAGTACATAAAGATTCAGTTGGACGTTTCTTGCAAAGTGCGAAGTTTCTCTTTTATTATATTATTGTAAATGCAATTATGACAAAAGTACATCAATTATATTAAATTTTATGGTAAACGTAACTTTTTACATTATAATTTCATAAGTAATGAGCTAAGTAATTTCTTTCGCTAATGATTATGGCCACTTCTGCAGCAGTCACATTTCTAGACATTTATCTTAAACATATCTTATGGAAAATATAGTTTCGTTGGTGCAATTCAGTCCTTACTGAGGTTACAATCTATTTTGTCATGAACAGGCTAACGACAAAACTAGCCAATGAGAAAGTGTTATAAAAAAATATTTCAGGGAATTTTACATGATTACAACTTTACTTCTTTTAAGTGGCATTTGCCGGACATCATTTATGGATGAAATGAACCTGTTAGAAATTGTCTCTATCACTATGTGAATTATAAATTTGAAGAAATATTATGTGACAATATACATCCCATTCATAAAAACAAATTCTCAATGAATAGTAAAAAGACAAGGAAATGACTTTTTCCCAAAATCCTCCATTTATTGATACACTACCAAATATTTTAATGAATATATGGAACCTGTGCGGTACAATAAATGACATGTTTAACTTGCAAGTAAGCTGGTATGCATTACAGAGTTTCAATATTACACAATATCAAATAAATTTTATATTGAATCTGTGATTTTTCTAAGTTCTCTATTTAGTGATGAGCAGCTTTTTCTCATGTTGGTAAAAGTATATTTTATATACTTAAGCCAAATACTTAAGTATATTATATACTTAAGTATATTTTATATACTTATTACTCGTATCCAATTTCAAGCGCAAAAAAATTTTTAATTTAATTTTTACTTGCAATAAAATTTTTCAACGAGGCTTAGTAATTAAAGTACGAGGGATTTTTGTGGTACTGAAAGTGACTAAGAAGGTAAATCAACCCAGAAAAGGTTAACTCATTTCTCTACTGCAATAGGTACCGAGACAGTTTAGCCAGAGTAAATATTGTCTTCTTCGTAGCTCCAATGTCAGATCAGAAGTATATTAAAATTCAATAAAATCTTTATTTCGAACTTAAGTTTTGAGAAAATTAAAATGTTTTTAATTGTTGTAAATATGAGGTATATATTTAGATTATAAATAGTTTCATACAAGTGAGCAATATTTAATTTTAATTTTAAGATGTAATTTTTTTTATATCAGGTATTAACTTTTACATTAATATTGTACCTTCCATTTTGAATCATAATATGTTATTATGTTCACAATTAGATGTTTCTTTTGTATGCGTTTCATACTTTGGAAACTAATATCATCAGTACGAAACTTGTGCCTTATTTTTACGTTTGTGTTATTATTGGTACAGATTCGTTTTTTTTTGTATAGCTAGTTTTTTGTGACTTTCAGATTTTAAACAAATTTTAAACATTTTTAAACAAATGATGACATCACTTAGAGAGACTGTACGCGGAAGTGACAAATGCGTATATATTCAGTCTGTCAACTTTTCAAATAAGCAAGACTTATAACATATTAACGGATTATCATGAAATGTTGCCTCAAGTTTAATTCAATTAACCTTTTTTTTAGTTAAACATTAAAAAATATTTTCAAATGTTCTTCGTTTTGCCAAAAAAATTCTTATTAAATTAAGAGGTGGAAATCATCCTGTGGGAAATATTGGAAATCATTCTTTCATATCAGTATTTGGTCAAGGTGAGAATGAAAACCTAATAGCGCATTTTTTATATTGCATATACAAATAATATTAAAACATTCGAATACTGTTTACGTGTATTCATCGAACTCCATCCCCTTCACAGTGGATTTTACCAAATAAAAAGATAATCCAAGTTATTCCATTACCATGTAAGTTCCATTTGCAATGCGGTCAACACAATTTGCATGTTGAATACTTTCAGAAATTTATATGTATCCTAAAAAAATTAGACTGACCTTTCTAAAAATTCCCATCAAGCCAGATTTTTAGGTGCAGCTCTATTTTAATATTCTAGACAAAATTTCAAAGTTCTACAATAAAAAAATTAGTACAAAAAAATAAGCAATTGTAGAAAGGGAGGATATTTAGTTTTGTACCATTATCTCGGAGGTTATAAGTTTTTAAGAAAAATGGTTCTTGTAAATATTGCAGCTTAACAAATATTCAACAATAAAAGCATATTTTTTTTAAATTAACTGGTAATAGAAAAATGTATATTCTTGTTCAATACTGAAAAAATTTAATTAAAACTTTCTACACCACTATGGGCATGAAGTAGCTAATGTGTTTTCTATTAATCTGGTGTCACCCAGCAGACCTGATCCATAAATGTTCTCTCTATGTCAGTATAAGTATGTCCCTTCAAGTTCTATCTCATTATAATCAACGTCTTGTGCCAAAAATGCAACAAAAAACATTTTTTTGAACGTGTCGCCGAAAATATGAATAACCATATTTTGTGTTAACCACATTTTCAGCGACACGTTCAAAAAAAATTGGATGCCAACCTTGCAATTGTAGCTCATAGTACAACCTTGTGTACAGTTATAAAAAATACTATTGGGCAATACATCTGGAGTAAGTGGCAAAATGGTTAAAACTGGTTATAAATTACTATCGATCTTCATCCATCTCCTCTCACTAGTTAAATGTAGAAACATTTGATTCGTTACCAAACTATTTTTGAATAAAGTTATACTTAAATGCACTGAATTTGAGAGAAAGACTTGATAAGTTAATAGCTTTAGCACATTTTATTCGTTCTAAAAAATGAATGATATCTTAAATAATCAAGGCACCTAACATTACTCGGTGTATTGTATATGAACAAAAATTACTTTGTATGCCATTACTTGTAACTAATTTGCAGAAAAATTTAGATGTTTTTAATAGTTCCACACTACTTCACAAATACTTTTGATTTTTAAGGTTACATATGCTAAAATAATACAATAACAGAATAAATATAAGGTCACTTTAAGATCCGTCTGCATGAGTACTCGACATATATAATTTACATATTGTTATTAGTTCGTAGTTCATTTCAAAAGATATTGTGACTTTAGCTAAAGTGCACATTGTGCATGCAAAAGTTATACTCATTTAATATTTATTCGCAACACTATTTTGATATAGGTATTGTCTAAAGAAATTCATCAAAGAAGCATATAATTTAAAAAAAATATTAAAATAAAAAATTAAAAATATTAATCTTTTATTAAAAATCAAAAATTAAAAATATTAACCTTTTCTTAGATACTAAATTGTCTGCTTTACATTTAATTAATTAAAGGAAATAGTTTATTCTAATAATGTGCGCAAGCCACAATTTTTCAGAAACTATTTAAACACCTAGACATAAAATATTAATAATTAAAAATATGAGATCGGGTATAGAGCTATATAAAAGTATTGTCTTAATATAAGTATAATTTATTGGTATTGAAGTGTATCGATATATGGTAGATTGAGGACTTTGTATCTAGGCATTTGCGTAAAGTCATGAAGACACTCCCGTTTTGTCGTTTCAAGGCAGCACCCTTCTCATCATCAATATCTAGTAAATTCAAATCAAATATGCTTGGTGTGCCAATTACAAAACATAAACTAAGAAATATTTGTTTCGTTTATAATTTAGAGAGAAAAGAACAAAAATATGAATTTTAAATAACGGCTCTTTTATTAGAGGTATACAATTTAAAATTTAAAAAAAAGCAGATAAAAATGAAAAGGTTTTATAAGGCTTTATTGAAAAGATTATTATATGCCATTTATGTTCACAATTTCAGGCCGATTCTCAACCACATTTATCCTTACCTCTAAAAAACACCCTCATAATATATGGAAGGTTAACAACATAAAACAATTGTACAAAGTATCTGCTTGCTGTCAGATGTTTTTTATCACCACCCCCATACTTATTGCCGGGGGGTGAAGTGTAAGTATGGAAAATTAGTGGGAAATTATTAAAAATTGTAAGAGTCCATAAGTAATATACACACATATATGCACTTAGTATTATACAAATCGATGAGTTGTTTCGTATATAATTGAATGGAGTATATAATTGAGTTTGTTTTTTGATTGTATTGTTGTCGGTTCAAAACGTTAAGGCTATAGATGTTTTGAATCTGTCCTCTGGTACTTTAAGTTTAAATATAGCATAACCTCCTTTCAAGTGTGATTCCTCAACATATAGCACAAACTCTTATATAAAATACCTTTTGAAATTGCATTCCAAGAAACTCCAAATTTTACATTTCAGCAACAATTAATGGATATTTATTTTTTCTCAAAAGATATGATTGTGATATCAGAGTAATGGAATATTGCGAGAAGTATTACTCCATGTGAATTATTTAACAGTACTAGTGTAAATAATAAGATTGAAACGTGCTTTGTAAAACAACAAAACCAATTATTTCCTCCTGCCTTATAAAGACGTCTCCCGTCATTCGCTTAGTTACATTTATGGTAGTTAGAAATAATGAGAAACCATTATTTTGTGAAATGTATGAAATATTAATTTCTAAATTTATCATGTAGATACTGACAAAGAAAATATTTGACCTAAGTTATTATTTTTATGTGATTAATTATCTTAAGTGTATTTAGATTAGAAAGTGAGTATGATTTACTACGATTATGCTGCAGAGATGGTTTCGAAATAATGAATTATCTAAATTAATTCGATTATTACCTTTTAAACCTAATGCATAAAATAAAAAGAGAGTAAATTGAAGGTGAACAGAAATTAATAACGGGTATTGAAAAATGGATGGCCATATGAGTTATAAATTTTAAAATATATGTAGATTTCAGAATCTGGTCAGAAAAAGTATTTTCAACTGGTGACATGCCATTAATTTGAAGTCGCCTTGCCAGTAACAAATTTGTTCTCAGTAATGGGTGGGCAGGTGTCAACACATGTCTTAGTAGCTGCCTAAGTGACAGTAGTGGTGCGTAAAATGTATCAGTGAAAAGAAAGGAGTGATATAAATCATTTGATTGGAAATATATACACCAATTATTTATATATTTATCTCAGTACTCCGAGTTATTAAAGAAATGATTTATTACGCATACGTTGAACAATGGCCATACAACATGGTGATAAAAAGTTATGACTGAACCACAAAATGACTAAACATTATACACTATTGTTTGAAAATATAAATAAATTCTACAAGAATATCCACTTGATTTTGCTTAATACTTTGCAGGTTTAGGATTTAGAACTGTCAACCTAGATTCAAATTATACATTAAATAACTTTAATGATAATTAAATAAATTGGAATATATTGGCGTATTTACACAATTCTAAACTAGAATTTTGAAACGAAACAAAAAAGTGTTTGTTTACGCAAATATTTTCGGCAAAATAAAGTATACTTTAACAAACTAAAGTATACTTTATCACAGCATTCATATTCGATCGCGAGTAGCTACATCGTCTACATAGATCCAGTTGCAAATTTGACTAAACAGTTCGATGTTTTCTATGTCATGTAACATCAAAACATATACTTTTATATCTATATTCACAGCGCGACGAGTGAGTGTAATTATGATTGATTTGGTGAAATTAAAACGGCGCCGATCACTTCTGAGCTAGTGAATCGTAACATGTGAACTATATCTTTTATATATCTCACTCATGAGTTACACATCTCTGATTGACAATTATGCAGCGATTGGTGCGCAGATTGGCCTTAGCAAGTTCATATATTAGAAAATACATGGTATACGATATCATTTTAACATCACCATATCAACATAGTATATGATTTTATAATATTTGTTTATTTTCACCCAAAATGAACCCAAAACGATTTAGATTTTGAGTGTTTTGCTTTAGAAGAATTAGGAAATGTTAATAATATTATTAGTGACATAGAAGATTGAAATTGAGGGTGACTGTAATTTTAAAGACGAACCCTTATGTAATTTGTCAAGGAACAGATAATATTATTAAAGAGAAAAAATGAGAAACGGGGAGCAATCCAAGTGGTGTGAATGGCCTTGACAAAATGTGCAGCAATTACTTCTGTATTCGCAGAATAAAAAGGTGGCCACTTGTTTTTTTACCGATTGATTGACATTTGCTTTGTCAATCAAACAAATTTTGAAGATAGAAGATGCACATGCAAATTTTGTCCAGACAACCTGTGTGCCTAGGTTGCCTGTAAAAATATAAGCAAAAAACTGTACTTTACTTAAGCATGTGATTAAATTCTCTTTTAAAAAAAAGATATATATTATCTGTTTTATTATTTTTAAAACGACGTCAATTTGCTGTCACCTCACTAATACTGAGATAAAATCCACCTCACCAGTTGAAGGTTGTTTTGAAGGAACAGAACAGACATTGCGATACAAATGCATGAATAAAGGAAGGCTAACAAAACGTAATAACACACAAAAGTTAGGTTTACGTAAAATGAGGAAAATCTAAACTGAAAGATAATGATATTCGCCTGTCAATTCTCAACTTGTCAACCTAGTGTATAAGTATATCTATCCAAAAGTAAAACACAGCATTACTTCTTGACGCAAGCTAAAAGTGTCTATACAAGATTCATAAAATCTCTGCATGTTACAGTTCTGAGGCCAAATATCAGCAAAATGCTACAAATTACAATTTTTATACAATTACATTAATTGTTAAAAATGATTAATTACCATACAATATCAAGATACCGCACTATGAATGCAAACAACCAGCGTTGTCCCTGAAAATGCGATGAAGGTTGTCATAAGTTAATAGATAAGAAGCAATAACATTGTATGTAGAATAAATAAAATGGTGACTGCCATATTTTATTCCTCCAGCCACGAGATCAAAAGCAGCATAAAAAATATAACAAGTTATAAGGCCAGAAACTATGAGATGTGGATATTTATCTTGTCTCAAAAAATGTCTTTTATACTCTGATTTGAAAAGGTAATCTAATTTTTCAATTCTCAAAATTTTGTTCCTCTGAAATTTAGAGAATGAATTTTTCAGAATTTCAATTTCCAAAAATATAGATTAATAGCATTCAGAATGCTTCCCTGAAGCATTCTGAATGCTATTAAGCTGTAGTTATCGCTGAAAATCAAAATGCTAGAAAGGCATGCAGGCTGTAGAATTTTGTAATAAAGAATAAACTCTAAAATTTTTGACACCTTAATATAAACAAGGTGGAAACTCCTTTAGCAGTTTTTTTCTGCAAACACCAGACACATGCTGGTATACTAAAATTGGCCAAAGTGTATCTTTGAATGATTCGTTGTTGATGTTGGTTGTATTGATTCTTGTGAAATATTTGTATTCCAACTAAAATCTAGCACGTGGATTTTATTGAGTGTTCAAGAAACAAATCACAAGTACTTTACTGATAAAAAGTGTTTTGGGGTAACATTAATCAGTTTGAGTTAGCATTCAGCACCATAATATAATTTTCACCTTGTTATGCTGAAACTTTATAAAGTTCTGTTTACTCCCCATTTTTAATTCTTACTAAGTAATGTTCACATCATATTATCAACACCAAATTTCAGCTAAAAATTCAGATGTCTGCCATCGGTATATATATATATATATATATATATATATATATATATATATATATATATATATATATATATATATATATATACATATATATGTATATATATATATATATGTATATATATATATATATATATATATATATATATATGTATATATATGTAAAGAAACTATATTTCTTTAATTGGTACAGCGCTCCTTTGTCGGTAAACAGTGTCCATGTACTTATGTACCCCATAGATGGCACTGTGAGTATTGGCTGCTAACTCTGTCAGCAAAGTGATTTATTTTTTTTGGTTATATTAAAAAAAATGCATAAAAAAGGAATTGGCAACTTAAATAATAAACTTTTAATGTTGTTTCTTTGTTTTCAGAGCAACGCAACTGTTGAATTGAATTTTGTAATTCCTAATAAGTTCGAACAAATTGTCTTATAAAACGACATTTCTGATTAAAATTTTAAAAAATGGAAAACTACCCTTTAAATTTGTAGTACCGGGATCAACGGACGGAAAAACAAATGTGATATGCATAACCTCTACTGAGATATCTGACAGACGTGTTTTTGATGTCCCAGATGATCTAAAGCTGGCAAGTAAGCGCACTGCCAAATTGTCATCAGACGTATTTACGAAAATCAGAAATTCGCTCAAAAAAAGACACCAAACACGTTAAGTATGGATTCCTCTAAATACGGACTTGAGGAAAATATATCTAGATGAAGGTGAAAATGTACAATTTTGATGACCAGTATTTAGATGAGATTACAGGAATGACAGTGCCCTTACACGAAAATACTAATAGTGCTACGTCAGAAAATAAAAATCCAGAAAAAACGGCTGAAAGGTTTTTGATAGAAAAATTTTCAAATGAGACATCGAATGCTGATCAATGGATTAGTGAATTTGAGAGAGAATGTAGAAGGTTCGAGATTCTGCAGGATGAAGAGAGAATTAAGATTTTAAAACATATTCTAGAAGAACAATGCTTAGATTGGTACAACAGTATGTTAATAAAACTGACAGTAAATTCGGAATGGTTAGTATGGAAACATAACTTTTGTGAAACATATGGAAATAAAGGTTGGTGCCAAGTCAAATACGCATTTACATTTAGATTTCAAGGTGGCTTGTTATTGGAAAATGCTACAAAAAAGGAAAGACTGTTATTAGAGGTCAACAAGCACATCAACACCCAAATAATGATTAATCTTATTGTAATGGGATTACCAGATTACATAATGGATAAAGAACCGTAATAAAATTGGAAAGCATGAACATATGGCGAACAAAAAGAACTTCAGTAAGAATAAAAAAAATAATATAAAGGAAAGTCTGATAAAATAAAACCATGTAAGACTTGTGAAAATTTAAATAAAGGTATTCGCTTTCATCCTGAAGAAAAATGCTGGTTCAAACAGAAAGAAGAACATAACCAGAAGAGAAATAGTAGTAATGCCGTAAACAATTCAATGATTGATGTTAAACTAAAAAACAATGATAAAAAACGAACAATAACACCATTAATTAAAGTCAAACTATTATTACATGGAGAATTAGAGATAATTGAGATATATGATTCAGGCTCAAACGTTTCTGTAATCAATTCCAAATTAATAAGACTGAAAGAAGGAGAGGATAATTTAAAAAGTGATAATTTAATCACAATTAATGGTGTTAAAAAGATAAATAGTTTGACAACTATTAAAATAAAAATTTTGGATATTGAAGAAAAAACTAATGTTTATATCATTGGTGGTGAAGAATTCAAATACGATTTTCTAATTGGACTGGATATCATAAAACAATTAAAACTGGTTCAAGATGAAAATCACTCAAAAAAGAGAAAATATAAAAATAGAAGAAGACATTGATCCTATGAATAAGGATGATGATAAAAACAACACCCCTATAGAGGTGATGAATGAAACAAATCAACGTTCAATAAATTTTAATGAACACGTAAAGGAAGAAGATTTCAAAATAAATATAAGTAATTTAAATACTCAACAAAAGTCAGAAATATGTAAGCTAATTGACACTTACAAATCAGTCTTTGCAAAAGACAAATATGACATTGGCACGGTCAAAGAATATGAAGCACGTATTGATCTACTCATGGACAAATATTGTAGTAAAATGCCTTACCGATGTTCGGTTGAAGACAAAAAAGAGATAGAAGACCAAATAGCAAAGTTAATTAACAAAAATCTTATAGAGGGATCTCTATAGTCCATTTGCGGCACCGGTAGCTTTGGGTCTCAAGAAAGATGACAACAAACGGTCAAGATTATGTGTAGATTTCAGAGATCTAAATAAAATAGTGGTACTTCAAGCTCAACCATTCCCATTGATCGACGACCTAGTGATAAGTGACAAGAAACTCTACATATTTTACAATACTAGATATCAATTCAGCATTCTGGTCAATCCCGCTACGAATTGAAGATAGAAAGGAAACTGCCTTTGTAACACAGGAAAGACATTATCAATGGACATGTTTACTTTTTGGTTTGAAGACATCACCAGCTATTTTTCAAAGGATACTAGGTAACATTTTAAGAAAGTACAAGCTTACATATTTTGCAGTAAACTACATAGATGATATACTTATATTTTCTAAGACTTTTTCTGAGCACATTATCCATTTAACACAACTATTAGAAGCTATAAAAAGGGAGGGTTTCAGACTAAAGTTTACAAAATGTACATTTGGTTCAGATTCAGTTAAATGCCTCGGTCATATAATACAAAATAATACAGTACGGCCAATACGAGATAATTTAGTTTCGATAAAAGATTTTCCAATACTAAAAACTCAGAAAAATGTAAGACAATTTTTGGGGAAAATAACTTCTATCATGAGTTTATAACAAAAAGTGCGATAATTTTAAAACCTCTTCATAATTTACTTAAAAAAAAAACAAAAATTTATTTGGTCTGTAGATTGTCAAAAATCTTTTGAAGACATAAAAAATTTAAAAACCAATCTTAGAAATAGGATTTGATCAGAATTTGCCAATAAATATTCATACAGATGCATCTTTGAAAGGTATTGGGGCTGTATTAAAGCAAATACAGCTAAATGGAAAAGAAAAACCAGTGGCATACTTTTCAAAAAAGTTAAATCAAATGCAAAAGGAAAAAAAGGCAATTTATTTAGAATGTATATCAATTAAAGAAGCAATAAGATACTGGAAATACTGGCTAATAGGTAAATCGTTTACAGTATATTCAGATCATAAACCTTTAGAAAATTTAAATATTAAGTCTAGGATAGACGATGAGTTAGGAGATTTAACATATTACTTATCACAGTAGGATTTTAAAATAAAATATGCTCCGGGAAAACAAAATATAGAAACAGATTGTTTAAGTAGGAGCCCAGTATTGGAAGCAGATGAGGACGCAGATGAGCAATTAAAAATTGTTAACATGATAAGATTGCATGACATTATTACAGATCAAGAAAACAATGCAGATGTACAAAATAATAATAATACAATGTATACTATAAAAAGGTTAGAAATCGTGAAAGAATTATTTTATCTGAAGACTTCAGTAAGAAACTTATTAAAGATATACATGAAAATATATGTCATATGAATGTAAAACAAATGCAAAACAAAATTAGTCCATTATATACAGCAAAAAAAATTAACGATAAATATTAAAAGACATTATAAAAGTTGTGAGATATGTCTAAAGAATAAAACGAGCGGACAAGATAAGTATGGTCTAATGTCACATTTAGGTCCTGCCACAAAAACTGTTGAAATAGTCTCAATCGATATAATTGGAGGTTTTGGAAGCTCACAATCAACAAAGAGATATTTACATCTTTTAGTAGACCACTTTACACGATATGCTTACATTCTTACCTCAAAAACACAAATTGCTAATGATTTTGTTAAACTAATCAATAAAGAAACAGAGTCTGATACAATTGGCATACTTCTCACTGATCAATACCTGGGAATTAACTCAAAAGAATTCAAAACATTTTTATATAAAAAATCAATACCAATGGTATTTATTGCAGTAAATGCCCCTTTTCTAACGGCTTAAATGAAAGACTGAATCAAACGCTTGTAAACAAAATTAGATGTAAAATAAACGAAAAAAGTAATAAAATGGCATGGACGACAATTGCTCATAACTGCGTAGATAAATATAATAATACAGACCACACAGTTACTGGCTTTGCACCAAAATACCTGTTAGATGATACAGATGTTTATTTTTTGCCAACTGAACTAAAAAAGATAAATCAGAAATTGAATGGATCAGAGATAGGAAAATAGCATTTGAAAATTCAATAAAATCACATAACTACAATCAACAAATAATTGATAAAAATAGAACTCAATTAGATTTAAATACAGGGGATATGGTATATGTAGAGAATGGGAACAAAGTAAACAGAAATAAATTAGATGAGCTGAAGACTGGTCCATTTAAAATTATTAAAGAAATATCAAATTCAATTTATAGAATTGATACAGGTCATAAAAAGTGAGAGTCGAATCTCTTTCACATCACAAAACTCACCTACATAAAAAAAAGCATAGGAAAACTCGACACAAAATTTTGTAGATGTCATTATGAAAAAAATACACACTTGAGTGCTTATATTTATTTTAGTAGAAATTTTCTGCTTGGATATCACCTCTATCTAGGCTAGACGTATTTAATTATAGGTCATAATGATATGACGTATACTTTTCAAGGATCGAATAATAAATTAAAACTCATTGTAGAAAGAAAATTATATTAAAAGTAATTGTAAAAAAAATGTTCAATGAAAGTACCTTGTAGATATAAAGAACTTGGGAAAAAATTAAATGGCCTTCTCTACAGTAGAATCACTAATGTAAAATTAACATATTAGGGTAGTCTCAGCCAGTAGACCAGCGCTAACTTTAATTATCATTTTAATTTACCCATCTACTGACTTAATTTACCACAGAACCAATGAAATAAACTGTCTATATGGGACTAGGCTAGCCAATAACCTAATTCATCCCAACGGGTAAATAAATATATTTGTTGTGTGACCTTATGGTGTAAGATCATAAACATCTAGTCATATCCTTCCAATCAAGTACTTATTAAATCATTTTATTATTGTTTATAAAAAGACTAGTTAATATTATGAAAAAGATTGTAAGCAATAATTATTTATAGTTTTTGTATTCGTAGGATATTACGTACTATTTCACAGTATTGTATTTTTAATTTATTATAAAAAAAAATAATAAAGCTATTTTACTACAAAAAACACAAATAAGACTTATTAAAAATTTAGATTGGTTTAATTATATTGTAAAACTTGGGTTTAATTTTAATTACTTCAGTGTAAAAGTGAAAATTTCGGTTAAAAATTTTCTCCCCTGGTGAGGGAGATGTAAAGAAACTATATTTCTTTAATTGGCACAGCGCTCTTCTGTCGGTAAATAGTGACCACGTATTTATGTACCCCATAGATGGCGCTGTGAGTATTGGCGGCTAATTCTGTCAGCAAAGTAGATTAATTTTGGTTGACAGAACTCACATTGTTATTCGGATTGTTTGGTTATATTAAAAGAATTGTATAAAAAAGGAATTGACAATTTAAATAATAAACTTTGAATGTCGTTTCTTTGTTTTCAGAGCAACGCAACTGTTTAATTTAATCTTGCGATTCCTAATAAGTTCGAAGAAATTGTCTTTTATGTATTGTATATATATATATATATATATATATATATATATATATATATAAACATATATATATATATATATATATATATCTACATATATATATATATATATATATATATATATATATATATATGAAATGGGACATTCAATTCTACGAAATATACCATTTCAAAAATGAAACTACTGAAACTATTTTGACCCGATCTAGAAGCCAGCATGAAAAAAGTTTTTAAATTTAAAATCACTTTATTTAATTTTATATAATAATGTACCATTTTATATAATAATGTACCTGTCTATTTTTCATACAACGCTAAGGATATCATTCGTTATTGAAATGATTGACAATACTCAATAATTTCTAAAAAAAATCAAACTCTAATTTTGCGCTCTCGGTGTAGAGAATGCGTGGTGTCCTCAGCATGCGCGTGCAATTATTTCCCTGCTCATCCGTCTGCACGCACTTTCAAATATCAACTGTCGCTTGCTCAATTCTGTACTCCGATTACCCCTGAACGTAGTAACAATATTTGTGATTGAACTGCGCTCGAAGCAACTGGAATACTATTTTGAATTACAAATTATAATTGTCACACAGTATTACAATAACGATAATAACAATAATTAAGATCAGAGTCGAGAATCTATGTTATTAGGAGCATGCGCGTACGATTATTTCACTGTTCAGTCCTACCCGAGTGTCCGTACGAACCGTCAAATATCAACTCTGGCTCGCTTCACACTCTGTTACTATCTCAAGCAATTTGGATTTTAAAGAAAAGTTTGATCGAAAACTAGTTCAACATAACTAATAGCACCAAGCCGATTGTGTTTTGTTTTTTTATAATTTATTATTTGTGTAAACAATTAAAAATGTCATTGTAATAAATTTACAACAAAGATAATATATGAATGAGATTTTTGTTTATCTTCTTTTTAGGATCTCATCAAAAATCTTGGACATTAGAAAGGACCTTAGAGGTTATAAAGGAAATAAGAAAAGCTCAGGTGATCATGAGTTCTGGACAGCGAAGGACAGCCACTATTACTGGATGAGTAAATACGATATCATGACAATTGCAAGTGAAGACTGTTTAGTTGTTAAAAGACTCACACTCACTGCTCCCATAATTCCCATTTCATCTAGAGAACAGTATGTTGATGTCTTATCAGAAATCCATTAATCTTGTATACATGATAGGTGAGATAAAATACTGTACGACGTAAAAAATATATACTATATTCCAAAGAATGTTTCAGAATTTTTTATGTCTCTTTGTCCTACATGTGAAACAAAAAAAACGACTCAAGAAAAGGCATTGTGACAAAACCAATCGTATAACGTGATTTTAATATAAAAGGACAAATCGACCTTGTGGGTGTTCAGTCCAGTCCCAATTTTCCCTCCTGTCAAGATAACAAATTTCTAAATATGCACCCACTTAAAATAAAGCTGTTGATGTTAATTGTGAACTGATGAAGATTTTTTTTAATATTCGGGGCACCCTACATTTTACTATCAGAAAATGGCCGTGAATTCACTGCAAATGTACTAAAATAATTAGTTGTAATATGGCTTGAATGCTAGATCTTCTAGCTAGGCTACTTCTTTATGCAATACTTTAAAAATGCTTCATTCCATTATATAATTCGAAGATTTCTATATAAAGCTCTATTCGGAAATTAACCTAAAGCTATCCCAACGTCTATACTTTCAACTAGAGAAACAGAGGAACAATTGAAACTTTTACAGCCAAAGAACCAGCTGAAGTTAAAGCAGTGATAACTCTAACAATAATGATGATAATGCAAAAAACGGAATGGAGAATACTGACAATTTTTAATCAAATTTCACTTGTGCATGTTGCCACAATGACGCCACTGGTATAAAATATGCCACAATGACACCACTGGTGTGCACAAGTGTAAGTCCTGCAATAGTGTTGTGCGTGCAATAGTTATGCGGAATAACCGTGGGCGAAGAGGGTCATGGTTCCAAAGTTTGGTTTCATATGTAAGTTGAACAGGATATTATATATTTCGAGAGGAACAGTACATTAGTGTTTTGGTAAGCATACCCAATGTGGATCGCGGACCTCTGGACATGAAGAACATTCAAGGGAACATTGTTGACGTCACAAATAGAGTTCATAAAATTAGAACTAAAGATTGTACTATTCAAAACTGATTTTCACAGCAAGAGTTGCAATACTTAGATACAAATTATGGCGACGAAATTTCGAAAACTCCTATCTGAGAGCAGCTCTGGCAAATTAGTCTCCTTTCGGTGACCGGGGATTCCAAAAATGTAGTTGTAAGTCTGCTGTAAATCAGTGTCGCAATTATAATGCTTGTTTTAAAAGCAGAGTCCTTTGCTAATGCAAGTGTCATGGAAGTTTAATTTGAGTTAACAAATAATATTTTAGTTATCTACGTATGTTATAACTAAATATACTTTGTTATTAAGTTATATTATTTGATCTCATGATTACCAAACCATAAACGACTAATTAACTATTATTACTACTACGTACTTTAATATTTTGAAATAGGTATTTAACTTCTTAAATTATTTTAAACGTTTGAAGACTGCAAGTATATTTATTGCAAATTCCTACCTACATTTTGATATAATATTAAAGTGATTATAAAAACATTGTCATGTTTTGAAATAATTTACTTAAATAAACGATTACTAATGTTAGATTTTTCCTCCTTTTTCGTCACATGGTCACCCTATTCTAGGAACTGCCTAAACATCAGCCAGCCCGTTCATTAAATGTTACACTAGATGCATTGGCTGAAAGTCATTCAGGCTATTGGTTGACCGGCGTCGTTTAGTAAAAAGTCGAGATTGGTTGTGACATGTACGTCAAACATTAGTACTTAGATGGAGTACACTAAATTGAACGTTTACTGATAGATCAGATCATATATATATATATATATATATATATATATATATATATATATATATATATATTTATATATGTATATATATATATATACATATATATATATATATATATATATATATATATATATATATATATATATATAGACAACGTCGATAATGCATTTTCTTTTAATTGGACCATTTTGAGACAAGCCAAACTAGTAATTAACCTATGAACTGTACACTTAATTTGCAAATTGAAAAAGAGGTGGATCAAAAATGTGAGAAACGGTGATAATTGGAGACCTGCACATCACACAAGAATATACTCATTATATTTTGAAAATTCTTGTTATCGTTAGACATATGGATGAAGAAATTTACATTCTATGTAGTACAGACAATATTTTCAAATCAACCGTTATGGTGTCAGCAAGTAAAAATAAACAAGTATAGCAATAAATAGTTATTAAGTAAAATAAAACAAGTATTTAATCAATAAGTAAAAATATACAAGTATGGCAATAAATAGTTACCACATTTCCAGAACATCATGAAATATTGATGTTGACGTATATTTGTGTGCTTTTGCTTTTAAATGTTTCATGATACTCTGAATTAATGACGTCAACTCATAAAAAGTATAAAGAAAAATATGGAAATGGAACGTTTGTAACTGTTTCCTTTATCCTTCTTACTGCCACATAATAAGTAATTTGTGCTATAATTAACATCTTTAGTCTTTTTCTTGGAGATCACAGCCCAAGCAAATCTAATGTTATTAGTGTTAAATAAATTATTTATTAGTGTTATTATTTCCAGAAATTACATAGAAGAAGAAAAAATTGTTGCGAAATATGGTGATAGGGATGCATTTGCATCTACATCGATTGTTACAAAAAATGTCGAAGAACTGTAAAGCCTGCTATATGATAATTTAACTTTCCGAATAGTTCGTAAGATTTATATAATATTGTTTCACAGAAACAAAAATCCTGTCATTATTATAATGAACCCAATCATTTATGGTACTCTTCCAGTTTCACGGTTCATAACCGATAAAAATTGCTTAACTCGAACAGAAGATAAAGATGGAAATACCGTTAACAAATTAGCAGACCAGTACAAAAATGCACCAAGACGTGGTATAGACAGCTGAAAAACATACAACGGAAATATTCTCGACTTAAAAAGAAGAATGCTGGGTTAAAAACGATTGTTTAAGTACTTCACGGAATAATGGATATTGAGTGTGTTGCGAACGCAACACGGTAGAGAGTATTTGAAGCCGTGCAGTAGACACGAATAACTAGGTTATATCTAGGTACTTGATGAAATCGCAATAAGGTTCCTTGTCAAAAGAATATCCAGACGAAATTGAAAAGTTTCAATACAATGTTACCATATCCTAATATCCTATCAAGAGGTTACCAATCTGTTGACTGCATGTCTGGATTTACTAATTAAATTGATTACGTATTTTGATTTAATAATAAAAATGCGTAACCAATTTACACAATTTCCAATAAAATAGTATGCTGTGAATTAACCATTGAAAAGAGATGCTTTGGGATGGAACTAAATACTATGGCGACATTGATTTCGGTACTGAGGTTGTCGGGAATAATATTCCACTAGAGTAGTATCACTGACATTTTGTGGTGCCGCTGCAAATGCAGTTATGACAACACAATTATGCTGTAATTTGAATACTAAAGATAGGATAGGTTTACTTTCAATAGTGGATAACTATGAAATTTCGATACTATATTATCCGTGTATAACATCAAACATCAAACTGGTAAGAGATACTTTCAGTGAAAAACAAAAATTACTGGACGCAAATAGCGAAGTCTTATAGTGGCACTATGCAATCCGGAGAGGTGTTTCATGTTGCATGTAAACTGTCATTAAACTAAACTAATATGTGCCAAATAAATTACATATGTACCGGTATGAAAAGTAGAAAATTAAAGTAAAACTTCCTACTCAAATATTCCGTAATTATATTGCAAACGCATTAGATTTTTGTCGCGAAATTTCGAAATTTGATGTCACCATTAAATTCATTAGACGTTTTAATCATTTGTTTGATATACTAAATTCCAAGAACTTGGCCGCTAAAGATTTAAAAAAAGCATTAACTGCATAAAATATTATAAAATCACAAGAAAATTACAAGAATTCGATGAATATATGGATGGATTGAAATTGCTTGATCGTAAACTTCAGAAAAAAAACTGGATGTTTGGCTTTAAAATTTGCATAGGTACGATTCGTTTTATTTATATTTCAGAAATATATTTCTTCCAAAAATCCTGTATAAAAATGATGACTGGACCACATTGGAGGAATCCGGCCCTTAGGTGGATTTAACAATAATTCTTCGGCAAAAGCCATTATGACCGTGTAAAAGAAATTATTAATCAAATGTAACTGTAATGGCAACTGGTTTTAGGATTCCGTACACCAATAAAAGCAATATATACAAACACTAAGCCAAACTGCAGAAAGAATTAAATTGCTGGATGATTTCACTGATCTTCAATAATCTGTTAATTTCGAAGAAGATATGATCGCTGATCAGGATATATTTCAGACCTGACAGCCTCACCAAATAAAGTGAAAATGTAATTTCATACTTACTGAGCTATATAGCAAGAAATATAAATTAAAACATATTATATGAATATTATAGCCAAGTTCTTATGGATAATGCAAATAAAAGTTTTTTTGATTCGAATCAAAACTGAATGTGATCTAGCAAAAAATTCAAATGATGTCATATGCATTTGTAAACTAACAGAAATAGTTTTTCGCGAATATCTGAAAATTAACGGGTTAAGTAAAATCGGACAACCTAATAACATGCAGAAGATAACTATGAATGTCTTTGAAATATACAATAATACAGATGTGTTTCACAGCTAACCACTCACAGTTATGATAATTGTGTATTAAACAACCATTTATTTTTAATTATTAAGGCAATCACAGACTTCTGTTAAAATTCGAATATATCAAATATGTAAAAAGGCTTCAGTGCCAAGAAATGAAAACATCCGAAATGTTTAACAAAAGACTTGTTTTATTTAAAGGTCTTTAATTTCGAACGTTTCCGTACAATAGTATTGGCACTGAAGGCTGGTTGGACCTTACTATAATGTATAGTACCTTACATTAATCTACAGAGCTTATCTACAAAGTATTTTTTATTAGGCGATAATAGTTGGGTGAGATTTATTTTTCATAAATAGGTAAGTACTTCTCTAAACCTAATTTTCCCTTTTTATTGTCTGCAAGTAATACATACAAATATTATTGATTATATGTTCGCTACTAAGCATCACAGAATTTACTTTAGTTTGTCAATGTATATTAATGACGCAATATCATAGGTTGAATGCATTTTCTTCATTGTTATATTACATAATAATTGGAGTGTTGTTTAAAGTATAATATTAAGATTTTATTCTGATTTTTAAAACTTACCATTGAAAAAATAGGAATTGTGAATGTAAATAAATATTGAAATTAGTTGATTATAACTGAAAATAATGAAGAAAGTTCCATTAAAAAACTACAACGCTAAATGTATTCAATTTATTATAGTCTCGGTGGTGTTGCTAAATGTCCAACCAAGCGTCAATTTTGTACGATCAAATGTCCGGTGCCGTATTTTTGATGTCGAATGTGCTCTATATTGTAGATGTCGAATATTGATATGATGAAATAATACTCGTATGTAATCATTACATCGATCGTACTTGAGTATTGGTTACTTTTTATTTGTTATTCATTACTTTCAATATTTACATCTGTGACCAACGCGTTCTCGTTGACGTCCAGCCATCGACAACGTCAAAGTATATTTTACTTTTAATCACTGCCTCATAAATCTTGAATGTTATTTTTCTAATACTAAACATAGGTAGTTCCCGACGAGATGTAAATATGATTCATTTTTCTAGTACTAAACATAGGTAATTCCCTAACGAGATGTAAAAATGATCCAGTTCGTTCCATCTGTGGCTATCTACTTTTCGTTCATGCGCCATCCGAATGTATCAGTATATAGTTTTGTTCAAATCATAGATTAAGTATAATTTGAAACAATCAGCTGATTAGAGTTTCGTTCTGCTAGTGACGTATGCAGTGAAGAAAGTACATCCAAAACCGTATATATATTCAATTTATTATAGGTTACGCTGAATATCACGTCGACCAATGCTGTAGCGCTTGACGACCCGGCGGACACCATATTTTTCTTACTCTCGATGTGTGTACCAGAGGTATTGAATTGTGTAGATGGGTTTAAATTTAGCAAGATCCTAATAACTATTATTTATCCTTTATATCTCCAAAAAATGTCTTAAGACAGAAAGAGACAAAGACAGTCGCTGTACTGGATCGAAATAAACCGAATATCTCCATTTGGCCTGTACAATACAGACTATAGCTATATTGCTTAATAGCGCTGTACATCTATGTCGATAAAAAGTTATCGAAAATCGTCGAAACAAATTTCGATGAAGTTAACACTGACCATAATATGCATTGTTTTCAATAATTAAAAACCCTATGTATCAGTCGAGAGGAAAGAACAATTAATGACAAACTCGTATATCCTTATTATTATTACTTGCATAGGGTACATAGTACGTACATATGTAATTTAAGTATTGAAATATAATTTACAATATCAGCATAGTCGTAAAAAAGTCACTGATCTAGACGCTTTAGCGACCAATGCTGGCAAACCACATAACATTATATACATCAAGTATGAGAAAATTACAGCTATTAAAAAAGTCTATAGAAGGTCTGGGTAGGACATGTATAAAAATTTTTATCATAGATAAGCCGCAATAACCAAAAGCGGTGAAGTTTACATAGTTTAACGAATAAACAGTACTTTACATCTATATTTCGAAATTCAACTTATATACTTATAGTCCATTCAAATTGAAGATGGAATGTTTGTAAACAATCACTTTTGACAGTTTAGGTATTGCAAACCTTTTTCTTACATTCACGTTAGTAATTTAATGTGGATTTATTTGTGACTAAAAAAATTTTTTTTATTAGTATACACATTTACATTGTATACATACGTAATTTATATTATATAGGTTATATTTTATATTTAAGAGAAATTCAGATAAGTAAGATGCGTTTCGAATAATTTATAAATATTACTGTTACATAAAAAAATATATAATAATACCAACAAAATTCCTCTCATACTTAATCCAGGCTTGAGACTGGCAGTCTTAATGACTGGCGTATTTAAAAAGTTGTTGGTAGCCAAATCTCTACTAGTAATTCACCCTTGGCAAACCTTCATCAACTATCTGTCTATCTAATAAATCATATTCTATCATACTAACAAATAATACTTTATTTTCTAAGTATATTAGTAATAGTAGTTTAACGAAATATTAGTTAGAACACAGAAAATGAAATTATTAAAAAATAAAACAAGTATTACTTAATTTTCAAGAAATGACTAAAACAACTTTTAAAAACATAAAATACACTGATGTGTAAAATAAACCAAATACCCATATACATATTATTATATAACAAACCGAACTTAACATTCTAAAGAAAAAAATACAACAATTACATCACAAAGAACTCAAAATATATATTATAAATACACAAAGCACACAAATATTTCACATTACTATATAGAAATACACTAATATTTCATAGAAAAATTACACTAGTGTTACAATCAAATCATAATGAACTTAATACACAAAATACATATTTATATTTTAAAAAACCACAAATACTTTATTATTTCACAGAAAACAATTAACCACAGTGCACATGAACATGAATCACATTACAATGAACTTAAAACGTGAAATCACTAAAATATTTAATATAAATACACTACATACATCAGAACAACTACAGATTATCACACTTATATCACAAAAATATCAGATTGTGTGCTTTTTCTATTGCGTTTCTGGTATGTGAATTTCAATTTCTTTAAAATATTATAGAACGTCGTCCTTTTGAAATTAGGTAAGGCCTCATCGTTGTTCACCTCCATAAGAACCTAGTCGATCGTAGGTAGTTCATTTTTAAAATAAAAAGTATGGACTTTACGTCTAATCGCGCTCAGCTCTAGATCATCAAATTTTTCAAATTTTGTCAATCTTGGCGGGTGCGGCAAAGACGAGCGAATGCGTCCTTCTATATTCCCGAACTGTATTGTACACTGTGCTTAGACCAACACCGGTAATTTCACCCATTTGCTTTGCTACGTATTTTTTGTAAATGTGTTTTTCCCTGGGAGTAATCTTTCTACGTATTTATATACGTTTATTAAAGTGGTTTTTTCTTTCGAGCTTAAAGCATTCTTCTTAGAGCGTTTCTTCATGGGCGATGAAAATGTTAGAATCCCGCCGCTAGTACCTGGTACATACGCCATTTTATTTATACAATAAAAATACACTTTAACAATACCACATATTATTATATAACAAACCGAACTTAACGCTATGAAACAAACAATAATATAATAAACTTAATGTAATACAAAGTAATGAAAACAATTTACAAAACGCCAAAAAATCAGCGAGCAATAATTGCAAACATCAAAGTCGTTCAAAATTCCAATGGGAAAATACGTTCGCTAGTGCGGACTGGAACACCGACGCTTCGCCGTCATGTTGTTCTCTTTGCTAGCGGTGCGCGCCAAAAGTTGGCATACATGCGAATACACAGTTAGTAAAAAAATATAATTGATGTCCTGAATCTATAAGCAATTTGACATAAGAATTGTGATAATATAAATAATGAGTATTGCAAATAATTATACTAGTTGTGCGCTCGGATTAATTCAAATTTATTTAGTTCTATATACATTTCTATATGGCTTCTTCAATACCATTACGAAGTTTCGTGTTTGTGGAACAGATAAGACTGTCGGATGATTATACGGATCCGCATTGGTTGTCCTCAAAGCAAAAAGTAATAATTTAGTTTCACTAAACATACATATAATAAAAGTTAATGACATAATGTGCAGTAAACATTGTCATAACGCTTTGACTTGTAGTGTAATCCTATATATTACATTTTCTTTTGATGGTACCGTTCCGACGTAGTTTTTATCGATAATAAAAAAATTTTAATATAATTTATATTTGTCTCGCTCGAACAGTGCATACAAATCGTATTGTGTCACTAGTGCATATGTACTCAAATTGCACTTAATCAATTACAGCCATCCGCTAACAATTGGGCGAATTATTATTTTTTCACAAATTGTCCCGCAAAATTCCTAAGCAAAAACCAGGTATTTTAATTTGATATGAAGCAGGTATCTTTATCTGATAAACTGAGGATTTTATGAAATTCCAACGAAAGTACGGTTTTAAAATAGTAGGGTAATTCACATGAAATGGCCAATTGAAAAATTTCACTGTTTTTACTCTAGATGTCGTAGCTAAATCTAGTGAGCGGCTGCTACCCGAACATGTACTTTGCCGTATACGTTGTGGTATTGAAAACAATTAAAAAGCATTTTTATCTTCAAAATTTAAATTTACTTCAGATTTTTTAGTATATTGATATTTGATGTTGTAGTGTTAATATTTATAAAATTTATTATGCTTTTACTATTTTTTCGTTGAATACAATAACCCATTGATAACATAACCTCAAATCGAATAACAAATTCATAAATGGCGCTAAATTTAGATTCCAGATTATACTTTCCAGATTATGCTTACATGATAATAATAAAATGACAGTTATTGAAGAGATTTCAATGATATTTGAGGATCCAACGTCTGAACGGGTTCAAGAAGAACTTCCGCCAACAGTGCCTTTAACATAAAGATCTAATGGGGATGCTCACAAAAGGATACGCTTTCAAAGTACCTGACTGATATTTACCCAGTTGTAGAACTGCTTAATAGCGTCCGGAAACATATGCAAGCAAGTAGCAAAGGTACTCGCATCCCAAGATTACATTAGAGAAAAAAAGAGAAAGTAAAAATAAAAAGATTATGAAGAAAAATCTTAATATTGAAAAGCAAAAAATTAAATTATATTCAAGTTCTGAGGAAGAAACGATAGAATTAGCCGGTGAAAATTGCGGTCCCGAAAATAATATATATGATACGTGGAATACGGTGAAAATTACTACGAAATTGAAAAAATAAAAGATTAGCTGCTATGAATTGTTTGTAAATTATGGCCGCATATAAATTGCACTCCATTCAACAATTATTGTAATTCTTGTGGCAAAAAAATGAAGAAACAAGTAACGGAAAAGGCAAAGGGAGAGGAAAAATGAGTCGGAAATTAAATGGCCATCTTATCCTTAAATGGGCGGCCAATTTCTAACAGATTTTAACATTAAAGCTTTTAAAAAAAACATTATCCTAAATTGCATATATAATTTGTAGACTACATTGAAAAATAGTTTAGTACCAACATTTATTTGAAAAGAAAATAACGTGTCACAATGTTTGTTTAATTATCTATACGCCAAATATACCATAACTATATCTGCGTATAAGATAATCAAATCTTGAAATATAGCAGCGTAAGCTGACATCTTGTAGCTATCTCACTCTAACGCCTTATAAAAGTAGTGAATAGCATATATGGTCTAGATTTTTTTAGCGTCGAGATTTTGATTATTTTCACAAATTGTTTGAAACGCCTGACTATTTAAAGTGGAGGGATGCCAATTTTTCCGTGTAAAATTTTAGAATTCGTATCAATAAAATAATGGTATAATACTTGTATTTATAACATTTTTTATAGTGAGACTTTCTGAAGTTAATATTTTGATTATGTATATATTTTAATAATACTCCGGGAATAATGCAATGGATTTTATAAATAGTTGTCAGCTGATCGAATATCATATTTGTGCCAACCATATTTTAACTGTCAAATTCGATTGTTTACAAACATTCCATCTTCAATTTGAATGGACTATAGGTATTTTTTTAATAATACCATAGTTTCCAAATTGTCTAATATATTTATTTCGTTTCAAAAAAGCGATAAGAAACTTAAAATAGAATTTGTAATTTTTATATAATATAATTATTATAAATAGACTATATAAATGATTATAAGTCTAATGCCAATTTTATTTTTTTTAGATATATTTTAGGGACACATATAAAAGTTAAATTTGACTATGCAAATCTTTTGATACAAAAAATATAAAACACCCTTTAAAAAATGTTATGTCACATAAATAATATGTATAAGTCACGAAAATATAACATACATCAATGGATCCATAACGAACCTTCTTACGCCCATATGCACCACACACAGTCAAGACTGTCAGTCAACCTTACTAATAGTTAAAAACGTATTTCTATTTCTCATTAACTGTCAGCTGAGTCGGGCCAAGAGTCTGCTTTAACAACCATGTCCTATTACACGGTCCAATTGCTAAAGCATCCATACATTATAGGTTTATAACTATCAGTAAATTCAACGGAGAGTCCTGACAGTGTGTGGTGCGTTACTCGACCATTGGCGTTTGACTCGATTGATTGCCTACCAAAGGGTACATTCCACTAAGAGATCGCAACGCTTACTATATTTATCCATTTGGCGAACGTGGCAATAACATTTTGATCATGGCCACTGTTGTTGCCATGATCAAAACGTTATTGATTATGTCATTGCTCACGACTGTTTCGAGCCCATCCTGTATCGAAGTAGATCATTGCGGTGGTTCATCAGCCAATTTGATTGTGACACATTGATATATGAAGTTTACGGAAATAAATTATATCATCTTTGAAGAATAAACATAGTGATGAGTAGAATTACTATATATAGCTATGAGAAGAACCTATTATAACTAAAAGATGCACCAGATGCAAAATATGCAAACAATCAACAAATTGTTATAGAAGTTCAATTAAACTTTTACAATTATTTTATTGTAAATTATTATCTACTGATTAATAAATAACAAAAAATACAATGCTAAAATCTCCTTATTTTTATTTAATATCTCGTACTTGTGGATAGGCATTTTTCTCGTACTTATGATAGGCAATTTTCATAACCCGTTCCACTTGGACTGACAGTTGCAACGCTGTGGAATGGATAAGATCGCGATCGTGGGCACGAGCAATGCGGGCGGTTAGTGGAACGTAACTAAATACATTTCACCCCGTTATACCAACATACTGGGCAATCCGAAGTATGATCTGAAAACACAGGCAAAGAATATTAACTATTACTGCGTAAAGAAGCGACGCTCACCTGCCCGACAATTTAACATCATCCGCAGATAACGCGTACGCTCAAGGGTAGATACTCTTTCCTAGGTTGCCGCTTGCAACATGCACGTGTGATTTGTTAAATTTTGCGATGTTTGGTTGAGTTTATCTTGTATAATTCAGTCTTAATTGATAACTATTTATAATAATTGACAATAACAGTCCGTTATTGTACTGTGCACGAGTGCTTAAAAAGCAATAAAATCAACAAAGATACTAGATTGTTTTGTCTCTTTTTTTGTTTGTTGTAATAAAATTTGTTTTGTAAAACCAAATCATTTGGTTAGTACCTATATTTTGTGTCTACAAACATGTCACTGAGCAGTTTTAAATTTCAAACTGTTCTTAAAAGTCATTGTTTTGTTTAAACGCAACTTGGTTGGAAAACGTATCCCTGTATTGTCGGCCATAAACTTATTATTTACTAAAAGAACTTTCACATGAAGCAAATCTAATCAAATCAAAAGTAAAACAAAGACAATATTTCAGTGTATCACATTTGTATTCGCATGTGTGCAAACTTTTAACGCGCACCGCTAGCAAAGAGAACATGACGGCGAGACGTGGGCAACTAACGAACATACTTTTCCTATTGGAATTTTGAACAACTTTGACGTTTGTAATTATTGCCCGTGAATTTTTTGGTTAAAATTGTTTCATGTTTATTACACTAATTATTAATAAGTAATTAATACTTAATTAAATTTTAATTGCAGCATTTTAATTACACAATAAAAAGTGTGTTTTATTGTGTAATTAAAATGTCGAATGTACCAGGTACGAGCGGGATACTAACACTTTCATCGCCAATGAAGAAACGCAAGAAGAATGCTTTAAGCTCGAAGGAGAAAAATCATCTTAATGGACGCCGTTTTACAATATTTTAAAGAAATTTAAATTCACATACTAGAAACGCAATAGAAAAAAGCGCTAATTGAAAAGTGTAAAATAATATTATGGAGACATCGATACTTGAGGGCGATTTTAAAAATGAGAGAAGAGAAACGAAAAATATATTATTTAGATGAAACTTGAGTCAATGAAGGTCACACAAGAAGTACTGTAGGGCATGACACTTCCATACAATCACCACGGCAGGCTTTTATAGAAGGGTTGTCTAGCGGGTTCAAAGTGCGTCAGGAAAAGGATAAAATCTAATCGGGATATTCTTCTGTAATAAAGAAGGTTTTTTGGAAGATAGAGAGCTTATTTTCGAGATGAATAAAATTAATACTGATTACCACGCGGAAATGAATGCACGTGTTTTTGAAGAATGGTTCCATAAAATTTTACATAAACTGTCAACATACTCCGTAGTAGTGATGGATAATGTTCCATATCATTCAAGAAGGCTCGAACTCATACCTACAATACAATGGAAAAAAGAAGATATACAAAAAATGCCTGAGCGACAAACTTATTATACATGATAAATCATCGATAAAAGCGGAGTTAATAGATTTGGTTCGCCGAGAAAAACATAAATATTTAGTTGTGCTGTCGATGCAAAAACTATGGAAAAATGTATCGAGATATTAAGATTGCCGCCATGTCAATAACTAAATCCAATTGAGATGGTCTGGGCACAAATGACAGGATATGTTGTGAGAGAAAATACAACTTTTAAATTAATCGGTATTAAAAGACTTCTACGTGAAAAAAAATTCATTAATGAGCCCAGCGGCATGGAAGAAATGTATAGATCATGTGCGCAAAGAAGAGAAGCGGATGGCCGAGCTTGATGGTATAATAGATAATGTAATAGATAGATTTATAATTAATATTGGAGAGTTCACATCGAGCTCTGCGACTTCAGAATCTGATACTTCTGTGATATAAGTGTGATAATCTGTAATTGTTATGATGTAAGATAGTGTATTTATATTAAATATTAGTGCATTTTACGTTTTAATTTCATTGTGATGTGATTCAGGTTCATGTGCACTGTGGTGATTTGTTTTCTGTGAAATGATAAAAGTATTTGCCGTTTTTAGTATAAATATGTATTTTGTGTTTTAAGTTCATTATGATGTAATTGTAACACTGTAGTGTATTTTTTCTTAAATATTAGTGTATTTTTGTATTTCTATATATTAATGTGAAATATTAGCGTACTTTGTGTATTTATAATATATGTTTTGAATTCTTTGTGATGTAATTGTTGCATTTTTTTCTTTAGAATGTTAGTGTATTTGGTGTATTTTCATACATTATTATATTTTACTTTTTAAAAGTTGTTTTAGTCATTTCTTGAAAATTTAATAACATTTCTTTCATTTTTTAACAAACATTTCATTAAACTACTGTTACTAATGTGTTTATAAAGTAAAGTATTGTTTGTTAGCATGGTAGAAAAGTATATATTAAATAGACTGATGATAGTTGATAAAGGTTTGCCAAGCCTGATTTACTAGTAGAAATTTGGCTACCAACAACTTTTTAAATACGCCAGTCTTTTAGACTGCCAGTCTCAAGCTTGGATTTGCTGGTATTATATTATGTTTTTTGTATAACAGTAATATTTATAAATTGTTCCAAACACTTCATCTTACTTATCTGAATTTCTCTAAAATGTAATGTAAGTTACATATACAGTGTAAATATGGACACTAATAAAAATTACTTTTTAATCACAAATACCAAATAAATCCACATTAAATGAATAAAGTGAATGTAAGGAAAAGGTTTGCAATTCCTGAATTGGCAAATGTGATTGTTTACAAACATTCTCTTTTCAAATTGAATGGAGTATAGGTAATAATAAAAACGTACGCGCCAATATAAAGTTACTTCGCCAGAGTGCCATCGAGATAGTCATTTGATCAAAGCTCTTGGTTTAGATCAAAATTTTCGGTTGGAAAGAGAAACAACTATGTTACTGACGTGTAGCGTCAATTCGCTCGATCGGCGCGATTGCCCGCAACGATAAAGATTGATATGTAATATTAGTACTCTTTAGCTGCACGCTAGAGACAGCCCTACATTAATTTACGCACACACACAAACGGATACAGATGGGCCAGTATATATGTGATAGTGTAGGCAATTAAATCTGTTCGCTAGTATGGAGTGTCGGGGTTATGCCACAGGTATGATCAGCGCTACATGTGCACTGCTTTACTATGCATCTACACAGCAATGCTCCCTTAAAGGCCGACGCTATTTGTGTTCGGAAATTATTTTAATTTATCAAATGGCGACTTATACTGCCAACAATTTTTACAGTGATTCAAGAAAATAATATATTATTCCAGTAATAAGTAAGGCATATACAAAAATATTACTGAACGTTTTTGGATTTCTAAACTGTGAAAAAATAGTCAGGTGCTCGGCATACGAAAGACCGTACAGTGAAAACAAATAGATGTGCTCAAGAATGTTTTTAATACAAAAAAATTGCAATTTAAAATAATATAAATTTTCTACAAAATTATGTTTTAGAAGTGAAACCCACTGGATATATGTGATTGTCATTAAAAATAAAATTCCTTTGATACTGATTTACAACTTACAAATGACTATTTTAATTTACTTTTGCACAAAGATTTTTTAAAAACTAGAACATTTTGATGAGTGGCCAAATTACGAGGAGCGATTAAGAAACGTAACTATTTAATTGGTCACTGACCAAAATGTAACACTCTGCTCTCTAGCACATATATATTTCAAATCTATTTCTTTTTCCTCGTAATTCTCTATAACAAATTTATATTTGATATCAATGTTTTTGCAACGTTCGTGATAATTGACATTTTTTATAATTTTAATTGCACTTTGACTCTCCGTGTTAATAGATATTGAGTCTCGGTTATATTCACCTTAATCTAAACATGAGCCATTTGAACCAAATGAGTTATTTTGTAACACTGCATGCAGGCATGAATTCTGCTTCAGTAGTTGATAGTACTACACTCTATTGTTGTTGACTAGCCCAAGTTATTGTTGCGCCATTTTTTAAAAATATGTAATCTGTCATTGACGACTAAAGTCATCATCATTAGCATAGTCCGCATCACTGTAACATTAAATTATATTTTTCCTTGGGGGAAATACAGATCATAGGTTTTAGATTCTTTTGAATATTTTAGTATCCTGTTTACGACATTTCAATGAACAAACGACATGCGTAAATGATGTCAGGCATACTTATTATAGCTAAATGCATTAAATATGACTGCTTCTCGGTATGGTACTTTTTTGTCCAAATCAGATTTATTCTTGCCTAATTTAGCGTTTGGATCTACATATATATTGTTACCGTAGGCATTGCTGAAGTTACACTTGATTAGCAGCTTCTCTATATATACGTTTGATGTAAGAACTACATGTAGTCATCACCCATTCTTATTTTTTATTTCAATTTTTTTCCTGAATCATGTATTATTTTTTTCTATATGTTTAGTTCACTAGAAATTATAAATCCATCGTCTACATACCACACCAGATATAGTAACCAACATGCGAAGTGATTATTTGCAAAATCAAATTTCTTTAATACTGAATCACACTTTTGATTCCAACACCTGAATGCTGGTATAAACCGTACATTTTACCGATTGAGTTTACATACATAGTCATAAAAAATAACTAAACCTTCTGATGGAGTCATGTACTCTCTCTATGTCTTATCTTCGTAAAGAAACGCGGGCTTCGCATCAGACTGTACCATTTTTAAATTATTTTGACATACTTCTGAATAACTGACTGAATCATACCTGACAGTTAATGAAAATGCCTCCATTTAATAAATTTGATACTCATTTGAACATCCCATGGCATAAAGTGTCGTTTTATAGAGGGAACCTAATAACTCGTCTTCAACACAAAAAACCCACTTACAGCTAACTGTTTTTACTCCATGTGGCGTTCTTTACTACTCCCATTTTTCGTTTTTCTTGTGTTCTTTCAACTTCTGTTTTATTAAACTTTTCCCACATATTTTTATCTGGTGACGATAGGGCTTCTTGGTAAGTATTTTACGTGACATCAAGTTGCAAATCTCCACTTTGACAAAATAAATATTAGATTTATTTCTAATATCTTGGTGAGTATTATAATACCTTTAGACCTAATAGTAACATTACTGTATTGTATATCAGATACATCTTTTTTCAAGTACATATAAGTAATCGGCATTGGAATAGAATGACTCATCATTAGATGAAGTTACCGAAGATATATTCTAACTATCCTGAGACTTTGACCTCTTAGACTCCATGCTCGCATCTACCACACTTTCAGGTTTGTTTTTGTTTACATGTTCCGTTAGTGAATCCACAGTATACTTTTTATTTAGAGAATTTTCTAAAAATATAGCATGAAAATTTATTATTATATATCTTATTTTAGAATCTAACAATCAGTAACCTTTAGTGGTGCCTGAATAACAAAATTCATTTTACTGGTCTTAGCATCTAATGCTTGATGTTTTGAATTTGGAAAATGTACCACGGCACATCCAGATATTATAATGTATTTCAAATTTGGTTTCCTCGGGGACCATAACTTTCCAGGAGTAATGTATCAAAGAGGTCTCGTTGGACATCGATTGGTTAGATGTGTCGCCGTTGCAATAATTTATGCTCAACTATATTTCTGCAAATTAGCACTCATCATAAAGCGAGCTCTCTCTCTGTATTAATATCCGTTAATGCGTTCTGCTAAACTATTTTGCTGCGAAGTATATATACCCGGAGGGGGAATAATATCTAGAATTTTTTAAATTCCATATATAGTATGTGACATCGTTTGAAAGGACTAATTTTAAGGGTAAACTTTTTTTAATATTTTTGGTTATTATATCTTCAGAGATATTCTGAAAAATATGAAAAAATATACTGAAAAATAATGTATCCTAATTTCGAGACTAATGAACCCAAAATTATGAAAAGTATGGATTTTAAGAGCCCATACAAAGGCGGTAGGAAAACTATATCGATGATTTCAAATGTCATATTTTTAAATGTACACCGTGTTTTTACGCCTATAAACGTATGGAAGCAATACATATATTTTTAATAACTCTTTTAAAATTTAAAACCCCAAGAAAAGAATTCCTTATCTATTGTTATCCGTTTGTCTTTAAGTCTGTCTTTTAAACCCTCTTCGTAAGAACGTGTGCAGGTATCAAGTTGAAATTAATATCAAATTCTACGGTCCCTTCAACCTGTGAAAAAATAAAGCAATAAAAAAAACCCAAAAATACTACCATTTATGCCGCATTTTTTGACACTCGCAAATAAATAAAAATCCCCTATAAGGTAATTCCTGTTGACCTAGAGTCATAAAATTTGATAACAAGCAAGGTCTTGTAGCGCATAAGTAAAGAAAAAATCCGAGAATTGTTAATTTTTTAGTTAATTATTTTTAAATATGCGCCTGTGAAAAATATAGTAGGCAATATATTTTCATTCCAGTCATTTATACTGCATATTTTGACACTCGTAAAAGAATCAAAACCTATAAGGTACTTTTCATTGACCTATAATTAAATGTGGCAAGAATCAAGGTCTCACAAAATAAGTAAAAGAAAAACTCTGAAAATTGTTAATTTGTAATTATGTGCCTATAATTTTGTTTTTAATATACGCCTGTGAAAGATACAGGAAAAATATTTTGCGTCTAAATAATTAAAAATTTGTAAATTGTTAAATTAGAATATTATGTACCATTAAATGTTTATAAATGACTAAATGTTTACGGAACCCTCGTAAGGCGAGTTCCACTCGTGCTTGACATCTTCTTTAATGTTACATATCTCATGAGTATCATTTGTTTACAAGGGGCATATATTTTAAATTGTATTTTAAGAAAGATATTCCAAAAATATGCGAAAATTTAGCATTCCTCCCTTATTCCTTAAATTACTGAATACAATTACGTTATGAAAAATTAATATTTGCAAATAGTATAATAGGAATACCATGTACACTTGCATTCTTATAGCAGCCAAAATGTGTACGGAGCCCTCGTAGCGCGAGTTCTACTCGTGTTTGACAGGTTTTATTTATATTATGTAAATGCGTGTACATATTATAATTTTAAAGTTTCTCTTCCTTAGTGATTCTAGCGTTACATTAATAACCAAATTAATTAACCTTATTATTATTATTTCAAATTCGTTTCAATTATTCGACTACTTAATACATTTAACTTATTCGTTCAAGTTACTTATTTTAGTCAGTAAACTCTTAAGAAGTATTTGATTTATTTTGTCCATTTGCTTGCTAATTTTTATTTGAATTTCGAGTTACAGCGTTCCGGACTTACGGTGTTTCATTCGAGTGAGAAGCAATTAATTCAAGTGAGAAGAAAAAAATTCAAAATAACGTTCCAGAACAACACTAATTTATTCAATTTCGTATAAAAAACGTGTAAAAGAAAAAAAAAATTTATCTATAAATAATGGGAGTTTTTTTCTATTATTTTGTAACATATTTTTTTTTTGTTATATTAGTTGTATTTTTATGGGCGGAGAGATATTAAATTTAGGTCTTTGATTAACACTGGTTTTTAGATGGAACGAGAAATAGTAAAAACCCATGATAATTTAAAATATCTGAGAATGGTAACTGGAAGAAATGCATTTTTTATACCCGTAAGGTGTAACATAACTCATGGGTTACTGTAGCAGAAATGTATTAGATTTAGTTACTAAAAGTAGAATGTAGTATAAACAATTGTGTTTGCTAGAACTACAAATAAAGAAATTAGTATAAAAAATGCTTAGCGCCTCACAAGCCTGTTTAGCATAAAATTTTATTGGAGAAGGAGATTAAAAAACATATAAATTCCTGTAAAATATAAAATGTTATGCTGAAATAAAATATTACTGACGAGAGTCCTTTCATGCCGTTGATATCAGTGAGTTATTATCAAATATGTTCCAAAAGTGTCTTTGTTCTTCTAATAAAAATTACACTAACATAGTGTGAAAATTGTCTTATTTTTCAAAAATGAAAAAACCAGTTTAGAAATTCCGAAATTGAATTCCAATATTGGATCCCGATCCGGTAATCAAAACCATTATGTAGAATGCCCTTGTACAAAGTGACATCCCATATCTCCGTGCACATCCCGTACTCCCATATCTTACTTTTACCCACTTCCTCGCTTACGTGATTATTGTTAAAAAGTTATAGGGAAAATTTAAAATATACAGCGTTATCTAGAATTAATAAAAAAATTAAATGCATGCTCGTGTGATTACAGTTAAAAACTTATAGGGAAACATTTAAATATGCAGCGCTTTCTATATTGCTTAAAGATAATTAAATGCCAAGTCTTTGATTTCGTGATTTTATAACACGAATGAAAATAACATATTTCCCTCTAAGCTCATCAAAGTCTGCTCATTCTGTTGCTACCTTATATTGCCAAATTAAAATTTGATGTAAATACTTATATTAAACGTAAATACTTATGTTGCAAATGATTTTTTGTACAAAAATGGTTGGCGGGCTGGGAAATTATGTAAGTTACACTACAGTATGGGAAATCTCAACCTAACTAATATTACAATTAATATAATATTGCAAATGCGAAAGTGCGTTTATTTGTCCTTAATTTACGTCGGAACGGAGCTACGCATTGATATGATTTTTGGCACAGAATAAGTTGGCGGGCCCGGAAATGATACACGCTTCTAACCCAGGAAATAATATATCCTAACTAATATTAAAAAAAAATAATCCGAAATAAGTCAGAAAGTGACTTCTTTTACATCGCAACGGACCAATAAATCGACGTAATTTTTCGCACACAGATAGTTGGCGAGCTGGAATATGACATAGGCTACTTTTTATTTCGGAAAATTTCATTTCTCCAAGAAAATTTTTATTTAAAATAAAAAAGTACACAATGGGAATAACGAAGCAATATCGTAGTGGCATCACGGAGAGATGTGATTTTTTGAAACGCTACAAACACATTTTAAAGTTAATTTTTAATAGTACCTATTAGATACTACAATTACTAAGTTTGATGAACGTATGAATCAAAATAATATAGTTTTTTTCTTTCCTTCAAAAATTAAAATATTAGAAAGATTTGAACTTAGATACAAAAAAGCGGATTGTTCTAATTTAAATAATCCACTGTGCCATGCTGGCTTTTCAGATGTAGAAAAGTTAGGGCTCTTTAATGAAATCGAATTATTACTAATGTTTATTGACGATTCCACTACGCCATTGGATATTTCAAATTCTTTGTTTACGAATAAATTAATTTCAGTGTTCCCAAATCTATTTCTAGCACTTAGAATATACTTCATATTACCAGTCACTGTTGCGCGCAGCGAAAGGTCATTTTCTAAACTAAAAATAATTAAAAACTATCTCAGATCTACATTATCGCAAAGTAGATTGCAAATTAATCGTTAGTAAGTATTGAACATGAAATCAAAATTGAAGTCAGTGACATCGTTAAGGATTGCTAATGCAAAAGCACGGAAAGTAAATGTTTTGTAAATGTATTTGTTACCACGAGCGTCCTGTAGTTCCTTATTAGCAATTACATATATCTGGAATTGAAATTATGATTTAGTATATTATGTTAAGTATTAATTATGATTTAGTATATTATGATTAATTCACCCAAAGAAATAAAGATTAGACTACGAAATGTGTTTGTAAAGTGCTTAGTAAAGACTAGTTAGTCCAGAATCTGCTTAAGTTTATAGTTTTAGTTTTCATGTCAATAATTTCCTGTAGCCTATAGAGAACGCAAAGCTATGTAAAAAGTAATTATGGATATTTTGCGTCTTTTTAGGAGAAGACCTGATTGAATCTAGTTAAATATGCTACCTGTGGTTGCCCTTAAGCTAAGCTGAAAAAGGTTTCAATGTACATATTTTATACTCAAAGTAAATATAAAGTTTCCTTTTATATTCTTGTAAGCCCTTCCTTCCTATAAATTCTTTTTACTCGTCTACTCCGCGTTCCACGGGTGGGGGGAGGGGGCGTACCACAAGCTATTGCTTCACGACATCATTTATAATCGCACCATTTGCACCTAAATTTTCGGTCACTGTTGAAAATGTAACGGTAAATATTCCATTTTGAACGCGCGTCCACTAGAGGGCGCCAGGTTCTTGATTGCACCCGGGCACAACATGGACTAGAGCCGGCACTGATTATTAATATTGTGTTGGTAGTATATTCGTGATATTCTGGGTAACATAGAATATCATTAGCACTAAACATGGAAGGAACAAAAAATGAACCAACTTCAAAAAACTACCAAATAAGAAGGGTACTGAAGAGCATAAAATATTAAAGATACGAGTACTTAGTTGGATCTTTCACAGTACAATATCGTTTTTGAACATAAATAAATTTGCAAAACGCATTCTAGAGATTTTTGAAGTTGGTGAAAACGATACTGCACAGCAAAATTTCGTATTTTCATTGTTTTTTACTTGTCAGTTTGTTTCTTATTTGAGAATTGCTTGAAGTTTATCCAACCTTTTTGTAAAAACATTTTTGTTCATATAGTTTTCGCAGTTTTATTCCAGGGAATGATCATGACTTTGTCTAGATATTTTAATGTCTTTATTATAGTCTTTGGTGGAAACTCGTTGACCAGGAACTGCTCGAAAGGCCGAGGTCATCCTATGGAATATTATATTCGATAGTATACTCGTCTTACCTCTTCAGGGATGATATACCATTACATATGCGGATGATGTTTCCTGATGGTCGGAGGAGCGAGCTGTAGATAAATAGAGAATCGGGCAGCGGACTCTCTCACCAGATTACATAATTGGGGCATTAAGAAGGAGCTTATCTTTTCCCCACAAATGTCCAAGGCTATCCTTTTTAAAGACATGGAGGTGAGGAAGCCGTCTGTGATGATACTCAAATCCAGAATCGAAGGGCGAGACCATGCCACATATCTGGGCATGATTCTCCATTCACGATGGAGCTATGATCGCTATGACACGGCTTACCGGTGGTGCCGGTCGGAGATTGAATAGCTCTAGAAGCTGATGTATACGGAAATACACCTAAGTATATTGGCCTATGCGCCATCGGTTTGGATTCTTTGGTGCGTCTGAGTCCAGCAAGTTAGACAGGTTGTACTTAGGTCGCAATGCGGGGCTCTGTTGATGTTGACTAAAGCTTAGAAAACTTACTCAATGGATGCGTTGCCGGTTTCGGCAGATCTTTTGTTTTGGCACGTGGCAAAAGTTTTGATGTGGATACCTTATACTTCGAATTTTTGACAGAAAAATCCCTTATTAATAAAAAGAAATGTTGAATATATTTGGCGTTAATTTTGTAGAAATTCATTATTCGCAATTAAATGAAACTACGTGATGTAGTATTATTTCTACTATCTTTAATTTCTTTACCACGACCTAGGTTTCGTTGTATTACAACATCTTCAGGTGGGATATTAGCAAAGATTAACTCTTAGGAACAACCAACAGCATTTATATGTTTCAAACACAATAGCGGAAGACTACTTTGTGCGGATTTTTCCATTGTTTATGTTAGTGAGTTTATTGCAGGGGCGCAGACTAGGTTTTATTATATTACAGAAAGTTATACAATATACCAGTATTCTAGTTGGGTTAATAAATTCAATTGTTGTTATTATGTGAAGTTATACAATGCAAACTTTAGGGTGTATGTAATAAAATTAAATGGAAGTTATTGTCGGTAATATATTGCAAAGGCAAAGGTATTTGAAAGTAAGGCCAAGGTAATATACTAATTCTACATATCTTATTATCGGTAATATATTTATACAAAAGCAAGGGTATTTGAAAGTAAGGCCAAGGTAATACACTAATTCTACATATCTCCGGTTTTGTATATTCATATATTTTTTTATTTATTTCTTTTAATTTTTTTTGTTATTATTATATATACTTATATTTATATGTGTATTAATGCTGAAACAATTTCCAGGGTACTGTAGTATCCATGTTTTATATTTATATTATATCTAGAAGATATTAAGAATGGGTGATGATATTATATTTAGTTGTTCATTTAATATATTGACCTTGATATCTTTTTTATGTCTGTTTATTTCTAATGTTTCTAGGATATTAAGTTTATTGCCTTTTGTATTTATTTGTAATATATAGGGGGCATTATCAGTATGGGGGTGATGGTTATTTTCAATGAGATGTTTAGCAAAGTGAGATGTGTCTGGTTTATTATTACGCCAGCTGGCGATGTGTTCTTTATATCTTGTATTAAAATCTCTTCCTGTTTGACCTATGTATACACTATTACAATCGTTACATTTAAGTTTATAGATACCACTCTTTTTATGTTTGTCTATTTTTTCTTTATTATTAATAAGGGTTTTACCCAAGTTATTTAAAGTACTATACGTACATGTTATATTATTTATATTTTTATTATTAGTTAAGAGTTTTCCTAATTTGAGTGATACATTACCTATGTATGGGATAGATTTATAGTAAATATTATTCTTATTTGGTGCGACCGGGTATATTTCTTGTATTAGTATTTTTCTTAATTTATTATGGTACAGTTTTGTGACAATTGATGGGTCATAATTATTATTTGTTGCGATTAGTTTTATAGTTTTTATTTCTTTACGTAGGTTAGGTTTTTCAAGAGGGATGGTTAAAGCTCTGTGAATCATGGAATGAAAGGCTGCTAACTTATGGGACCAAGGGTGTTGAGATTGACCATTAATTATGGAGTCTGTAAATGTGTCTTTTCTAAATATACTAAATTTATGTTTATTATTTTTGCGTTCTATTTTTATATCTAAAAAATTAAGTTTATTATCGGACTCTACTTCTAAAGTGAATTTGATATTATTGTGTAGGGAGTTAGCAAAGTTAACAAACTGGTCTAACTGTCGCTGTGTACCTTTCCAGCAGATAAGGATGTCGTCAACGTATCTATAATAGTATAATATATTGGTCGCTAATTTACTGTTTAAGAGGCTGGTTTCTAGATGGTTCATAAATAACTCGGCTAAAAGGGGACTGAGGGGGGAGCCCATTGCAAGGCCATTAACTTGTTGAAAAAATTTTTTATCGAATAGAAAATAATTTTGGTCTGTGCATAGTTTAAAGAGATCTCTAATTTCCGATGCTTCAATGGGATTTAATTTTTTCCTTTCTAGGATATCTGAAATGATATTTAGACAATCTTTTGGTGGTATATTAGAAAATAAGTTTACTACGTCAAGTGATACTAGTTTACAATTGGGTGTTAGATGTATATTTTTAATTTTATTACAGAGATCAACAGAGTTTTTAATGGTATGTTTAGGTGCAAATCCGGTTTTATTACGGAAGATCTTATTCAGGTGAAAAGCTAATTTTTTTGTGGGTGCGTTTGTATATGTGACAACAGGCCGTATGGGTATATTTGGTTTATGAATTTTAGGTTGTCCATATAGTATTGGGGGTCTAAGGTTCATTTCTATAACTTTATGTTTCGCGAATTCGTTAGGAAATATGATGTTACAGGTTTTAATTAATTGTTTTACGTTATCTGCAAATGTCGTGGTGGGGTCCCTTTGTAGTTTTGTGAAGTCATCTGTTTTAAGGAAATCGTACACTTTATTTTTATATTCATTTTGGTCTAGAATAACTATAGTGTTGCCTTTATCTGCTTTAGATATGGTGAGTTTATCTTCATTAATTTTAACTTGTAGATTACGTTGTGTCAAAATTTCGTCATTAATGTGTGTCTTGGTTTTAGAGTATTCTTTACATATTATATTAGCAGCTTTGTGTTTAGTAAGTGCGTCCTGGTTACTGAATGCAATGATGGTATCTACTACTAGTGATTCTATGTTTTTTCTTGATGGTGCGGTAGGAATATTATATTTAAATCCTTTATTTAAAAGTTCTAGCTCTTTATTATTAAATGTTGATTGTGAAAGGTTTACTATTCTGGGATAAAACGTTTGTTTGGGTGTGACTTTTGGTTTCTGGGTTTTGGCTTTCAGTTTTTTAATTTTGTTAATTTGTTTTTGTGTTATGTTTTTTATTATGGTACTGACATCATTTCTAATTTTATAGTCTAAAGTATCAAATTCTATAGAGTGAAGGAGATATGTTAGAGAAGAGTGTATTACCTTTAGACAGAGGTTTATGTTGTCTCGTTTGATGGTAGATTCCCGAATTTCTTCCTTCAGCCAGGTGGTGACGGCTTTATGATGCTGTTGCTGTTGGTTGCTGTTGGTAGGATGCTGTTGGTTGTTCCTAAGAGTTAATCTTTGCTAATATCCCACCTGAAGATGTTGTAATACAACGAAACCTAGGTCGTGGTAAAGAAATTAAAGATAGTAGAAATAATACTACATCACGTAGTTTCATTTAATTGCGGAGAAAGAAATGTATTTTAGAGATTGAAAAGTATATTCTAGCTTGCTACGTAATCCGTACTTTATTTTCACCTCATGTTTTTTTACGAAACTCTCATTTGCACTGAACAACTGTCCCTTGCTCTGGTTTATCAACTACTTCATATGCCTTATTTTTTTCAAACGACTTCAATTCTTCTTTTATAGCTGAACACTATTTCTTGGGCTCTGTGCCATTTAGGGCTTCTTCGAAAGTTATGTGTTCTTCCTATGTACCCAGCCCACTTTCTATACACATGTTGCTAAAACCGTACCTGTTATATGGGTATATCAATCCGTGCTAGATTTTCCAACTCACTCTTGGGAACGGTATCGAAAAATTCATCTAAAGAACTGTCTGAGATTAATTTATTTTCTACACAGGTCTTACTGTAGATTGCGATTGATCAGAATCTGTAGTTTCACTGTTATAATTGTCAGCTCCACTGCAGTATCTGATGTTGACGTTGGTACTTCTTCCATAATGACCTGAAATATATCAGATCATAATTTGGCTCCATAATAATAACATATCTGCTGGTAATGACTTTCTTTGTAACATGATTGTAGAACCTGTAACCCTTTACATTTTCAGTATGCCCAACTAAGTAATGCTTTACTGATTTTTTACCCCATTTTATTCTCTTTTGTTTCGATACGTGGGTAATGACACTGCTACCAAATACACGTATGTATCTGACATATGACTTTCTGCCTGTCCAGAACTCAAAAGGCGTTTTATGGTTTAACACAGCAGCTAATGATCAATTTCTTAGGTATACAACGGTATGTAATGCTTCAACCCAATTTTTTTATCTAAATTAGCATCAAAAACTAAATATCTAGCCCTTTCAACAGCTATTCGATTTAGCCGTTGGCATAAACCATTTTATTCCGGGGCATACAGATTTGTACGCTGATGTAAAATACTAAATTGCTTCAAAAAATTAGTCATTTCATTTGAACAAAATTGTTTTCGATTATCAGATCTTATAACTTTGGTACTGACATTCATCTGTTTTTCAATCATAAACTTAAACACTTTAAAACGTGTATATACTTCACTGCCATTGGGCCACATATATCTGCACGTATCACTTCCAATACTTTCTGACTTCTATTTATGCCATGTGTAAAGGGTAATCTTATTTGTTTAAATTTGCAGCACACTGTACAGTTGACTTCACTGATATTAACTTTATCGTTACACGAATTTTTCATTATATTTAGAAACCACAACGAAAGTCGTTAATGAAGCAGCTAACAAACATGCCGATTTTATGTTTAATCTGTATAACCCGTTTAACAACTTAGCTATGCTAATTAGCTTATTCTGCTTGTTCCTAATGTAACAAACTCCTTTCTGGAAATTCACTTTGTTTCCATTTTCTAATAACAACAAGTTTGTGGTAAGGTTAGGAATATACAAAACATTTCTAAAACTGTTATATCATATTTCGAGTAATTTACCACCGTAATAATCTATGCGTTCCCGAATATAACACTAGCACACTCATTTGGTTTGCAACAATTATTTCCTGAACTGACAGGTAATATGACTTATTTATAATATTTTTCCCGCTATTTATCATGGGATTACTGGCCCCTAACCGACGATCGACGTACCATTCATTTCGATCAAATTTTCCGTTTAGGAATATGACACTGAATACATTAACTGATCATTCTTGCAGTAATGAATATTTATTTCTGTAATGACCGACATGTTTACATCGATAACATTTTACGGTTTTAACGTTGACACATCGAGATGACATTTCTGCGATTTTATCAACTTTGCCCCTGTTTCTATGGTGCTGCCAACTTTTTCCAGGAATGCACTTTCTGATTCAATGCTGTCAATATCCAAGTTTGAACACACTCCAGAAACCTCGTTTTTATGACGTCAGCGGAAATTTTCAATAGCCATGGTCATAGGCGAAAATTTATCTAATAATCCTGCTAAAATAAAGGACTAATCCTTTCGTCATTTATTTCGAAAACCGTTCTTTTTAATTTCTTCACGGGCTTTTTTTACGTGGAGTCTAAGAAAAGCGATTTTATCTTCTGCCATACACTGTAAACTGTCTTTACAATTTTGATATGCACATAAAGAATGGATTCATTGGTCATAACAAGCTTTGATTTTGCGTTTTGAAACGGCGACGGCGTCTTTGGACTTCGAGATGTCAACAGCTTCCAAAATCATAAAATGTTTGGCCGTGAACGCCCACTCATCGTAATTTTCCCACTCCTTCAGTTTCGAACATTCACAATATTTCACATTTACCATCCATTTCGCAAAGAAATACTAATATTTTAAAGTTAAATACATGTCTGGGCCATAACCTAATGAAACGCAGTTTGCAGTTACCGACTCGACTGACTTTTTATTCTATTACTTCCACAAGTTAGTATATAGTTCACAGTAGATGACGCTACTTGTATCTTTATTTTAATACATTAACAAATATTAATAATTATATTAATACAAGTATTGTAATCTTAAAACTTAAATCTGTTAACAGAATTAGATGTTTTCATTATGTTGTCAGCCGTACATGTATTACGTATGCGAAAGTAGTTCACACTTTCGTTGATTATATAAAGATTATGAAAAGAAATAATGACTGTCAAGAAGGCGTAGCATGAAATAAATTGTAGAAAATGTTGCTCAGTGCAAAAATAGATCAAAAACTGTTTTTGTTAATAGTTCAAAACGTCTATAGCTACTAACGAATTGTTTACTATATGTAGTTACAATAATTTAAATATTTCAAATGATGTGTGTTTGAATCGAGGAAAATATTGCTCAGTGATATCCAACAACGTAAAAAGAACAAATTTAATGTAGAGTTAAAGTAGAGGGCTTGAAAGTTCATTATTTAATAGAGAAACTTTGCCAAAAAACATGATCCATTTTTGCAAATGTTTAAAATGTATAGCTCAATAAAAACGAAATATTTTTTTTAAATATCGTCATAATCATTTTAAGCTTGAGGCCCTTATAAAATTAGCATCATCTTTGCACTGTTTATTTATTACTAGCTATCGCCCGCGACTTCGTCCGTATTGGGGCCCTAAACTTTACAACGTTTTAAGAATATTGATCTATTAAAAATCAATAAAAAGTACAAATGTACGTTTAAGCGTAGGTAAATTAGTGTGCTTGGGTTTACAAAAATCTTTCAGTACAGGTTTGGCATTGTTGTTTTTATGAAAGTGGTTAGCTTATTCAGAGTTAGTGAGTCAATCATCTGTCATTACACAGATTTCCACATCACCCTTGAGATGCTGTGTAAAAGATGCATTCCTATTATTTTACGTGGTGGTTCCCAGGAGGACTAGTACAAAAATAGCACTTTCAAAATTTTTGCGAAGAGTTCGATAGGACGAAAATAAAAATTTAACCCAGTCACAAAATGAAAATGACTTGATTTTGAACGTTAGAAGAATATAAGGCGTTGAAATTAGCGCAAAGTATTTTAAAAAATTAACTTTGACCCTTTATCTTGCTCGATAGTCTTATAATGTCCGAAAACATTTTAATTTCAGTTTATTACTCGTCCGAATATTAATTTTTGCTAGATTGAACTTTTTTCGAAGCTTTCGAAAACAATTATTTTTTGAAGCCACCATATAAAATTAAGAACATTTTTTTTCATTAATTTTTTTATTCAAATATGTACTCTAATTCTTTAATCTTTACATTATTAAAACTTTATGAATTTATCAATTAATCAAAGTCAACAAAATTATAATGTTCCCAACTTTATATGGAAAGCAATTTATAAATAAATAATAATATATCAATTTTTATAGAAACAATTTATATCTTTTAATAAATACATTTTATGACATCAATAGCAATAGATCTCATATGCAATGATAATGGTGTAATACAATAAATAAATAATTAATAATTAATAAATATATTTTATATGCAATGATAATGGTGTAATACAATAAATACATAATAACAATATATTTCATATGCAATGATAATGGTGTAATACAATAAATAAATGATTAATAATTAATAAATATATTTTTAAATAGATGTAGCTCGCATCTTCGAGGTAAAGCCATGACGTTTTACGTCGTTAACAACATTTCTAATTAGTGTTGACAATATTTCTTTGTAAACAATATTTTTAATATATTCTTCTGGCGCTAGAATAAATATATTATCAGGATTGCAAACCCAAGAGCAAGCGACATAAAGTTGGCCATATGAAAAACAAGTGAATCAAAGGTCACAAAAAAATAAACGCTTACGGGAATTGAACGCGTTCAAACCAAAAAGGAAAATTGTTTGGGATGGGTAGCATACGTGGTATAAACACCGTTTCCCCCTGGCAACACACAGTCAATTTTCTTTACTTCACGTTCTGTACTACTCCAGTAGCGAGGTAATATTTTGGATACGTTGAGAGTTTAACCGAGATTCACGCTGCATGACTGATTCCGATGCACAGGACTTTGCATGGTGCTCTCGATCACGAGCTAGACGTACTTCACGATCTGTACTATTTTGTAGTGATCGTGAAGTAATATTTCGGATACGTTGAGAGGTTGATCGAGATTTACGCTGTATTACCAATTCCGAAGCTGGAAACTCAGTGTTGTATTTTCGAGTCATACATAACCGAGCTTGACGCTCCTCGTCAGTTTCGAAAGAACGAACAAGCCGTATCCTTTTGGCTGCTGTTAAGTTTTGAGCTAAATTACTTTTCTTCTTTTTAGACATTTTCTTATAAAACATAGTTTAATATCTTGTCATGAAATTATAAAATGCTAAAACATAAACACAATATTAATATCTGTTGATAAAGTCAATTAATCATAACCTGAATAACTGATCAATAATAAGACTGTATTTAAACTTAGACAAGATCTATCCTTATATTAAATTACTTAGAAAAAAATTCAGCTAATATAAATTGATACCGTCTTTTTGACTTGAGAAAAGGACTAAATTTAATTAATCAAATAAATATACAATTGATAAAATTAAAAACAACGTTAAAGAAATCAGAGGCATATTTCAATTGATCGAATAAGTATGTACTTTTGAACTGAATGATAGTGGGCTTAAAAGAATCAGTAGTGCAATTTTATAAATTAAATATATTGTAATTTATATATATATATATACATATATATATATATATATATATATATATATACATATATATATATATATATTGTAAGTGTAATTTTATAATATTGTAATTGTAATTTCATAAATTAAATATATTGTAATTGACTAACTATAAAATAGCGCGCTTAAAAATTTCAGCAGCGCAATTTAATAAACTAAATTGATATTTTATTGATAGAACTAATCGGCAGTACACTTAGAAAAAATGGCGGCACAATTTAATAATTTAATCTATATTCCTATATAACAGATAAACTAAACTATAGCGTGCTTAAAAATCAACAATGCAATTTATTATATCAAATTAAAATATTTTTGATGATACTAAACAATAAAATGCTTCCAAAAACAGCGTGTAAATTCAAAAAATCAATGTCAATAAATATTTCGTGTTATCTGACCTTTTTTTCCAACTGTAGTAATGGTAAAAAATGGGTAGAGTATTTAATTTGTAACTTACTTGTTATTTTATTTTTTTTTATTATTTATCTAAAATAACCAATTTTCATTCATAAAATTTTTATTAAAATTTTATAATAAAACATCAATAGAAAATCAAAATATATTAACGAAAACAAGCATTTGTCATTTCAATAATAAATTATTACGTGAAAATAACTCAGTTTTATAAAAAAATTCAAAGTCACTGAGTTATTTGTAATTGTCAGTTAAATCACAATAACATTTTCAACTAGTGTAGATTTACGCAGCACATAAGATTTTTTTATATGTCGTTAGAAAGACAAAGCGATAGCGTGTTTTGTTTTATGTAATATATAACCGTTGCCTGCTTGTTTTGCTGAACTCATATAACATGCACATCGTGTAACTATACGTTTAGTTTGAAATTTATTTCCGTTCTGGCTGATTATTAATTTTAATATAACTAAAAAATACTGAAGAATATTTTATATTTTACGCGCGTGACAGCTATACATAAAATTTTCGAAAAAAATGTGCGTCAATACTTTGTTCCTATTCCAACCGAAATAAAACTGAAAATAAATTAAATAAGTCTGTTGTTCAAAAAACACTTATTTTATAATTAAAATTATTATTTTGAATTTTCGGCTATTTACGTTTCTGTTTGTTCTAATATACTCGGTATGTTTTATTTTTTGAAAACACACTGCAAATCCCCGCGTGGGACTGTTTTATTAAAAAAAAAAGACATTTATCCATAATTTTTGTTTATTCTGACTTATATTTATCATATTCATTCTGGATTTCAAGTCAGTAGGTCTTATTTTTAATAAACGCAAATTACTCACAATTAAATGAAACTATGTGATGTAGTATTATTTCTACTTTCTTTAAGTTCTTTACCACGATCTAGGTTTCATTGTATTACAACATCTTCAGGTGGTCTATTAGCAAAAATTCAGGTGAGTTATTAGCCAAGATCTTTTTTCATTTTTATTTAATTGTGAATAATGAATTTCTACACAATTAACACCAAATATATGCAATATTCAACAAACGCAAATTAATTATTATCACACTCGAATAGAGGACGACGTCCAAATTTTTTTTAAATTTTTTCGTACTCCAAATAAAATTATTTGTATATATAATAATTTTAGTTGGAGTATGAAAACATTATAGAAGTATTTTTGATTACAACCCCGATAATAAGTTAACATAATAAAATTTCATCGGAATCGGTACATTAGTTTTTGCGTGATTAGCGAAAATGCAATCAGATAAACAGACAAAAATTCCAAAAATTATTGTTTTGGAGTCTGCATCATGTATATAACCGGTTGCAACTACTTTTTGGTATAAATATTTTTTCTCGTTATCGTTCTATTATATGAATATATTCAATGAAAGAAAATACAGTAGAATCTAAATAAGTTTAATTTCAAAGAAATGATTAAAAGTTTCAGTTATAGAGTTTTTAACTGAGAGTAATAACCTCACTAGATTAGAAAGGTTCCTATTTGTACATGGTGAGGTATGGAGGTAAAAAGCTAGATTGAAATCAAATTTTTCTAATAGAGGTAAATTTACTTTATTATTTTTGAGCGTTTTCTTTCAATACAGGTCTACTAACAGTAATGTTTCCGTTTCAACACTTTAATGCACTGAAATACTGCCGTTGAATTAAAAAAATCACTGAAGTGGACTTTCTGCCATCATCTGTAACAGATATGCCCGTGCAGCCTGATGTTGAAACCAACGTTTGTCAAAGCAAATCTCTCTTGGAATAGATTCCCATAACACCAATACCGATTCACCTCAGTGTCTGTCTCAATAGTCTTTGAATGTCAATGGAAAGACGAATTTTCTACCCGAACATCGACAAGCAAAGACGTCGTTAGAGCGATTTTTACATCTTCGCCTTACAAAAACACGCTTCTTCATAAAACAACGAACTTTAAGCCTGACATCGTGAAAATAAAACTACACAAATAGAAACTGACCGCAACGTCTAAAAACAATTCCTTCATCAATAACATTGGCTCAAAATACACCAACTTGTTTTATCTGCGTAAAATATAATTATAAGCACTGAATTCGCTTCTAATTTTGTAAACAGGGGGCTCGAAATTACGTTTGTGACTTTTGTAGATCAAATGATTAAAATTTGTTGATAACTCAAACACTATAGTGCAAATATGCGCAATGATGCCTATTAATGATTATTACAGCTTACCTCATCTACACGAGAGACGATGTAAAATTATATTTATATAGATATTAAATAATACCAAATACTCTGGGAATAAATATCAGCACGTACCATTATAATTGTATTAAAACTTTTGAACTGCCTTTAATGTTATTTGCACGCGTAAAGTAAGGGTACTAAAAAAATTTAGAAACCGTCTTATTAATATAATAAATTTGATGTAATACGCTCCCTATATTACAGTTTTTAATATTTTATTTGCAAAATCATAAGTTACTATTTAAATTTTTCTATTCTCTATACATCGGCAAAAAATTACTCAAATTTTCTAGAAGTGTTATATTTGTTAGTAAATTGTTTAATATTTTCGATTTTCAGAAAACACGTTTTCTAATGCAATTCGCTCCAAACTCCCACCTTTGCATTTCAGTTGATATAGATAAGAAGATACTCTATGCTTTTTTTATATTTGAAAACGTGTCTGCGAAAAATTGGTGAAAACACTTAACAATTTCCAGTAACATATCCCAAATAATTACTGTTGGGAGATTCCAGAATTTCGTTTTCTCCACGAAACGAAAATGCTCTCGATGCTAACACATTTACAACTGCGACAATCATTTTTAAGACGATTTTCCAATAGTCTACTTCCCTTTTACATTGAGGTAGCAAGTTACTCTCTACTCTTATTAATATTCATAATTAATTTTACTTCGCGCGAAATAAGTCATTTGTTTGTACGCTAAGTTATTCTCATGCTTCAAAGTCATATAATTAATACTTTTCCAATCATTGCTTACACTGACATAACAGAAGCTTGTATTTAAAATGTTTGTGATTAATTAAAAAAAAATTAAAAATTGGTAAAGAATGTAATAAAATTTGTACCATATTCATCATAAAGAGTAACAACATGACGTAATTGTAACTAATTTTTAGATTATTACTTCTTGGGCCGGCCAAACTAATCAAAATATTTATTCACTCGTCTGCCCATTCTTGGGATTAAAGTTACGCTACACTTATTTTATGTTTTCTTTTAATGATTTTTCAGATTTTTTTTCGAGTTTTTAAAGTGTATGAATTAGTGTTATACTATTAGTGTTACCTATCTATACTGAATTAGTGTTATAACATAAATTGAGCATGTTGATAAAGTTAACGAATTATTGAACTGCTTAACGGTTTCATATTTTTACTTGGAACTACAAATCATTACGTTTTTCCTGCAGTGACTGCGTCGTCATGGTTTTATCAAGAGACTATGTAGAAATACGAGATGAGAATGGGCCTCAATCCGAGCGTTTCCCTGACCACCATATGAGCTTAAGAGTTCAGAATGTAAAAGACCCATAACAAATGTCAAAGAAGTAGAACGCCGAACTTGAGTTACAAAATCTAAGATACACAAGATACTCTGGGAAGAGATATCACTCATACCATATTACTAACGTTCAATAATTCCAACCTAAAAATGATGAGAGAAAAGTACAATTTTGTAAGAAAAAGTTGAGAAGGCAAGAGGAAAAAAAATTCAATTTAATATTACTGACTCAATTTTCAAAAACAAGTGACAATCTTACTTTGTGCTACTAAACGGGTAAATAGTTGAACCCTTTCAAATTGCTTGAAAGGGTCTTAAATAAAATTTATGTAAAAGGTTGTCATAAAATTTTCAAGAGGCAATCTGACTGAGTTTCTAGAGGGCATATATTTTCAGACGTGTAGAGATATGATGTTACAAAAGGAGGGCGAATATTATCACTATATACCTCATAAGTGAGAAATTAATTACGAGTAAATGAATGTTGTCCCGGTAAATTTACAGATCTTGGCAGATCTGTGGTTTGGTCACCGTGGTTTCCCAATTTAAATCCAGTTGACTTTTCAATGTGGGATTACTACAAGGATTTGGTGTGTTCAAATATGGTCGCAGTTTGAAAGAATTCAGAATAAATCTGAGGGAAACCAAAGAAAGAATTAAAAAATAATACGACGGCAATAAGACGTTTAACACTTGCCGCCCAACATATTTTTAGTTACACTTCCACCTAACGATGATTGTGGTGACCACTTGCTTATTTTCTATTTTAATTAAAGTGCAACTTAAAATATTGACATAAGTGAAAGACATTATAATTTTTAGTATCTTTTTATCCACATAATGTGTTTAAACTCTAAAATAGAAAACTTATGCAAATTAATAATCAACTCTTAAAAGAACACTTAATTTCGGATTTAACATTGTTAATACAACTTTCGTTTATTTATGCAACGACATTAATATAAAAATCAATTTAATCTCGAGGTATTAAGCGAAGTTATCGCTCTAATTAGTATTAAAATTATATCCACCTAACGATGATTGTGGTGACCACTTGCTCGGAAACCATCATTACCGTTTATTTATTATTCAATGGAAACCATCATTACCGTTTATTTATTATTTCTTATGTTTAGTAAGTTAGATATGTAGTCTAGAACATAAAACTATTGTTGACATGTTTAAATCACAATTATTACAAAATTACGACTCGCAGTCATAAAATTGAGTCTGTGTACCCTTGTCTAAGCTTTGCTCATAATACTTATGGTGTATGTATTTGCTGCAGATATATATATCATTCTGTAAAATGTCACAATCGGGCATCGTTGTATTCGTCAAAAAGTCGAGTAGACAGCACATCTCTGCTCTAGCACGTCAAAACCGCTTTCTTTGCTATTGTAAAACATGACCATTTCCAATTTTTACGTATTTGTATCAGTGCTTAGTGTGTGGTGCAAGCTGGACAAAATAAGTACAGATTTATTTCGCTTTGTTACAAATGACGTCAATGTCGCATCTAATGTGAACACAAAAATGAACGGCCCAACTCCTCAATATCTAATAGGAAGAAATTGAGGTAGGATTTTACATTAATTTTTCTTAACAATACCCACAAGTGTTAGCTGCTTTTCATTTTGCGCGTTCGTAAACTCCACTGAAGTAAAACACTCATCAGTCATTATGTTTCTGTGAGTACCTTCTATATGTGAAGTATCTTCATACCAATCTCAAATTTAACTGCGTAGGTTTGCTCAGCCTTTGGTATTTAACTCGTATATCTTGGCGCTCAGTCTTATATTGCATACATGTAAGCGTCTACAAGATGTCCATTTTTGACCTCAGCTATACCTCACAAAGATGGCTATAATTTTAAGTCACATTTAAGAGGTTCTTAGGGTATATACATTTTGAACTTGCATGTGCAAAAGCTACTATGCCATCATAGCTACCAATCGAACAAATCGGTTTGCTGTTTTGTATTAGCATGACAAACAGTTGCAATGTTGGTGCATCTAAATCACTGTTCGTACATTCATTTCGGGTGCTCACATCATCAAAACAAAAATAAATGAGCAGTATTTCAAACATGTTTTTGCTCGCATGATAAATTCTCCGCCTGTGCCATCTGTGCTAAACCAACATATCTAGTGTGTATGATTTTATTTAAAAATTGCAGTGTGGTACGGCACGCCAATCAAAGCTTTTAGTTCAATCACGTCTAGATCTTGAATACATGTTTCGTTTTGATGGTGTAGTCTGGTTTTCTTTTATTCTTTTATTAGCATGTTTTACAAGTTCTTCTAACACATCTTCTCTAAAAAATAAGATTCATAAATCCAAGAGTTTTAACCAAAGGTTCCACGAGGTTCATAATTGTTTCGATGATGTCATAATTACTTTGAACAATACGGTCATAACTTTAAAAAATTTATGAAATTTTTTAAAATAAATACATTTCTCATAATTTTTATTCCGTTTTAATCATTTCTCTAACTACACACAAAACTTATCATTTTTACTTAACTACACTTTAGTTCCATTTTTATGGTCATTCCGTAAAGAAAGCTACGTCAAAATTTTCAATCAAAAGCCGATTAAATTAAAAAAATTTTCGAGATTATGAAAAAAGTTATGTTAACTTTTTTTTAAATGACGTCAAAAATTAAGTTCAAAATCTAACGTTTAGTAAATCTTGTGTTTCTATTAATTTTCTCACGCCATGTGAAGACGTGCATAAGTAAATTATTTTATCCCGAATAAATTTCCCGAAATAATCCCGAATGAATTAAAAATTACCTCAATTTTTTTATCAACTCTTAGTCAACTAGTTTATAAAAAAAGTTTCTATCACAATTATTCATGTCACAACGAAAAATTAAGTACATTATTCATTGATAGGAAGCTTTAAGCTAGACTTAGGTGCTGAATTACCCATAATATTATATTGAGTGCGACTCGTGGGATAAATTAATTTACTTGCCACTTACAGAAGCTCTTGGTGTCCCCAAAAATATATAGATAATATTAGTCATTTTTATTTTTGATCCTTTCAAATATTTTAATATTTTATTATCTTAAGTACCATTCAAAGATGAGAACATACAAAAGTGTTTGATAGGCCTTGATATTCTCTATCTCTGTGCTTCCGCTTGACAATATTTTTTGGTACAGCCTTTATTTGCTAATTGCTGGGCATTTCGGAGAAGTCAGTCACACTAATTACAATTCCATCGGAGAATGACATAATGTTTAGTTATGGAAGAAAACTTAACGTAGAGCGTGCAAAGGAAAACTTCCAATCGTACTAGTATCCGATTGTTTTGGAATTAAATGCTTTGGGGTAATAAGCCGGTAGACAGAGTTATTAGTATGAAATTATGTTATGATAAGTGGACAGAAAAACATGTTCTCTATTTAGCAAATAAAGCTTAAATTTTAAACTTGCAAAAGGTTTAGTTATATTGATTAGAAAATCGAATCCCAGAGGGCCTCGTAGGATATTGTGCCCTGATTTCGGGTCCGTGGGACTCATGTGTCAACACGAAACTGATTAAATATTCAGAGACGAAGTTTACCTACGCCATTATCACAGTAAACACAATATAATTATAATATTTAATTTTTAAAATCATTTTATATAAATTTTATATAATCGCAATAAATAATAAGCAATTTAAAAGAAAACACAACATTGAAAATATACGTTACATTACTCTTGCTCATTTCTTGAAATATTGCCTATCATTATCTACAATTACACAACCTGAGAGTATTTCTATTACATCGAAATTTTTTTACAGTTTTTAATATGTTAAAAAGGGATAAACATTTTTCGGAAAAAAACGTTGGGTTTTTTATATTTTAATACAAATAAAATATATCCGCCCAATCGTATTCGGCCATAAAATGAGTATGCCATCGTTCTTAATATCGTGCTTCCATAATATGTCAAGGTTTTCGAGAAAACATCATATCTAGACAGATAACTATAGAATATCAATATTACATCTGCGCTCTTGGAAGTTGTTCAAATCAATAGCCTGTCTCAAACCACTACTGGACATATGTCTCTCCAATGTGCGTAGCATTACAGGTAAAGCCAATAAACGCCATGATATTCGTAACACAAAAATAACAGACAGCATGGTGATTTGAGGGTTCGTACCAAATCATTGATGTTATGGATGTTTGGCACTTTAGAAAACTATCGTATTTTAGTGCCCAATAAATGAAAAAAATCTACACAAATTCTCACAACAAATAAGGTAACCAGTTGGTGCTTTGCAAATTAATTACAAACAGTAATGAAATATCTGGACTACTTACGAATTCTCTGTAATACGCCATTTCTATAAATAAATACAAACTAATTAATAGCAATCTGTTACTTTTAGCATGACAGATATAGACAGGTTTTCAACAACGCTTTAAATGAGAGAAGAATACGAATATCTCAAGTGTTCAAGCTGATGGCAAAAATCTGAGGATATATTTACTGTTTTAATATTGACAGGAAGAAATATTAACACCCAGGTACAGCACGAACGAACGATTAAAGTACTCTATTTACTTTTGACACAAATAAAGATAATTTTGTACGAACATAAAATAGAGTATCGATATCACACATCCTAATTAACAAACAACAGTTTACTAAGCTACTCGATTATACAACGTGGCTGGTAGCATTGAAACTATTGCGCGCTGTATTTCAAATCTAATAACTGCGCTATAAAAATGTCCCAAGACTGTATAAGAGAACAAAATTCATATCTAAATATATTTGAAAATAATTTACAATACTAAGAGTTCACTTAAACTAATTAAAACAATTAACTTTAGAAATATTAATATTTTAAAGTATTGGTGTTTTAATATTCATCACTGTACATACTCCCTGAATTAAGCGGTTATCGATGTAAACTTTCTTGGTGGGTAATTCACATAATTGACAGCGTGGTGGCTGCCTCAATAGGTGTTTAGGTTCTGGTGTAAATAAAGCTGAGTCCTCCTCGGCAGAAAGGCGCTTGACAACAGCAATGGTTTTTAGAATTGGCTAGCCGGATGCTCTTGACTTGGTAATTTTGTACGTATCTGTCATGTTAAATATAGTCCTGCTGGTGTTTTATCGCATCACAGTACGGTAACTCAATAGCGAAATAAAATATTTAAAATTTTGAATATTAACAAACCTTTTTCTCTGCATAGCGTCAAGTTTTCTTTTGAGAACTATACGTACCTTTCTGCGTGACCATTAATTTGAAGGTGACCAGGCCAATCATACTTTAACGGATTCCATTAGATTCATAGACTGCTATAATTATAGAGCTGATGAATATAGAGGCGTTATCAGACTCCATAATCTCCAGAAGCCCGTGAACACGAAAAATATCTTGAAGGAATTCAGTCGTCGGTGTAGATGTTGAGATTCGAACTTCCGGCCATTTTGACTTTTGATGCAAATTTTTCATTTCCATTATCTTTAACTACAGGCTGTTAATCTTGTGGCACAATAAAAGGAGACCTTTGAAAATCACCCCATCGTGCGGGGAAAATGGTTCTTCTTAAACTTCACCATTTTTCAAGTGTTGTTAGGATTTGCTTGAATTCAAACTTATTTTTCTCCACAAATTTCACCTAAATAAGCTGGTTTTGTTAAAGGAAGAGAAACCCGAGAACAAATTATAGAACAGACTAGAAAGTTTAATATCACATTTTTCATCTCTTTTGCGGACGTCCAGAAAGATTTTGACGTTTTTAAATGGGAAAAATTCTGGCAAATACTTGCTGATATGGACGTACCAAAACACCTTATAAATCTCATCAAATCACTTTATACAGGTGGAACAACAACTCTCTGAATAGATGAAGTTGACTCTGAGATCTTCAGAAAGTAGGCCGGTATTCTACTATTTAATAATATACGTCATGTGAACTTTCCTAGAAGGTTGGAGCGGAGGTCTATCAATGGGAGGACAGATGATAACAAACATGAGATATGCTGATAACGCCAATTTTCTTGCTTAAAGAGGAGATAAAAACTCTCCTATATCGTCTGAAAATGACCAGTCTCAATTTTTTTTTCTCAGTCTCGCTATTAGTAAAGAAAAGACAAAAATTGTGATAGTTGATACGGCAGGTTATATGACAACAAACTCGTGCCAAATATGAAGTGGTACAAAGCTATATATACCTCAGGTCATCTATGTTCAATGCTGGAGAGTGCGAAAGAGAAAAGACGATGTGCTATCACAAGATCTGCTGTCAAGAAGCTGGATAAGATTTGGAATGACAGATGAATATGAAATGCATAACAATTAAATAAAAAATATGTTTCGTTCTTCTAATTTTTCTACACGGAGCAGCAACCTGGATGCTTAAACTGAAATACCGTCGCAAAATCGATGTGCTAGAAATGTAGCGCATGTTAAAAATTACTTTGACCATTTTCGGCAACAATATCTCCATTATATAGAAGTTGATAATCAAAGAAAGATTTTCGTCGACTTCTCAAGTTCATCAAGTGCGAATTCTCAAATTAATCAAACATATCTTCAGAAAACAACTTTCGACAGAGCGTCTGGTGGTGCAGGGTCAGTGGACAGGAAAAATAAAGCAAAAGATCTCGAGGGTGATTTCCGACATGATGGACCTTATAAAGACGGCGACAGAAACCAGCATACAGAGTCTTCTACAAGCGCAACAATTGACTAAAGTAAAAACGCAACGTTGAGAACACGAGTTGCTGTCGCGACCAATTTTGGAGATGTTTTCATATTTATTTCCAGCGCTTCGCGGTCCAGTTAAATGTATTTCTTTCAGCATCCTTCGACTCCGTTCTTTTGAAGACGAAAGCAATAGGCCTTTCCTGATTATCTACAACATGAAACAAGATAACACCAATTCCTAGGGCTGGCATCGCAGACAAACAGTATCGGTAAGTCAGGATTATATCGCAGAGAACTTGGCCATTTGAGATATCTTCTTTTAAATTTTTTAAACTGTTTGTTGACTGGAACTTTGTAATCGACGACTAGATACACCTTGTTACAGAGTTAGAAATGGGGAACAAGTGGAACAAGTCTGAATGATGTACTTAATAAAAAATGTCACTAGATATTCATTCATCGAATTTCTTTTCAATTGCATCGCGTAACGCAAATGGAATGTCTCTGGCTTTAAGAAAAATGGGCCTCGCGTTCTTTTTTAATTTTAAGGAGCACGTGAAATTTGAAATCTATCCTAGGTTTGGCTCAAAAATATCTGCGTATTCCTCCATCAATCTGCGGGTTATATTGGTAGAATTGGCTGATATGATAACAGCTGGATTAGATTTCCACAAATCGAGAGGTTTCAAAACGTTAGCCACCTGATCCATAACCCTTCCTAAGATTGAGCTGAGTTGGTCAAGTACCACAAATAACAATCCATTTGGAGCAAGACCCTCATATTCGACTGAAACCGTTACATAGTCAAGAGATTGAAAGACACTGTGAGAGTAAGACTGAGTCCACTTCCAATTTCTGGTTATGTTATTGATTCAATCTTAATAGTATAGAATTTTGCAGCATCTTAGGGGAAAAGTTCAGTACTAGACAAAAAATATCAAAGATTTTATTTATACCTACTAGGTCGCCTAGGATCTTCTGGATTCATTTCGATAGATTTGACCCTCACTCTAGCATTTTTCTTCATTAAATAACGTAAACATGCTTTCTATACATATAGAGTCTTTGAACAAAAGTCACATTTTAATTTGTCATAAGGGACTAGACAATTATTTGATGATGATTAGTTTTAGAACATCGGAGTCTTGACTGTCTTGACTGGAGCTATAACAATGGGTGCATTCCCTGTTTGTCTTATGAAAACAATCGAGGGTCAAAAATACGATTGGCTGTCATATTTGTAGAAGTTAATAATTGAATTGACATTTCTCGGCAATCGATTTTTGCAACTTGGGTACTAGGATCGATTCAATCACTTTGTCAAATATTGTGTCTGACAAACGCAATAATTTTTTGCGAATATTTTATCGTCTATTTCACGCACAAAACGAGCCCTCAAGAAAATTTTTGAAACATTTTTCTCGCATTAACAATTAGATTTACAAATGAACACCAGTTGACGAAATTCAGCCGTGTATTGACTGACAGATTCGCCATTTTTGTATTATTTACAAAAATCGGTGTTATTGCGCAATAACATTTGATTTAGTGCAAAGTTCTTGAATCAAAATTTACATAAAGTTTACTTTCGATTCATCGTCTTTACGATTCATCGTTGTTATCAATTTATATATAACTGGCAACACCGAGTGTAGAGCCAAGGACAGTACCTGTCGATATACTTTTTTACAACCTTTGGACTATTTGAAATAATTGGTATTTATTAAAAATTTAGTGTAGTCTAATCCATTATTTTAAACAAACTAGGTGTTATTTTTCATAGAAACTTGCGGTACGGTTGAATAATACTATAAGATTGATTGCAGATGGATTTTCTTTTTTACAAATAAAAAACAGCAGAAAAAATATCATAATTACGATAAAAACGACAAAAAGTTAAAAAGGGGTATATCTAACAGAATAATTATTGAAACTTTGTTTTTAAATTAATCGTAACGTTTAACGATAAAATAACCGAAATTAAATCTGCCGAGCTATTAAATACAATTAGAGTATTTATCAAATTAAGCTTTTAGTTTCTTACAAATACTAATAAACGTCATGCTATAATTAATTAAGCTGCTGTTAATTTTTGTTCTGAAATTACCTTTTTACATTTATTATTTTTGAAAGAATGTGCGTGCTTAGAAGCTAAGAGCCCATAGCGTTGCACGGTACGATCCATGTGTGATATAGTAAAAATGTTAAATATGTGTTTTTATGGTAACTTACTGTTACCCCGTTAGGTAAGTTATGTAAGAAGTCACGTGATCTTGTTATGTTAGCTGCTACGGGTGTTGACGTTTCATAATAATATATTTACTTTTTACCGACTGATTTAACCATTTAAAAAATATTAAGTTTAATTTCGTTCTTTTGTTTTATAAAACTTTTTAACAAAAAAATTGAACCAGTTTTAGTGGCTTTGATACCCTATGTTACCCAAAATACCACGAATGTATGAAGAATGTAATAGTACAATCAAATAAATCGCACTATTATACAATATAAAAAAGAAGAGGCTCAAACTTATTTTACGCGAAGAAACGAAACGATAAAAGGGACAAAGAAAATCATATACTCGTATAAAAGTATCTACTTGTTGCTTCGCCAATCTCGCCCCCACGTTGCCAAGGCAACGGCACGACTACCACCCTTCGCTGCCTCCCTTTGGAACTCTACGCAAGGAAATCTCCACGCGCATTATAAAGGTCGAAATTCTGAAAAATCATTTCAAGAAATATTTAACTGTACAGATAATATCTTACTACTTGACATATAAAGTCGAATTGATGCTGTCGGCTCATTCTATTTAGTTGAATCTAATTATTGAATCTATTATTAGAATTCTTGTTTATTTACAGCAAAAGGTTTCTTAGTTATTCGAATAAAGAATTGTTTTTCATGTTTATTAATATAGTTTTAATTTTGATATTTCATGGTTATAATATTTTGTTTTGGAGTACAGTACATTACGTAAATATGACCTTATGTACCTCAAAATATTTGTATCACTTTATACATATATATATATATATATATATATATATATATATATATATATACACATTGTTCTATTTATGCCAGTTGACTTTAGCAAATTTTAGACATAAATATTTAAAATAAAGATTTCTTTAAATTAGTTGTCTAAAAAAATGTAGGTACTGTTGATATACAGTTTCAACAGGTTCTCAGTGTACATAAAGTATAAACGAAATGCAAAACGTTTTGGATATGGTATTCAAAGAACATATGGAACTCGGCCGTAGTAAAATGCATAACATTCTTTAGATCATTTGACGCATGTCTTGAAAATTTCTTATTAAAATTAACTTATTAAATACGCAAAAATAATAGTACAACTAATAAAAGTAATATAAATACAGAAATAAAAGATCTACACTTTTATAAATTCTACAGGTATCGCAAATAAGTTACTGTGTAAAGTTAGTAATATTGATCCACATCATGACGAAATGGTAAAGATCTGGTAAAGATCATAAACAAAATGGTAAAGATCATAACCAAAAAGTAAATACGAAGCGACTAACAAAAAGATATACCTCCATTGGCAATGACGTTATATTAAATTTAAGCTTTACCTAACCTGCGACTTCGTTCGCGTGGATAACTGAAATGAATTAAAAATTTATATTTTTTTCCTTTTTTTATTTTACGTCTTTTTATATTCTTAGGGTTTATGTACCTCAAGCTGGAAAATGAATCCTTATAAAATCGCTCACCTGTCTGTCAGTCCATCTGTCACGACTATTTTCTCAGAATGTAAGCGATGTACAAACTTGAAACTTGATATGTTAATACACCTTATTGACCTACATATTTGTACTCGTTAAAATGTGTTAAATATTAATATAAGAAGTAAAGAGGATGTAAATAAAGTACCCAATAGTCAATTTTCAAAGAACTCGTTACGATTATTACAAAAATATTTTTTCATAATTTTAAAATTAATTTTTAAAAAGATATCTTAAAAAAGTAAGCAAACATAAAATAATGCCCCCCCCCCCTCCTTATTTCCGAAATACTGAACTTAAAGTCATGAATAAAATTAGAGACTAGAGGAAAATTAAGCGATTATACGATTGTATCTTATAACTTTTGTAGTATGCACCATGTTTTTACGCCTGTGAATATAGAGTAGGCAATAAATTTATCTTATGAAACATTCATATTTTTAAATAATTGAATAGAAATGCTATGTACTCTAAATTGTTTACAAATGCATAAGAGTATAGGGACTCCTCGCAGTTCTAGTTCTACTCGTACTCGACAAGTGTTTTATATTACATATACTTTCTGTTGCATTTTTTTTTTTTTAATCGACAAGATCTTTGGTATACATTGCACATTGCATTTACTGTTTTATTATTTTGTGGGAGTAAAATAAACTGGTATTCTGGAGTTTCCACTTGAATTTATTTATTGTGAGAGCAAAGGACGCTTAAAAACAATATACGTTCTTCGGTATCACTGGAGTACACTGAATATGTTCTTTGTCAACGCCCGCCAATAAAAATAAATTGTATGATCTCTTCAACACTGGAGTACACTGAATATGTTCTTTGTCAACGCCCGCCAACAAAAATAAATTTTATGATCCCTTCAACGCTGGAGTACACTGAATATGTTCTTTGTCAACGCCCGCCAACAAAAATAAATTGTATGATCTCTTCAACACTGGAGTGCGCTGAATATGTTCTTTGTCAACGCTCGCCGACAAAAATAAATTGTATGATCTCTTCAACACATGAGTACAATGAATATGTTCTTTGTCAACGCCCGCCAACAAAAATAAATTTTATGATCCGTTCAACAATGGAGTACACTGAATACGTTCGTTGTCAAAGCCAGCCAACAAAAATAAATTGTATGATCTCTTCAACACTGGAGTACACTGAATATGTTCTTTGTCAACGCCCGCCAACAAAAATAAATTTTGTGATCCCTTCAACACTGGATTACACTGAATATGTTTTTTGTCAACGCCCGCCAAAAAAAATAAATTTTATGGTCTCTTCAACACTGGAGTACACTAAATATGTTCTTTGTCAACGCCCACCAACAAAAATAAATTTTATGATCCCTTCAACACTGGAGTACACTGAATATGTTTTTTGTCAACGCCCGCCAACAAAAATAAATTATATGATCTCTTCAACAGTGAATTTATTTCAGAACGAGACAATTCTTTATATTTACTAAGAACAATACAAGTGAAAATCAAGTACAATTCTGCTTATATCAAAATGCAGTGGTATTTGAAATCATTGTATAGTCCGCTTATAAATTAAAGTTTACTATATATTAATGCCATAGTTACAGCGTAAATTCATGCCAATAAACATTACGCCAGTTATGGCTCGTTACCGCCGCCAGTGATACCACTCGGCAATTCATTATCGTTGACAGCACTCGACGTCGCTATCAGCCAATAAGCACCATTAAAGGCCTACACCGTCCGCATCGGCAAAGATTAATGTGTAGCGTACGAAGGTTTTATATGTAATGGTATCACATATAAAACCTTCGGTATTGATTATTATGAAAAATGAGGTTTGTGTAGTTTTAGAGTTCTTTATCGTTTTGGATAGCATATTGTTCTCAAGTATTGTCAGTTTGTTCTTTCCCTGGGAACAGCAGAGAAAAGAATCATTTAATTTTTCTGTTACCTGGCCTTGTCTACATAATTTTGACAGATTATTTTAACTGTGGTTTATCTGAATGATCTAAGAATTGGTATTTTTTATGCATGAATGCTCTTAAATATTAATTTATTTACTAATCACTTATATGTATATATATATATGTGTATATATATATACATATATATATATATATGTATATACATATATATATATATATATATATATATATATATATATATATATATATATAGTAACACAATAATATTCATAACATTCACATTCGGAAACAAAATATACCTAAATAAGGAATATTACCAATGATTTGGATTGTTAATTAAATTTATGCAAAAAAACACGTTAAACCCACTGTTCATCAAAAAAAGCCTCTCTTATTTCTTGCTTTTAATACTAACTTTTCATCTTGCTTTTAATTTAACTTTTCATCAAAAAAGCCTCTCTTATTTCTTGCTTTTAATATTAATCTAAAACTATGTTTTGGATCATTATGTTTATATATTAAATTTACCAGACTAGGCCATTTTCATTTGAGCCCCATTCTCTTTTGTTCTGAGCTCTTCATATTAATTTCCTTTCCGATGTCTACTTAATGTCAGCGCGCCATCTACGAGCTCGTGGTCGGCTAGCGTTTTATTGTCCAGTCCTTGGTTGATACTCCAACAGTTGACGATCTCAGTTATAGCCAATTCACAAATTGTGTCTTAGGTTAAAAATACCTAAAAAAATACTATTTCGATTTTCTATAGATACTAATTACTATTATTTTATTTCAATTAAATTTTTATTATATTAGTGATATGTTTATTGCCTTTAGAAATGAAAAAAAATTTACAGGTGTTCCAAACTCTTTGACTGGCAGCGTATAAGTCGAATTTATTTCTACGAGTAGTACCTCTAAGAGCGCCAGTAATAAGAATGTTGTAGAATACTGCAGCCATCTATATAAATTGTAATAATTATAAAAATACTTTAGTTTATCCGTGACTTCACCCGCGTGGATTTGATAAAGGCGGCGGGATGTGTCCCCACCCAATGAGAGTATTGCGATACCTAAAACTATAAATAAGATATATTATATAATTTTGTATAGTTAGTAAACTTATAATCAATTTGTTTTGTTTTTCTTAATAATCGAATACAATATATGTATGTGTACATGTATTTTCTCGCAATTTCTTATTTAAACTTAATTAAACGAGCTAAAGCAAACGTATTTTGTATTTTGCTATATTCTGATAATGATATACAATATGATATACTGATAGTGAAATGAATATGATATACTGATAGTGAAATGAATATGATATACTGATAGTGAAATGCCACAGTGGTTGAATGATTCACTACGATTGAATGATTCATTTGGGTTATACTTCGATTAGTAAAGTATAATTCAAACAGAAAACAAAAAAAAATAAATAATTGACTCAAATAAAATAAAAAAGTGAATTGAAGACCAGAAGTGAAGTGGCAGCTGAGATGATGGCTAGCTACCACTTCACTTCTAGCACTATGACAAAGACCGTGTTGTTTGCCAGTTTTTTAAATTATAAAACCGACAGCTTTGGGATGAACACGAAGTCTTCATAAAGACTGTAATTGAAAAAAATATATTTTGTTTAAACTCATTACATTATCTTTTTAAATAAGCAATTATATATATATATATATATATATATATATATATATATATATATATATATATATATATATATATATATATATATATATATATATATATATATGTATATATATATATATATATATATACACATATATATTTATATATATATATATATATATATATATATATATATATATATATAAATCTTGTACTATAGATATTCTTATGACATTTTTTGAATGATTAAGTCAACCGTAATATTTATTATTGAAGTAAAACTTCTTTAGGCGCGATTTGAGAGTAACTCAGATTTCATTTCGGACGGAAATAACGTTCAGTAAAATTTGTTAATGGATGTTTCCTGTATTTGAAAGCATCAACAGATTTTATTAATATCTAATAATTATTTTGTATGAAAGTGTATACTAGCGAAGTAGTCTCTTACGAATATCGTGATGATCTGATGATGAGATTCCGAAATGAAGAATAGAACTGCTTTATAGATGGTAGTAAATCAGCTGTGATTTAAGATTTTTTCTGCTGGTAGTTGTTACTTTGTAAAATTAAAATAACTGCATCATGGACCAGGCCAGGGCCTGACGATGAGTTATGGAGATGAACAATGGTACTCCTTAACGGATGGTAGTATATCAACCGTGATTCAAGATATTTGATGCTGGTAACAGTTACTATGCAAAATAACTTCACGATCGACCAGCTTAGGGCCTGATGATGAGTTCTGGAAATGGACAATATAACTACTTAACGATTGGTGACAAATCAATCGTAATTCAAGATATTTGTTACTGGTATTTGTTTCTTTGCACAAGACCTCGACCAGATCAGGGTCCGATATTACGTTATAGAGATGAAAAATGCAACTCCTTAACGGATGGTAATAAATCAACCGTTTTTCAAGATATTTGCTATGGGTAATATTACTATGCAAAACAACTGCACCATCGACCAGATCAGAACCTGATAATGAGTTCTAGAGGTGAACAATGGAATTTCTTCACGGATGACAGTATATCAACCATGATTCAAGATATTTGTTACTGGTAACTGTTACTTTGCAAAATAACTACAGCATCGACCAAATCAGGGTTTGATGATGAGTTCTGGAGGTGAACAATTTAACTCTTTAACAGACGGTCGTAAATCAACCGCGATTCAAGATATTGGCCACTGGTAGTTGTTACTTTGCAAAATAACTACATCTTCGACCAGGTCAGAGTCTGATTATGAGTTCTGGAGATGAACAATATAACTTCTTAACGGTAAATTAACCGTTATTCAAGTTGTTTGTTACTTTCATCTTTTTCTCTATCTCTCTCTGCCGTTTTACCCCTTTTATATACTTAAAAATATCGGTATTTAGATCACCAAAGATGCACTTCTGTCACGCGTATTGAACGGCACGCACAATTTTTAGTAATAACCGCCACAATAGTCAAAAAAACGTTTACTTTAAACGCGCGTGAAAGTTACTCCCACTCATTTCTTTTCTTTATTGCCAACTAACTAAATGGTTTATTTAAAATTTCTAAAATAAATAATATTGCTTATTGGGAAATATTAGCAATTATATTTGATTGTTTAAATATCGCCTAAGAACTATTAAATTGTTATTTTAAAGAAGTTCTAATGATAGCAAAGATACCATCAGCGGTGTATAGTGGTGGATAAAATAATTATATCGCTTTAATTGCTGTCATTTTGAGGAATATAAATTGGGTCATAATTTTTTATGCTCCTCGAAATAGCCTTCAAAAATATGATATTTCAAACTTTACTTGTTTAACTGACCTAGGTATCAAAGTATAAAATGTATCGTTTATTTTTTTTATAAATGTGACAGCAGCTAAAGATCCTTTGAATTGAGATAATTTTAAATTATTTTTGCATAATTCTATAACTTTCGCTACGCCTATTACTTAGCAATTGAGTGGCTGACTTAACTTTCATTATTTGATTTAGGAATGTCAGATACTGTTTAATCAGATTATTAGCGGAGTTTAGAACCAAGATTTATGCGATTTGTATAAAAGTATAATTCTCCAAGATGGTATTTTCCTCACTGCTATCGTATGGTAAATTATCATTGTATATTATTTCCGTCACCATCTATTACATTGTATAATTTTCCCGGCACCATCTATTACATTTTTCTAGATTCAATGATGTTTGAAATAAGTTTAACCATATGGCACGGATCTAAAAATATCACAATTTTACTATTTGAAGGATGTTTAAAAGAACTTTTTAAATTGTTTACATTCTCCAACTAGCAACCTAATTCTTTTGCCGCTGCTAAATTAGAAATACATAACTTTAGAAGTACGACTTCAACACCAACTTTATTATGTTTATCTAAACGTAATTTAATTAAATTAGCTTTTCTCTCACACGATAAACTAATTATCAAAAAATATCGGAATGATAACTCCCAACTCTCATTAAAACAAAAAAATTGTTTGGCTATCTCATTGGTGGTCACCATATGTCACTTAACCTTAAAAATGTAGCAATGCATTATTCACAATTAAATGAAACTACGTGATGTGGTATTATTTCTACTTTCTTTAAGTTCTTTACCACGACCTAGGTTTCGTTGTATGGCAATATCTTCAGGTGGCTTATTAGCAAAAATGCTATGAATCTTTGCTCATAACCCACCTGAAGATGTTGTAATACAACAAAATCCAGGTTGTGGTAAAGAACTTAAAGAAAGTAGAAATAATACTACATCACGTAGTTTCATTTAATTGTGTTAATTATTTTAATGATACGTATTTTTTCATAATTTTTCTATTGATCTTTCACATTTTTTTTTATTTGGCTAACCTGTTTAGTTTTAGTTGTGTTATTTTTGTTAGCTTTTCTTAAGTATTTATTTTTTGGGTGTGCCGTTGGTAACTGTAGAAAGAAAAAGTAGCTATATCACGTCAGTAATTGGAATGGCTGATCTATTAACAGTGTGGCTAAATGAGTGGCGATTTGGTACCCTGAAATGATTTGTGGAGTCCCCATGTGTGGCTAAATTAGTAGGCGGTTGTGTGTTCTGAAGTGTGTCCAAAAAACTTTCCATACTTTTATAATGTCTGAAAGTTAAAGTAATTGGCCAAAAAAAAGATTTACTCATTATGACTACTATGGTGATTTATACCCTATTTTAGGAAGATATTACTCACGATGAATAAGAAAAGAACTATTGTCTTGTTAATTTTGCTATATTCTTTTTTTGTTGTATGAAAATCATCGTTGAAATTTAAAGAACACAAAATGGAAAATTTTTAATACCGCCAATTATTATTTGTCTTGTATAAAATTATATTCACTGATTTATATTTATTTTGTGATCTTGCGGAAGAATATTTCATACGTCAACAAAAATATATACATAAAAACAATTTATAAAATATACAAAAAAAAACAATTTATAAAATATTTAAAGTGTTTATTGCTTCATTACAAACCAGACAGCTTTCAGTACCTTTACATTGAGTTGGAACGTCAGACGCATCATTATTAGAAGAATTATTTGACTTTAAATTGATTTAAACTTAGACAAAATACCTATCTTACCTATGAAATGTAATCTCATTTAAAGGATACACTTAAACAATTATTCATAGCATAGAATGAAATTTAGTCGCATTAGTCGATTTTGTAAACTAAATCAAGGCCTGTGTTTATATGTCGTTAGATGTCTAGCAACATAATGTTTTTGAACCGCGGGATAATTTTAGAAGGTCGCTTTTGTGAACACATTACTTGTCCATACATTTTGGATAAACAACGTTAAATGGTATGCCGATTTAATGAACGCTGCACCACCTCGGGTGAAAGATGTCGCTGCCCGATCGTAGAATAGGGCACATTTTGATGTTGCTGGTCATTTTATGATATACCTAATTAATACCCGTTATATTGTTCAATGCAAAGCGTTTGATTTTCCAGGCTTATAGTTGGGGCTATGGATGAGTAGGGTGTCCACAGTTTTAAAAAAGTATAATGAAACCATTCATTGTTATAAAATCATAAAAAATAAAAAATTACACAAAACTAAAGAAAATCAAAGTTTCTTTCGAAGGTAATTATAATACTAATGAAAAAAAAATCAGTAAAACAACAAAGGTAAACAATTATTTAAAAAATGCATTTGCTAATATTGATAATGTATTTAAAAAAATATGTTGACATTTAAAAGAAAGTACTTAGTATCAGATCCAAGAAATTCTAAGGTATTAAAAATTGTTGAAGTAATAAAATAGCTTTCCTTTTGTCTATGATAACTAATCGATAGTCGATAACTTTTTAGTCTATGGGCTATATGCTGACTGTACAACACAACTTCACTTTGCTTTTACTCTTTTGTTTGTGATAAAGGTTTATAATCGCGTATAATAAAATTATATTAAAATCGTCTTTAATTTGATGAATCACATCAGGTTATGTGCCCACGCGTACGCAAAATTAAAGTCAAAACAATGATTAACAAAATAAATTTCGAAGTTACAGTAGTAAAGACCTAACAAACCACGCTCTGCTACCAAAAATTTCTTCAAATAATACGATGGCACTGATTGATAAATTAACTGGAAGAGATAATTATCCCACATGGCGATTTGGGTACAAATATACCTGGAACACGAAGAGTTGTGGAATTGCATCACATCTGAAAAATGCATTGAGGGCAAAAATAGACACAAAAACCAAATCGTAAATTATTTTACTTCTCGGTCCCATCAACTATCAATCCCATCAAACATGGAATAGTTTAGCCAAAGCCTTTGATGATAAAGGCACACCGAGTTGGGTTATTACGCGATCTGATAACTACTACGCTAGACAACTACCAAAACAGTGAAGAGTATGTAAATAAAATTATGATCACAGCACATCAACTGAGAAATATCGGCTTCATAGTAAACAATGAGTGGCTTGAAACATGTTTAATAGCTGATTTACTGGAGGTAACCAATGATAACAACTCTGCTCAATAAAAGCAGCTTGTTTATTGATTCTGGAGCGTCAATGCATTTGACAATGCACCGTGACTGGCTGTATGATGAAATAACACCATCTGTCGGTGTTATAAAGGTTGCAGATGACAAGAAACTGATTGTGAAAGCCTGCGGAAAGGTGAATTTAAATGTAATCAGTAAAATAAAAAAAATTAAACTATAAAAGTTGAAAATGTTTTATATGTACCTGAATTAGCCACCAACTTAACATCTGCGAGTCAAATGATTAAAAGGTGATTTGTAATGTGAAATTTGACAAACAAGGATGTAAGATTTTAAATAAAAACAACCACCATGTAGCCACAGCTATACTGTTGAACAATATGTATCGGCTAAATATTCCAGCATACATATCAGCGAGTAAAGATAATGATTATTACCTGTGGCACCAGAGAATAGCACACTTGAACTTTAAAGACATGAATAAACTCTCAGAAAGTACAGGGGATGAGTTGACTAAAAAATGAAGACAAAGTAATATGCTTGACATGTCAAGAAGGAAAACAAACAAGACATTCATTTTTTTCAGAAGGTACACGAGCAACAGAAAAATTGGAACTGTTTCACTCAGATGTATGCTGACCAATGGAGATACCATGCCTATGAGGAGCCCGCTATTTTGTAACCTTCATTGACGACTTCAGCAAGAAAGTATTCATTTATTTATTACATAATAAATGAATACTTTCTTGCTAACAGTCAGGTGTTTTGAAAAGTTCAAAGATTTTAAAGCCCTAGTAGAAAATCAGTTGAATTTGAATACACTTAAAACTTTCCCTACAGACAATGGTCGAGAATACCTTAATAATGATTTTCAGAATTTTCTAAAAAGGTCTAGTATCAAACATCAGACATCTCCACCATACACTCCCAACAAAATGGGTTGGCGGAGAGGATGAATCGAACCTTATTAGAAAGACCAGATGTATGCTCCTTAATGCTGAATGACAGAAACAATATTGGGCAGAAGCGGTGTCGACTGCAACATATATCACTAATCGCTGTCCAACATTAACATATTCTACGCCAGAGCAGATGTGGACTGGTAAAGTACCAAATTTCAGTCACATGAGAATCTTCGAATCCGAGGCTATGGTGCATGTTCCTAAGGAGAAGTCTAGAAAATTGGACTCAAAGGCAAGTAAAATTCTTTTTATTGGTTATAGTGACCAGACTAAAGGTTACAGGCTAATTGACCCTAAGACTAAGAAAGTAGTAATCAGCAGAGATATAACTTTTCTAGAAAGCTCAATTAAGAGAAATTATGCTATGGTACCATTATCAGAATCATCATCAAAATCAGACTCAGATAAAATTGATTTAACTAAAATTGTTAAGAAATCTTTAGAGAATACACCAGATCAACTTGATAGTGCAGAATCAAGTGATGAATTTCATCATTCTGATAATGAATCTTTATATGAGCCAGATAAAGCTATTGATTTAAAAGAAATATATACAAGTATAACTACAAGATCTATATCAAAATAAAATGAAAATGAAAGCACATATATTTGTACTGATGATGACATTACAGGTGTCCCAGAATCATATAATGAAGCAACATCTCCTAACAACCTGAATTCACAGGAGTGGAAACAATCCATAGAGGACGAATTGAAGTCGCATGCTGTCAATAAGACTTGGAAGCTGATTAAAAAGCCTGAAAATGTGAAAGTCATCAGCTGTAAGTTGATTTTCATAATAAAAGGAGAAACATCAGGTCCCCTCTATAAATCGAGATTATGTGCAAAAGGATGTGGACAGAAACAAGGGGTGGATTAGACTGAAACCTTCTCTCCTACTGTAAGATATGATTCAATTCGAGTGTTATTGTCAGAAGTTGCTCAACACAATCTGGAAATTGCTCAGTTTAACGTAAATACTGCATTTCTGTATGAAGACATTGATGAAGATATATACATGCAGCCACCAGAAGGTTTGAAAGTTTCCTCAAACACGGTATGTAAACTCAATCGTTCAATTTATAGTTTGAAACAAGCCCCAAGATACTAGAACAGTAAATTTGATTGTTTATTAAAAAAACTTGGCTTTAAAAACAGCCATGCTGATAAATGTGTATATATTGGAAATGTAAACATCAATAGAGTGTATTTATTGTTATATGTAGATGATGGCCTCTTAAAATCTAAATCAAAAGATTCATTGAATGATGTCAAAAATGACTGTGATTGTGTGTGAATGATGAATGTCTTTATTAAGAACGGAGCTGCTGTAACATGGGCAACACAGCATTAACAGAGTTTTGTATTATCAACTACTGTAGCTGAATTTATAGCCACGTATTCAGCAAGAAAAGAGGCTTTTACTAAAACATTGTTAAGTGATATTAGTTCGTTTACTGGGACTCAGTTCATTGAGATTCAGTGTGTTTGAACATTGATAATCAGAGTGCTATCTGTTTAATGAAACATACAAACTATCATAAAAGATGCGAACATATAGATGTAAAATATAACTTTATTCAAGAAAAAATTATGGAAAAACAAATATATTTAAAGTAGGTATGTAATAAAGAGCAATATACTGACTTGTTTACAAAAGCTCTACCTAGACTCAGATTTCAGTTTCTTAGAAATAAAATATGAGTTGTAAGACTGAAATGATAACTGTAACGTAATTATATTTGTTGCTATTAATTTTGAAGTTTAAGTAAAGTTCAATTTGTTAGAAGGTTCTAATTGGGTGAGAGTTAATGATTGTTTATCCATTTGATATTTAGTTGCACCAGTTTAATTATAACTCTTTATAAGCATATTAGTCATTTATGAATCTCAAGATCTTATCTGTAAGATTTGTTTAAGGAACGCTATTTGGTGAGAGTATTGAAGTAATAAAATAGCTTTCCTTTTGTCTATGATAACTAATCGATAACTTTTCGAGTCAATAACTTTTTTAGTCTACAGACTATATGCTGATTGTACAATACAAAGTTACTTTTACTCTTTTGTTTGTGGTAAAGGTTTATAATCGCGTAAAATAAAATTTCATTAAAACCGTCTTTAATTTTATTAATCACAACAAAACTAAAATAAAGAATTACCAGTACAGTATTAAGTTAAAATAATATTTTTTTAAATGCTGTAATTCGCGATGTAATTCCTGGTGACGCATGACTAAATTTGGTGACATTTATAAGTGCAGAGTACTTTGTTATTAAAACATGCACGTCTTTGGATTCGGCATTGGTTATTATATTCATAAATCCTGTCGAAGAAAACCAATTTTAAATAGTTTAAAAACTAGTCCCGATGTTTAAAACACCGTGCCTAATATTAACAACTTTTTCTGTTACATTTTTAGTGTCGAACAGACCACGATAAAATTTTGGTATATTCAAAAATACACTACTACCGATCTTAAACAAGAAAAGCTTTTTGGCTGTTTTATCGGTCACAATGTCTACAGTACGTTTAATATATTTATGAGCATGTTCTCTTTCGTTTGCATATATATATATATATATATATATATATATATATATATAGGTGTGTGTGTGTGTGTGTGTATATATATATGTATATGTATATATATATATATATATATATATATATATATATATAATTTTTTTTTTTTTGCTTTTGTTAATAAAATACAAGACTTGAAATCCATAACCTTTTTCATCTTCGAAGAGACCACAAATGGTTTAGAATACGATCTACAACACCTGTTTGAAGAACCTGTTCTTTCATTATCACAAATCTTATTATCATGTGAAGCAAATGCTATCTCAATATTTCCTATTCCCAACATTTCAGCGGTGGTCACTATAAATGCCGTATCATTATTAGTTGAACATCCTTAATGCAAGCTGCTTCAGAAAGGTTTACGATCGGAGTCTGAATATGTGCTTTATTGCTTTCTCCGAAAGATTATTGTCTAGCTCTTCTTCTATTTGAACTATTAGGAATATCAGTTCTCTTCAGTGTTGTTTTGGGGTCAGAATCAAATAAGGTACGATAAAGTGATCTATCGATTATTTAACAGAATGTTAATTTTTTATATATTGAATTAAATAAAATTCAAGTGACCAATTAGCAGATTTAGTATCTTACGTGTAACAACGCAACATATTTTCTAGCTCTTGCTTGCTTCTTTCAAAACTACCGTATGTTTGAGGATATCGAGGGTTTCCATTGATGAACTTACACTCCGACCATAACTTTACAAGTTCTTCTATGACTCAACCTTTGTAATATGAGTGGCGCGCTAAATCCAAAAATACTTTTAAACAGTTCGGACATCGATAGTTCTCTCGGATATCAATATCAAAACATTCAATTACATGTCTTGTGACATTCAATTCGTTTCTACATATCCATCTTGAGAGCACATAAACAAGCTGGAGACAGCGTCACTGATGACGTTAAATATAACTTTTTTGCGATATGCCCAGTGTTATTTGTCCATATAATAATAAGGCAAATCGTTTAGCTAGCAATTCGACAAACATATGGTCCTCATCGAATCGCCCTGCCTTTAATTGGGCATATAACCACTAGACAGACAGTAGCTCATTTCATGGAATGGTGTCTTTCATGAAATGCACACCATAATACACCCAATTATTCAGTCTAATGCATATGTTAATTGGAACTGTGAACTATGTCCATACCATATTTTATGAAAATCAATTTAGGCGTAATTAAGTAACAAACTAACAAAAATCTAAATTCAGTTCACGGGGCATTAGTATTAAAGGTTATACTAAAGACCGTCTTCTTTTTTGCTATATTAGGATGTAATTTATTATTCTTAGCTTTCAAATTATGGTCGTGAAAACCCGAATGAATTACAATTAATCCAACATACGACGGCGATGACAAATTTAGAATAATGATTTCACATATTAGCTTTTTATTTAAATTGCCTCTAAAATTACTGAAAACTTCAACTCACAATTCAGTATAGTCCAGGAATATTCTTGTGAAATATAGATTTTTCCTGGAAAACTGGATAAAATGTAATTTATATTAGAAAGCAGAGTATTCATTGGTAGTTTTTGATATTAGAAAGCAGAGTTATATTAGAAAGCAGAGTATTCATTGGTTGTTTTTGATATTAGAAAGCAGAGTTATATTAGAAAGCAGAGTATTCATTGGTAGTTTTTGAAATTACATTGAACTAATAAATTCATAATTATCATATTTAATTAATATTTAGTCTGGAAAAGAGTTTGGAGAATAAGATTTAATATTTATTGCGGTATAAATACAGAGAACCGAATATAGTCAAGATTATCAAAGCCTCTTAACCAAGATGGCTTAGCCATATCTACAGGTGTGAGGACGAGAAATGAGTGAAAAAAATAATTTTCCAAAAACCAAAGGGGAATAGAAGGAGAGGCAGATCACGTAAGCGTTGACTAGATAACGTGGAAATACGACTAAAGAATATGGGTGCCTACAGATGGATTTCCGTGGCGTCGTATAGGTCAAAATAATGTAAACTGACTGAGACAGCCTTGGTCGGAAATCGGCTGTAGAGATGAACAAGAGGAAGAAAAATATTAATTCTTTATTATATTATTACAGATATCGTGTCCTCTCCTTCTCCTTCTTCGACAATTAAAGGAAAAAGTTCATTGAGCGTTTACAGATGAATTAAAAAAACATACATACATACACTCAAAACCATTACTCTTATATTGACTTTGCGCAGTCGAGTAAAAAAGAAAAGCGTTATTATCTTGGCCCATAGTCATTATCTTAATTTATGGACATCAGGTCATATTTGATATGACAAAAATCTATATTTAGCTTGGATATTATATCTGTGTATATTTAATTGTATGCCACGTGTACAGCGAATCTCAAACAACATAAACACGGACGGCGGCACATTAAGGTTGTATTTACATTTTTGACGAAGAACCGTAATTTTTGCACAGGCTATCCTAAACTCTGGGAATATGTAATATAATGATTTTGGTATAATTATTTGGACCAAACCTCCGTTTATAATTCACCGTGATCATTTTTTATTGCTGTCATATATTTACTTCTTGCAAAATCGGCTTTTTGCAACTCATTCCTCGCCAAAATCACAAAACGATTTTGGCGATTTTTGGTTCAGAGGATTAATTCCTTATAATTATACATTAATTTGAAATGCGAAAAAATAGTAAAATGTTAATTACCTCTACTTTAATATACATATATATATATATATATATATATATATATATATATATATATATATATATATATACATATATATATATATATATATATATATATATATATATATATATATATATGTATATATAAGTGTGTGTTTGATTACGTACGTAATTAAAACAACGAGAAAGAGAAACCGGAAACCTTATTAGATCCCTCACCTGCAAGTCCGTTTGTCTGTTCCAGCCGTTTTTCTCATAAACTACTTGACGCAAAAACTTGGAAGTTGGCATGGTAGTGAAACATATTAATCTGCACATACTTCAATAGCTTACACTCAAAAATATTCAGATCGTAATTACGTATGTATAGGGGGGGCACAAACTCGAAATTATTTTTTTATTTCTATATGTAATGTTATCACACAATATAATTTGAAAGGAATACATACAAGGGTATATATTTTTGAATAATTTAAAATATCACATCTTCAGAGATATTCTGAAAAATATGAAAAAATTGTACTGATAATAACGCAGCCTAATTCCAGACTGCTGAACCCAAAATTACGAAAAATAGGGGTTTTTAAAAGCTCACGCAATGACTGTGTGAAAGGTAAAGCGATGATTCTAGATGCTATAATTTTTTAAATGAACATGAACCTTTGTTTTTATGCCTATGAACCTGTAGTAAACAATATATTTGTTTTTTTAGATTCTAAACCGATTTTCTCCGAAACCATGCGATGTAGAAGCTTTCGTAGAAGCTTGAAATTGGCATATCAATGTATTTTATTAGCCCGCATATTTTTTTACTAACTTTAATTAATTTTTAATATAAAATCTAAAAACGGGATAAATAAAGGCTTTAATTTTGTTAATAATATATTTGCTTATGAAGCATTCACAAATATTTTAAATTGTAATTTGAAAGAGATATTCCAAAAATATTATTATTACAAAACTACTAAATATATTATTATTACGAAACTACTAAATATTATTTACGAAACTACTAAATATATTTATGTTATGAAAAATTAATATTTGCAAATAGTTTAATAGAAATACTAAGTATGTGAGTATATAATTGCCTAAATGCACGTAGCGCGAGTTCTACTCGTACTTGATTGATTTTTGTAAATATTTATTTATTGATTTATTTATTTATCTACTTTAATGTATCTAATTGATACATATGGCGGACTTATTGCTACAAGAGCAATCTCTTACAGCCAACCACAACACCAGTCCAGCCCCGTTCGACGAACGGCCGGGAATCGAAAGGCCGTATGCCTTATGATCAACCCAACACACCACGGCGACGACGTACGCGTACGCGTACATGTTACAAAAACGCGTACATATTTTAAAGTTTCTCTTCCGTAGTCATTCTAGGACTATATTCATAATCTATTTAATCATATTTCTACCTTGTTATAATTTGTTTCGATTTCGTTCCTAGTCATTTATTTGTTATAGTAAATTATTTTAGGAAGTAAATTCTTAAGTAGTATTTGAATTATTTTGTCCATTCGTTTGTTAGTTTTGATTTCAATTTTGAATACGTGCAAAGGAATGAAACGACAGGAGTGCTACTTTTTATATAAAAATTTTAAACTAACATTCCAGAATAATACATTTTCTTGTCAAATAATTCTATGTCGAGGCATATTGGAAGCAGCTGTGAATATCTGAATGTAAAAAAAAAACATGTAATGAAATTATTGAAACCCCAAACTAAAATTACGAAACAGAATTTAATTTAAAAAATAAAATATATTTACCTACTCACTTTGTTGAAAACACTAATAGGTAGGCGAGAGTAAGTCAATTCAGACTGCTGCTACAAAATTTTCCTTTTGTAACAGGTGTAGGTATGTTAAGCAAGCTGACAGATTTTTCCTTTTGCAACAAGTGTATATTAAGCAAGCTGTATTTCACTAATATATAACATACATATCTTTACCACAAAATATTAAATAAACGCTTTTTTACCTTATCATACACTCCACAGACTGTTGAAAAAGAACATTTACAATCACACAAAATTCAAAGCTCGAAACTCATTTATTCAATCTGACATTTTAGAATTCTTTAGTGACAATCCCTACTCTGTGCGACTGTTTGACCACAGACTATCATGTGTTTGATATTGACAGTGGAACGTTAATAATGAATCTTTTCATTTATTTATAATGTATAATTAAAAGTATTTGTAACACATTATATATATATATATATATATATATATATATATATATATATATATATATATAAATATAAATTTTAGCTTTCTGCACTCCTCCGTATAAACTTAAATATGCCAAATCTCACACTCCTCAGTGCGCGCAATATGCATAAAAGGGGGGGTTTTTCTTCAAGTATTAATATATAGATTAAATGCTAAGCATTTCGTTCCTGACTACATAATACAAATGAAAATTAAAATAAAAATATTTCTATCTAAATTAGAAATTACAGGGTGTTATACTGTTGCTGCCTTATATAGCACACGTATCGTTTCAAAAATCACTTCTACCCGTAACTCCGTTGCGACGTTGCTTCGTTATTCCCATTGTGTAATTTTTTGTTTTAAACCAAAAATTTCGCAAAGTAATGAGATTTTCCGTAATAAATAGTATCCTTATATCATATCCCAGCCCGTCAATCATCTCTTTGAAAAATAACATGTCGATCCATAGCTCTGTTGCGACACGAAAGAAGGTCAAATAAACACACTTTTGCATTTGTAATATTAATTAGGATTACAATGTTGTTAAAGATGAGATTTCCCGTGTAAAAAGAAGCCTGTGTCATTTCCCTGCTCGCCAACTACTTCGGTGCAAGAAGTCACCTCCGAAGCTCCGCTGCAATAGGAAAAAAAAAACAAATAAACACACGTTCGCATTTATAATATAAGGTACGATTATAACATTAGTTGGAATGAGATTTCCTGGCACGAAAAATATGCCTATGTGATTTCCCGGTAAGCCAACTATCTCTGGGCAAAAAATCACGTCGATAGGCTGTTCAGATGTGACGTGAAAAAAGGCAAAAAACACGTTATTTAATGCAAATGCATGTTTTGGTAGGACTCTAAATTAAGGATTAAACTGAGTGATTTTGTTACTCTTTTATATTGTATATGTAACGATTCAAAAAAATCACCTTGACCCATTGTGACCCTGCTTCCTTATCCATTTTGTGTATTTTTTCAGTTTCAAACAAGACTTTCGGCGCGATAAAAAGTGCCCTACGTCATTCCCCGGCCCTCACCTTAAACGCTCACATGAATCCCTTGCACCGTTGTGACGTGAATAAAACAAACATACTTAAGCAGTACATTAGTTAGGACAATAAAATTGTAGAATTGACCTGTCTGTTCATCGAACATATTTACGAAAAAAATATTTAGAGTAACATAACAAATGTAAAAAAACACAAAAATATTGTTTTTCAAATGTGTTTAAACCTGTTTATTTATTCACGTACCACGCAAAAGTAGCTAAAAGAATTTTGATGAAGTTTTTACTGGTGGATTCTGTTGGCTCTGAAGTAAGATATAGATAATGTTTTATCACAGTCGACCAACTAAAAAGAGGATATGGCAATATAACGTTTCAATACAAAGTATACTCACTTAAAAAGTTTGCTTTTACAATTTTTTTAATAGGTGACCTTACAGGTTTTAATCTTACAATTAACTTAATATTTTCTAAAGGAGGCAAAACTAGTTACAAAATAAATCGTTAACTGCTTTGTTTTATATGTAGATAATAAGTTCAAAGATTCGTGACTTTTTTTAAGGCATTTAATTATATTTTATTGTAGGTTTTATTATTTAAGACTAATTCTTAACATACAATATTTATTAAAATTCGATAAATGACGCCGTATTATTTTAAAGACAGCCGAGAGGTAGCCTTAAGGCAGTAACCTCAAATGAAAGCAGAAAATGTCGTATTTGTCGTCCCTACAATGTCGGTTAATTGAGATAATTTGTCACGATTCATTAAAAGGACATAGTCATTTTCTAGGACGTGTTAGTTTACGACAGGCTAATCCTAAAATTACTAGACCCTTGATTGTCATATTTATAATTGGTACTCGTTTCAATTATTTTTATTAAATAAATCTTCAGTTGTATTCTTCTAGACTATACGCATTTGGAAAGGACGGAGGAAACAAGCGCGTCAGCAGTTTTAGAAAGTAATAGTAAAATACGACATTTAGTGGTTATATTTTAGACCGTGTTTTTAATTTACAGACAGAAACCTAATACACCGGCCAAGGCGCATGACAAATGGCAAAAGAATAGTAGTTACGAGTTATTGCTACCTCGACACAGTCTTATGTGGAATAATTGTGGAGTGGAGATGTTACCTGGCCTAATCAATTATAGAAATACTAATTAATACGGTAATAGTACTAATGTATGTTATTGTTGTATCGATGTAATTTTAAAAATAACAAAGAAGTAAAAATGGTTATCAAACAAATATTGAACACATATTTTCGTTTTAATTGCGATCAAAGTATAGCGAACATACTATAAATTTGTTGCATACAACAAGCGGCATCACTACGCATGTATTAGTGATTTTACGACTAAGAAATATGCGTTCTGGAACAGCGGGAATTTGTAAATACGTTCTTAACATTCAAACCCAAATTTCTTTGATTAATAGCATTTGATTCGCAATGGACGGCTAGTGTCACTGCCATGCACTCCTATCAGTGACAGTTAGCAGTCTATATTTAAAACCTAGTTTATAATCTGTCATCCTACGAACATGGATTAATGATATTGTCGGTTTTACGTTAACTTAGAATGACAGCAAAAATCATAATTGAATACGGGTAGATTCATATATTTCATTAACTACTTACATTTAGACTAAAAATAATAGCATTCTTCCTATCTAAATATTATGCCGTCACTACACGAACATTTAATCCTAATTATAAGTAATCACATTCTACACTTAATTTAAATCGTTAATATAATTAACTAAATGATAACTAAAGTTCCGAAATAAATTAACTATAGAAGGTTAATTACAGGTTATTTAAAACATCAGTTTTGCACACTTAGAAACCATTTACATTGTCTTCACTTATAATATATTACTATAAAATATATGCCTAATATTAATACATATGTACATATGGCCACTTGTTTTACAATGAACAAAGTAAGTCACGGTCATTTACATTGCTGCGGCACATAGCCTCAGTAAGGTCACTTATTGCAGCCGTTTCTTATGACACATTAATATTGCTCTAAATAATTCGAAGCGTGATCGTATCGTAACTCGCTTATTATCTTCGCAGTAGTCGGCTTAACATAATCGTTGACGAACTGAGCAAGTCATAATTTCAAAAGCACCAATAAATTCCTTTTTAGTTTTTTGCACTTTAAATTATGTAGAAAATTTTCAAGGACTTACTCTCTAAAAGAGTTTTGTTCATGCATGTGAAATATATTCAACAGTAGATTTGCGTCAAAGTAACAAAAAAATGCTTTACTATTTTATGTAAGTAACAAAAAAATACTTTACAACTTTGTGTAAATAACAAAAAAATGTTTTACTACTTTATGTAAGCAACAAAAAAATGCTTTACAACTTTATGTAAATAACAAAAAAATGTTTTGCTACTTTATGTAAGTAACAAAAAAATGCTTTACTACTTTATGTAAATAATAAAAAAATGTTTTACTACTTTATGTAAGCAACAAAAAAATGCTTTACTACTTTATGTAAGTAACAAAAAAATGCTTTACTACTTTATGTAAGTAATAGAAAAATTCTTTACTACTTATATTTCTAGTAGAACATATTTCTGTTAAAAAATATTGTTTTAAGAAGGTCTGTTAAAGCTATGCAAGTACATTTTCAGCACTAAAATCAAATTAAAATGGTAATTTACAGAAATATTCTGGCATATCATTAAAATGTCGCAGTCATTATTACCTAAATAAGTTATATTTGATTTTTACTGTTATAAGAATTTAGTGTCTAAATATTATATATTTACAGAACTCCGTATTTACAGAATCCCGCCGCTCAAGAACAGATATTTACTAGTCATAAAATCACTAATACTCGTATAGTGACACCGCTCATTGGTGTGAAACAAATTTATAGCTTGTTCGCCATATCTTGATAACGCGCATATGCTATAAATTTGATGCAATTATTACTAAAATCAATATACTTGTTTTATATATTATTCTTCTGGTATTATTAAAATTATATCAAAACAACAATAATATTATTATTCCAGTTTTAATTCGGATTTCATTCATTCTCCAGGTCAGCTAACCAGAAAGACTGCGTGCAATGATTTCATCTTCCATATGCGGCTTTATCGAGAGAGCAGTAGCTGGTAACAATGTCGATCGTCTTCAACCTCCAACAAAATAAAAGACAAAAGACAACTGCAGGGAAAATATTTTTAGACTCATTTAAATATTTAATACTATGAGCCCTAAAGAAGTCACATATGACTGAAATCTGCTTTCACGTGAACCTCATGAAAACGGATCTTAATCATAAGTGAGAGAAATTAAAAAACGAAAAAACATTATATGCACGCTTGAATAAAAACATGATAATACTAATTATTAAAATCGTCACCTACTAAATATATCACGTTTTCTCGTGACGCTTTATCTTTCGGACATGACATGTGCGATGTCATGTTTAACTACAAAACATGTAGAGTTTGCATCAGTTCCTCGCAATTACGTGCCTGATAAGGTGCGAAATTATCTAATTAAAATGAATTTTTTACCAAACTCTACTTTCAAAACACTATGTTTTATATTCGTGTTTGTTAAAATGAAAGCTTTTTCTGCAGTAATCGCTTTAATAGGTTTTTTTTTCGTTTTTAAAATATAAAATGTAAAAATAAATGCAATAAAAGTGTAAGCCTCACATGAAAAACTTTTTTTAATTTCTCGTTTCAAAATCGTAGCATTAATTATGAATGATCTCTTAATTTCATTGATCTCGATAGTCGAGCATCCACGAGTTCTGGAAGCATATAATTTTCATAAAATTTCACAAAATATGATTCCATGTTATCTTTCCAGAATTGATCAGCCTTCGCAATAAATTCATATTTCAGTACTAGCCGAGACCGCAAACAAGCAGACCTCGTGGCCAGTGATACGAAGGTGACCTTATATTTTATAAAACCACGGATGCATTTTATTGATATAAATTTTACATTCGTATTTCTAAAACTCGTTTTTTTTTGTTTTGCTACTTCATCTGGGTACAAATTGAAGCTATATAATGAGCACTTAATATCTACAATCTGCATACTGGCCGTCTGGTGTGGCCCCTGGAAAGTTCACACCGCATATATATATATATATATATATATATATATATATATATATATATATATATATATATATATATATATATAGGTTAGTCGTGCAATAAACTCTGTGTTTTCCTTATAAATTTGCTATAGCAATATCACTCTCCTGCCATAATCCTTTTGCAATATCACTCTTCTCTATAAGACTTCACTAAGTTTAATGATCTTTAGCCCAGTACTTCTATTTACTTGACAAATATTTGGAATACAGTGGTAGTATTAAGCTATTTTCTGAGAGAGATGAGAATTGTTCACGGGAATATTTATAGTTCTTAGATGATGAAAAATATACAATTCAAACAAAAACTCTCCAGTAGCAACGAATAGGATACAAAGTGTTTCTTCGTCTCCTATATTGGATGATATTGACCAGAATAGGACAACATAAAACTATATTAAAATTTAGAATAGTTTAGCGACAATGCTTGTCTATTGTTTTATTTGCATATGTTTTCTTCACACTCGCAAATATTCCTTTCATTAAAAAGACCACATTCATATTTCAAGACTGAATCTCCGGGCAAGTGTTCTAAGGCAATTTTACCTTTACACGTATTTATTTATTTAAATACTTTTTAATTAAAACTTTGCAAATTTAAAAATCAACAATTAATTATTATTTGATGCACTGTTTTCTGTTTCTTCTTTTGAAACGTTTCATAATTTAAAATATTTTCAAATTGGCACGTCTGTTATATTACGTATCGACTATGTTCTATAGAAAATTGGATTGTATTTTCGAAGGTTAATTTAACAAATCAGTTTTTATTACATTAAAAAAAATCTTCTCAAATTCACAACTATAAATATTAATATAAATATTAATAAAATATAAATATTAATTCAATTTTAAAGTAATAATATGGACAATAACCTGAAGTCATGAAATTAATGAAATAATTATTTTAATCATTTGCTTAAAGATTTTGCGCATAGTGAAAATTAATTCGTTGAAAAAGTGCATAGATCAAATCCAACATTCAATCGTGATGTAACTATTATTTTTTTCGTGCAGCGAAGAGCAACGACGGGCTTAAATATTACTAGACTCCGAGCGGCAGATCTTTACGAGGTCCTTGCCTTATTAGTGCAAAGTACTTCCGATGTATGAGGAGAACTGGGAAAATAATAAGTCGACAGTAAATAAGTCGATTTATTAATAAAAATTGAGATAAAGGACAATTAATAAAAATTGAGATAAAGGACAATTAATAAAAATTGAGATAAAGGACAAATTATAAATACTGACAAGATATAAACACTTTTAAAGATATTTTGAAAATAGGAGTAGAAAGTTAAAAACATTGCGGCTTTTCCCAAGACTAAAGTCTTCAATCAAATCAGAGTCTGACAAATGAGCTACAGTTATTTTCAATTGAAAGAATAGTATGGGCTGAAATCTGATCTTTTGTCATCAAATTCCTCAAATATGTTTCAATAACTTTTAACCTCGAAAAACCTCTTTTGTGGACACAAATATCACATGTATGTTAGTAATAATATTCAGGACCATTTTGATGTTGGGTATCCTTCAGTTATTTTTTTTTCTCTTATATATTCCAGTGCCAAAGTAATATTGTTATTACCTTCATATGTACGAATAAACATCTTCACTTCTTATACAAGTCCATCAATACCATATTTTAATCTTGCCGTTATAGATATTGGCAAGTTACTAAATTGCTTCAAAAGTCACTATTTTTTTTCAATCACTTTATATTATACTTGAAGCTGAATATGCCCTTAAGTTGTTTAAGTGCCTCTAATCTAGGTTGGCAGCTTCCACGCACTGACAATAGCATAAAAATAGTTGATTCTGAAAATATCGTGATCAGGCAATGAAGGAACTCTATCTTCCGCTTCATAATAAAAGTTGCGTCTTTTACGTTTCCTTCTCACGACTTTGAACCTTTTCTCAACATCACTTACCTCAGTTATTTCTATCGCTGTTACCAAAGATGACTGGGAATAGATATCCTGATAATTTTCAAACCAGTATATAAACATGTCTAGGTATACAACACCAGCCGCATCTAGGTACGTTTTTTCACACGGCCACATTTTGCTAATACCATTTATCTCTGTGAAAGAAACTACAAATTCGTTTTCTATATAATGACATTCATTACCTAAATGATAATCTGTTGTTTTCAACTAAATCCTTTCAAGTATCACATATACCGCTTAGAGGATATTTAACGGCCTTCACCAATTCTGTTCTACTTTGTCGTCTATTTTCAGGAAGTAGGTTTGTCGACAAGACTAAAAACCATGTGCTTTTAAAATTGCACAAGTAGAGTATACCTATGTAGTAAACCAAAAAAGTACTTTACTTAAAAACAAGATGATGCCGCATCTCCTAGTATCTGATCTCGGCAGTGACTCCGAGAAACAAGTGGAATAATTTCTAGTAGTACATTCTAGACACTACTTTTTTCTTCGCATATATTGGCTCATTAGCATATTCTTGGCCTCTACAGCTTTTCTATAATATACTCAATTGTCCTAGCTCAGTGATTATAGAATTGTTCAAATTCTTTGCTACGTTTTTTTTTTAACATTTAAGAAGGCAATAAAATGTTTTTCAACACGCTACATTACGAGTACAATTATAGACCGCCACGGCGAAGAACACGTTAAATATTTAAGAAAAAAAATTATAAGTATGTTAATTTTCATTTCATTATTTCATTATGGAATTTCTTTAAAGAATTCTTACCGCCTATTAAATCTACAGTGGGTTAATTTAAGAATGAGACGCAATTCATTTTAACAGCATCCTTTTTCGGTCATAGTAACTACATTGCAACTTTTCTCGAAATTTATGTTTTCTGTGACATTTCTGTGACAACTTTTCTCGAATTTATGTTTTCTGTGACTTGAAGGTAATTTGCATAATTTAAAAAAATTATTGTAATTTACATTTCTAGATTTATTGAACAGAAATATTGTCTTCAATAAACCCATTTTAAAGTTTTAATCAATCTACCTATTTAATCTACTTACTTATGAAATCCCCTACGTATTTTTTGTATCATCTCTAAAATTATACACAAAACACGTGTAAATGATATTATTTTATCATTAATATTAAAAATTATCAAAATAATTACCAACGTAATGATATTTTGCATGGTAACTGTGACAGAAGTCATTTATCTATATACTAATTTATCAGTGTAATACAATACAAAATTTATCAGTGAAAAGAAAAGAGTGATATTTATCATTCGATTGGGAAGATATATTTGACTCATTTTTATCTCTAGCTCAGTATCTCAGTACTCCGAGTTATTAACGAAATTATTTATTATGCATACGTTGAACAGTGGTCATACAACATGAAATTACTGAATATTGCGCAATATTGTTTGCAAATAAAAATAAATTCTACAAGACTATCCACTTTACTCAATACTTGCATGTTTAAGATTTTGGACTGTTAACCTAGATTCAAATTATACATAATATAACTTTAATGATAATTAAATAAATTGGAATATATTGGCGTATTTATACAATTATAAATTAGAATTTTGAAATGAAACAAAGTGTTTGTTTACACAAATATTTTGAGCGAACTCAAGTATACTTTATCACAGCGTTCACATTGGATCGCGAGTAGCTACGTTCGTGTACATAGATCCAGTTGCATATTTGACTAAACAGTTTGATCGTTTTCTTTCTCTTTCGTGTAACGTCAAAACGTTTTACTTTTATATCCATCTTCACGACGCCACGAGTGAGTGAAATGATTGATTTGGTGAAACGAAAAAGACGCCGATCACTCCTGAGCTAGTGATATACTGATACATTTTGGTTTCAAGTGAGTGAGTGATAGATATGATCGTAACATGTGAACTATATCTTTTATATCTCTCACTCATGAGTTACACATCTCTACTATATACCCATATAATATTCCAGATACTAGAAACAAGATGTACCATGTAAAGTTGAGACAAAGAACCAATCTCGAATCTAGAAAGTGACAGATATTGACTTTTCTGTGTTGTTTCGTTCTTTCTTGTTATATTTCGCGTACTACTAGCATACGAAGTAAGTAGGCTATGTTGATTAGAATTATTTATGAGGTTAGCCGCTGTAGGGTGTCTCTCGAATATGCGTGGTATAGTAAAAGAGATTAAAAAGGGCACTAGTAATTAAGTCACATTACCAGTGATTGATTCTTGAAAAACTTTTGCGTTAGCCGTATCGAGTGACTCTTACTATATATGTAGATGCTTTATGTGTATTTTAAATTGCGGTAGTATTTTATTATCTTAAAAATTATATAAAGTTTAAGCACGTCACAGTGTTTTTCAACATTTTGATATGGAGTGCATATGTAATACACATTTGCAACAAATTGGCTTGGCAATTCATTCTGATAATAATTTGTATAGGTTTTGCGATTTGTCAATTCTTAGCAAAAAGTCATGAAATCCTAACGAAAATATAAACGATAAAATCATCATGTTAGCCGAAAAAAGAGTAGAAATTAAAATAACCGTCAAACTTTTAGTAGTTTCTTTATGTGATATTAGAACTAAACTTTTATACTTTAAACTTTTATATACAAGCCTGACAAGTTTTTTCTTACAATATATTTTACATAATTTTAACACTTATATACATATACATATATATATATATATATATATATATATATATATATATATATATATGTATATATATATATATATAAATATATATATATATATATATATATATATATATAAGTTAGTATACATGAATCTATTACTTGGTTTACATTTTTTTAAGTTTTTCTTGGAACGGCTATTTTTTCTATTACAAACTATTTCAAGATTATCTATTGTTTTTTTTATTGTACATCAATGACTAGGTACAATTTATTGTAAACGAAATGTTTAAATATTTCACATTTAGTTTTTAGTAAAATTAATTCCTTTTGTACTCATATAGTAATAAATAATTGGTCAATCATTTTTTATACTTTTTTATTCCGGAGATACTTAAACAAGGACAAAAAAATATTTTAGTCAAAATTTACATCAAATAATTAATTTAATATTGTTTTTTCTGTAAAGTACTAAAGTTAGTCTTAGCGTTTACAGTATGTCTTTTGAAAGGGTTACTCTAAAATATTAGAATAACAAAAAACCTATAAAATTATTTAATTTGTAATCTCGGTGTACATGAATCTAAAACTAATTAAAAAATTTTACTTTTTTCTAAAAATCATATCTTGGGTATTACTTGGGATACATTTTTTTATGTTTTTCCTGGAATGGCTACTATTTCTATCATAAGCTATTTCTAGTTTATCTATTGTTTTTTACTGAACCCCGAGGACTAGGTACATATTCAAAAATTGCACATTTAGTTTTTAGTCAAATCATCTCCTTTTGCACATTTATGGTAATAATCGACTATTTACCTTAGATACATACATGAATTATACCTTGTCGGAGACTACTTTAATCATCCATTTCTTTTTAAATAATTGATCACTCATTTTTTTTATCCCAACGATACTTAAACTGTGACAAAAAAAATATTATAATCAAATTGTACACCAAACAATTTATTTAATATTGTTTTTTTCTGTGTATATATATATATATATATATATATATATATATATAGAAGTTTCGTGCAAACGCTATATTAAGTATTTAAAATAGGAAAAACATTTTTTTTAAACGACCAATTGAGACACTTTGGCGAATTACACTCTATAAATAATAATCACTCCGTACATGACCATTAGGAATATAATAATTGTAATCCATTTGTTCATTTTTAAAAGAATCAATACAAGTAGAAGACAGACATATAAATCGAAATTTTCAAAAAACAAAGTTTTAATTATTATCCGTTAAAAATGCCCCGAACTTTATATTTGATTACATATATAGTTTTCTATAGGTCAAATACAAGCATACTTCTTTCATTTATCAATTTTCTCATTTAAGTGATGGGATTAAAAAAGTAATGTTTGTATTTGCTTATCACAAACCACGCCCACCCGAACAGGCAAACAGCGTTGATCGACATTACTGGGAATTACTCACAGGAATTACTGGGTATATAAGGAATTTCCGTCGCCCCGGATTAATAATCATTAACATCGTAACAATGAGCTATATATACGGACTCAAAACATTTGTATTTTTATTACATTCTATAACTACAAAAGACCACCTACGGCATAGCAAATTAGATCAAGAATTTTTTACGCAATGTTGCGGTTAACACTCATTCAATAAAGGTAAGTAAAATGCACGTAAATAATGATTAAAATCGGTTGTTCCTTATAAAAATATCTTAATACTAGCTGACCCGTGCGAAGTCTTCGCACTATATCGCCATCTAGCGTGTTCCAACTATACAATTTGGTTAAGATATTTGATGTGTCGCCCACAGATGGCGCTCATGCCAATTGTTATAAAAATTAACAAAAAGATTTTTTCGAATTTTTTTATATTTTTCGCCCAAAGTAGAAAACATAAGCTTTAAGTGGGTAATTTTTTTATTTTTTTTGGTGCAGTAGTTAAAGAGATCGAGCCGCTCGACCAAAAAACACCTTTTAGAAATAATATATTTAGAAGATTATATCCAAACAGAAGTATGCTTCTACAAAACGTTTACAGCAAGCCGTACTTTAAATATTATCGTCCTAAATATAAAGTGACTTCTTCCCATACATGAGAAATACCTTCTATAAAATACCATAAATATTTAAAATGATGGATATTAGCCAATCGTGTGTGAACAATAAAACATGATAAAACATCGGAAACATTCAAATAAAGTAAAACATTTTAAGTAAAATCAGACTATGTGAGTTTCACACACTTTACATGTAAAAATTTGAACTTTGAACTTGGATATTATTGTTTTTAAACGTTTTGACCTTTGAATTATTATAGTCGCTCTGATTGCGACCCGGACACCAGCGTCCGGTATTCAGCGTCAGCGTCATCCGGTGATCAGCATCCTTTATGTAAAATTGATTTTTATATCTACACTAATCATAGTTTTTAGGATTCAATGAAGTAAAAACGAAGTACTTAATATAAGATCATACATGTATCTCGTCATCCGTCCGCCCGTTCATGCTTCCGTCTCTCACAAGCATTTTTCTCTATCAGGTGTTTCCAAGAATTAATTTTTACTTACTCTTTCTTATCATATTTAAATGGCTTCTTTTTGCCGACGGATGAATACTACTCAATCTGGCAGATTAATACTACTATTATCTGCCATGTTGAGAAATGCTGCTCAATATAGCCTTGATTACTTGAAGTTCGGCTTCATTTCATCCCTGTCGGACAAACATTTGCCCAAGCGGTTTTCATATAAACAGCAACAGATGGAGTACCAGTCATGTTTGACCAATGTCGCGGAAGTATAATACATTAAAAAAATGTACCCGTCTGTGTTTCCAATTTATGGCGTCATTCATCCATAACATTTATTATTTAAAAATCTGAATGCCATATTGTATCAATGTCTTCAATTTTTCATACCGCCAAGAAATAAGATTCTTGGCAACGGGATGAATTATGGGTTGTTATGTAAAAAGGATAACGAGAATTTTTATCGATTACTCTTTAACATTGCAGCTCGTTTTAGAGTTTTGGATCAAACGGAAATCAGACACTGTTTAGTTAACAAACTTATATACTGAATTTAATGAGATTAACTTGTAGCTACAGTCCGAATTTAATGCAAACAAAATTTGTCAATGCAGCTATTTTCGGCAGAATTAACTTTTTGAAGCAACACATTGTTCGGTGCGTATTTTCCCATTTTCATTACTTGTTATTGTCAAACGGAAACCGAATGTCCAGGATGCTGATACTTCGACTTACGCTCAACTCTTTAATGACCTTTATGTAGACTTCAAAATCAGGTTTTGGAATGTTTTGACTATGGAAATATCACGATAGATTATGGTCTATACGGTCGGATATATATTATAAGAAGAATCGGATATCATATTGCAAGAACTGATAGAAATAAGCATTAACGGAGAAATTAAACTGCAATTCAGAAAAGAGTATACGCAATACTGGCTTTAGAATAATTTTCTAGGTAGACAATATCATTGCTTATCCAACAGAATGGATTCTCGCAATAATTTTTTTATTTCTTTCCCATATATCTTCATACCTCAAGGAAATAGATTTTAGTGTGGTTGCCAATCTTCTTACAAAAAAAGTCGATTGCAAATCAGCAGACGCGGTACTGGCTAATTTAAACCAAAACTGTGAACAGTCAGATCAGAGCATCAGGTTCAGACAACATCAGAGCACCAGATTCGTCCTTCTCAATAACATCATTATTTGTGTATTAATTTTATGTAACAATTTCACTAGCTTTTGGTTTAATTTTTCCCTAATCCAAGTGTTTACTTGCATTATGTTTTATCAATTAAGCTTTGAGTAAAAATGTTAAGTGTTTTTCTTTTTTTTACAATTATCTCCTCTCCAAAAACCTTTTCATAATGAGCGATACTGTGTCAAATGTGACAAACACATTTATTGTCAACATATTTAAGATAACTACATATTTGTCAGGCAGGAGGTCTGCGAAAAACAAAAGAATTCGGCAAGGGGTTTACGGGGAAACAAGTCTGGTAGCCTCTAGTCTAGACAAACAGGTATGGGAATAACTATGTAAGGTCAATATGATTCTGTTCAGACCCCTCGAGCATAAATCAAATGGGTTTGGCAGACAGGATGTTTACGAAATAAAACAATTCGTCATTTAAACTTAGAGCATGTGACGATAAAATAGTATATAAAATTACGAAGGTAATCGTCTGCAAGTCATTAAGAATAAAATTTATTCTAACACACCTTTTATTTGTGCTCGGCGTCAATACAATCATAAGTTATGTCATAATTAGCACTCAGCATTGTGTGTGCGTATAAATTTCCGATAAGTGAAATCATGCATACTGAGACCGCGAGTATGATAGCATTAATTCTTATTCTGTGCTATGATTACGCAGTTTTCGCTACGCATACTTTTCTAACAAAGTCAATAAGTCTTCTACAATACTATAATTTGACTCTATTAGTCAAATCATCGCTACGCTTGTCAAAATTTTGAATTTCGTCTTTTTATGCCCATTTATACATTTCTCAATTCCCTATATGATTTTCAAATTCTTTGGTAAATGACCTTTAACTTTTAATCTCTCTTCATAGTATATCGTTTCTAGTTAAAGAATAATTAAGAATTTGGTGCCAAAAATTAAAGTTAAAGACGCTCTTTGTTCACAAAGATTTCCGTGTACTTATAATTCTTCCCAACAGTGTCAGGTTGTCCTATTTCTGCAGAAAAAAGTAATTCTCAAATATTTCCAAAGGTAAAAAATTAAGATATTTTAATAATCTCGTTCAAATCCATTTAAAAATAAGAAGCGCAAAATATCAAAACAACAGTTCTTCCTTGTCTGATATTATTATTTTATTATGATATTATTACAAATAATAAAAATTTATAATATTTTTATTGTTTTTTGATTAAAATTTCATATGAAAATAATAATGCAACTTTAAATGAAGGAGTGAAAAGTTTATATTATAATAGTATTCAAAACATTGATATTTTAACCAAATATTAAAAATATAAAGCTAAAATACCTACGGACAATCGTATGCACCACAGATCAAGAGAGATAAACCAAGGAGGCGTGGCGCGAGTCGCCTCTGTATGCCTAAATCAGGCATACGCGCAATCGCGCTTGGGACGCTGCAGCCAGTCGTTTTTTGATCATGTCAATATCGATTGTTCAGTACTTGTACACAGAAGTAATAGCACAAACGCTTTAAAAGAAGTGACATCACATATCACCGGTAAGTAAAAGATTTGATAGGAATATGAATGTTTAAAAATTGTTTGTCAGTGGTTTTTCCTGTTTCCCTAATTAGCGAATACGTGCAGTAGGGGAAAAAAATGGTTTCCTGCGAATCATTATATGTACAATTTACATAATAGATTTTGAAGAAAAGTGTTTCCAGCTCACGAATAAAAAGCGATTTTCTTCTTCCGCTCTGCTTATGCTACATATTCATGTAACATTTTGGTCTGGTGAGAGCAATAGCAATTATGCTACATGCGATTGATTAAATTTTACCTTTGAATATAATATGTATAAGTATCAATAATTAACCAATTTTACTTTTGAGTATAATATATATAAGTATCAGTAAGTAACCAATTTTACCTTTTAGTATAATATATATAAGTATCAGTAATTAACCAATTTTACCTTTGAGTATAATATATATAAGTATCAGTAATTAACCAATTTTACCTTTGAGTATAATATATATAAGTATCAATAATTAACCAATTTTACCTTTGAGTATAATATATATAAGTATCAGTAATTAACCAATTTTACCTTTGAGTATAATATATATAAGTATCAGTAATTAACCAATTTTACCTTTGAGTATAATATATATAAGTATCAGTAATTAACCAATTTTACCTTTGAGTATAATATATATAAGTATCAATAATTAACCAATTTTACCTTTGAGTATAATATATATAAGTATCAGTAATTAACCAATTTTACCTTTGGGTATAATATATATAAGTATCAATAATTAACCAATTTTACCTTTGAGTATAATATATATAAGTATCAGTAATTAACCAATTTTACCTTTGGGTATAATATATATAAGTATCAGTAATTAACCAATTTTACCTTTGAGTATAATATATATAAGTATCAGTAATTAACCAATTTCACCTTCGAGTATAATATGTATAAGTAAAGTGAAATATGTATAAGTATCATAAGTTTAATATTTATTTTATTTTTTGCCACTATTTTTTTGGAAAAGTATAATTAAACATTTTACGAAAATAGACTATCCTAATAATAATTTGAAGTGAAAGTTTTTTTTTAAATTTTACATTACTTAGTGATGCATAAGACATTGTTTATATGTAGACACTTTTTTCCATAGTCATAGTATAATATTTATAGACTTTAATATTTTTTTAATGCATTATTTAACCTATAGCCGCCTACTGACATTCATGAAACCACAATTTCTGCTTTACGATCGTCAATTTCAGTCTACTAAATTCACCTTCATTACTGTTACTCACAGAATAACAAGGTTAAAAAAATAATTGATCGAAATACAAGTTTCATAAAAATTTTAAAATTACAGGCAAAGCGTCTCCAAATTAACAACAGAGATTATCGGAAAAATATCTACAATGAATAATATTTTAGAAGCTCTGTTATATGTTACGAGCTCGTGTATGAGGTTTATGGCAAATTTAATGTTATATCGATATTGTCCAAAATATTGATTGCAAGAAAAAAAATGTAATCTTAAAAAAAATGTAATGACCCACCTGAAGGTGTTGTAATACAACGAAACCTAGGTCGTGGGAAAGAACTTAAAGAAAGTAGAAATAATACTACATCACGTAGTTTCATTTAATTGTGAATAATGAATTTCTACAAAATTAACGCCAAATATATTCAACATCAAAAAAATGTAACTCAATTTTCTCAAATAAAGGTTATTTTGAAATAAATCTGTATAAAGTACTATTATATTAATCATATTACATACCGCACTTCGTATCAATAATTACGTGTCGCTTGGGATAATAAAACTATTAATTAATATTTTCAATTATATATAGCATATTCTTGCACAATATATAGTTTTATTGAATATTTCTTATACGTCCAGTTTCTGGAAGTATCGTAAAACTTGCGGAGAAATATGTTCCGAATTAATAATATATCGGTAATGTTTTCCAGGTATTGCGTCTGAGTAATTATGTTTACGTAGTAATAAGCGAAAGCATTATCCGTATTATACATTGCTTGTATAAAGCGCCAATAATTATATTACGTTTAACGTGTGTGTGGACTGTAGCGGTCGAGAGGGTTACGTTTATTGTTCGAATGAATAGTGGTAAACAATTTAAACGACACTCTGACCCGCATTAAAAACGTTTCATAACATATCTCATTAACTCTATGATCTGTAGTAGAACCCAAAATATTTAAGTGCTGTATTGTTAAAAAATATCTCAAATTTTGTACCTAAAATGTTAGCCACCAACTCTGAACAAACTCCAATGGAATGAACAATAATATCTTGCATGCAATCATTTCAATAAAGTAGTGAAAAAACCTGCGCGTCTAGTAATTTTTGATTTTTATAATAGATTTTAAAGTATTGTACTATGTTTGATATATGAGCATTCTTCTTTTATATCTTTTGCATTGTAAGAAAAAATTACATCGTAAGGATATGTAGAACAAGTGAACTTGAATCAGTAATGAAAATCCTTTTGCGTGCCGTTCCTACTCCGCCATGTGGTCACCGCCTCACCTCGTGGTCGTTACCGTCACTCTCTGATATTATAGTAAATTTTAAATTTTTCCATAATTTTTTTCTTGTTTATGTGTATGTTGCGACATATTTATTGAATAGTATTTAAATTAATAAAATGTTACATCTAATTATATAATCAATGTTAGTTTACGGATATTGTTTACCATTTTTTACAATTGTAACTTATCCCTCGAACCCTCGGCCTTGAAATCCTACTTCTTATAATGACGAATTATTCACGTGCTTCCCACTCAACTCACATCGAGACAGTTCGAGACGCCCAAGCGTTAAAGGGTTATATAACCTAATATTTAACGATAGTACTCGATATGAATTGAAAAATTAACAACTAACGTTCATTTTAAGACTAGTTTTTTTTTCATTTTTCTCTATTTTACTAGCAGTCGAAAATGTAATCCATATCAATAAAGTAAAGCTATACACGTTTCATTTTGAATTCATTATTCTGTATATGGCAAAACCAAGCTTTGTGATAATCAGTATACGTACCCATCTCTGCAGTATATTATACTCTTAGTAACTCAATACAATTTTTGTATTGAGTTACTAAGAGTAAAATACTGCATTGTCAGTAATTTTAGTAGAAAAATACTGTATTCTCAGTATCTATCAGTCAGTTTTATTTACTTTTTTCCCGTATTTTTTCCCATTATTTTTTTCCCGTACATTTTCCGGACTTTTCCGAACCGTTGAAAGTGACATCTTTTTTGCGCAAAGTTGGAGATAACAATGAATACTCAGAATAAGTGACAGCTTTCAAAGATTTACAATCTTTGACTGAAAACTTATATAAAGACACTAAACATTTTAATTGGATGATCTTAAAAACGTTCCTGAATACAGCTAAGTTTCCGAAACTATAAATATTCTAGCACAAAACAATGTTAAAATTGATTATAACAAATGTTTTGATGAATTTCAAAATTTAAAAACATTTTTGGATGGAAAAAAGGGAGATGCTGATTTCAAAAAGTTGTTAGCTCTTAAAAAATGGGTGATCTACCTTAGGTCATTAAGTAATTCAGATTGCTTTCCAGAGTTCCTTACACTTTGTCAGTATTATTTTGTCATTCCAGGTCACAATGCAAATGTCGAGAGAGTGTTTTCTTTAATTCGACAGTGTTTTAAAGAAAGAAACAAACTTACGCCCGTATAAACATTCAGGACTCTTAGTCGGATTTAACGACAGTTAAAAACATATTTTGTCTGGATACTTTGCCGATTGGACCGTACAATAGGGCATGGTCGGTAAAGTAGACTATTGTTCCTACTCGACTGACAGTTAGTGAGAAACAGAAATACGTTTTTAACTGTCATTAAGTCTGACTGATAGTCTTGACCATGTGTTATGCATATGGGCGTAAATGTAAATACCATTGCGAAAATGCTAGTTATGGAATTTAATTTAAGACCTTTAACATGCAAGGAATTCTATAACAAGATTTTGACAAAAACGGAGATTTTAAAGAGGGTTTCCCCAGATGAAAAATATTGATTATTTTAGTTTCTATTATTCATAATTCATGCTGATTGTTTTGGTTTCTGAGATTTTTTTAGTTGATTGGAAGAAGTACGTTAAATATATAAAGACTGATTGATTAACAAGAATAAATTAATAGACGTTATGTTTTGTAATCATGAGGACTAGTTTCGTTAACTAATAGAAGAAATAACTAATAGGTTAAAATTTTTACAGTAAAGTTTATTGAGTAAAGGAGACTGATTAATTATTAGTAATTACTAAAATATAAGAAGACTTTTATAGTTATGATTGTTAAATAAAGATTATTAGAAATTGTAAAAATATGGCTTTTATTTTAGAATTAAGACATAAAATCCTTGGAGTTTTAAGGTGTCCGGATGTTTGGATATCAAGATAGCCAAAAGTCCGGATAAACTGGTTGGACAGTACGGTTTTTCGGTTTTAGGACCTGACAACCTTATTTCTGGAGATATTGTGCAGTCATTATCGTATATTTGAAACAATGGCTTAATATTTTATGGAAAATGATTTTAATGCAGTCTATTGACAGTTAAGATTAATACGGATTGAACATTTTATAAAGAAGTTTATGAGTGCCGATCATAGTGGTTGATAAATATCCGCTACTAAAATTATGCTTTATGCATACGCAATAATATGTTATTGAAATTATGCTTTGTGTATACGCAATAAAATGTATGTATATACCATTTACAATCATCAATATGTATTGGTCATAATATGGATATTAATGATTCATATTAGTAATAAGCCATTCCCTTTCTTAGCATGTGTCAATGGTCGACTGGACATAAATTACGAATGACCTCGGAAACAAGTTCTCTTTGTTCACATTACTATTTGGAACTACATAAAAAAGTACTATACTTATTACAGTTGTTAACGGAATTGTTATAATTGTTAACTAAATAACAAATACATTTTAGTTTTTGCGTGTTGGAATTCTCAGACTCAAAAATGCCCGGAAGACGTTTTTTTTAAAGCATTATGAGAGTTGTGGATTTCGAATATTTAAATAACATAATTTTTTTAAAAATTCATCCCATTTAAAAATACATTAGGCAATATATTTACATACTGAAATATGAAATTAAGATTTGTTAATAGTTTCATAGGAATATTACATAGCCTTAAATGTTTATACTACAGTAACTACAATGTTAAAGTAATATTAGAAAAGTTGCAATACGTAAGAATTTCTCTTTTAACTTTTGGCTTGTATTACTCTTCTTATACACGAAAAATAATGGAACACTTATATACATAACATACGCTTTAGGAACTACATATTTAATATAACCTATTTAATATTTGGGGACTATCTATTTAATATAACCTATTTAATATTTAGGAACTATCTATTTAATATAACCTATTTAATATGTAGGAACTATCTATTTAATATAAATCTATTTTTAAAACTTTTATTTTTTAAGTTTTTTTTTATTTTGTCAATGTAAGGAAACGAAAACAATTTTCAAAAAAGGAGGAGTAACAAATATTTAAAAATTTTAAAAAATGTTAAATCAGATCAACGACAACTTCAAGCTTGCTTTTAGTAATCCATTTACATAAAGAAGAAATTTTTGGGTCATATAATTTGAAAAAGAAATAATTCATTATAATAAGAATAATTTTAAAATTAAACGTTAAAGTATTCTAAAGGGAAAAAATAAAGTTAATCAGAAATGCACAAGAAATTTGAAACAATTTAAGTCATTTTATTTAACTTAAATTCAATTTATTGTATCTTGTTTATCAAAGTTTAATAAATAATTATTTTAAATATATATATTCTCAAATTTAAAAACGTTAACTATTTTAATTAATATAGCTTAACTACTTTAAGGTATTTTCACAAATAATTAATTAGAAATTGAGTTTTCACTATTTTTTGAAATATTTAGTTTCAAATAAGTAAGTTAAATTTTCATAATACTTGATTATATTTCAAATTATTTCATGGCTGAAAATAAATTGGAAATATTTTATGGAATAATCTTTAAAAATATTTCAAAATTATGTAATTTCAATTAAATTATTTATTTAATATTGTATTTTGAAGGCTACCGCAAAATATTTTGAGTAATGGTATTTGAGTAATTATTATGATTTTATTCAGATTTTTAAAATGTACCATTGAAAAAAGGGGAAAGAGTAATCTGACAAAAAATATTACATGATATTTTTAATTGCATTTTGAAAGGAAATTAAAAATATTTACTGATATCCCATTTAACAGGGTAGGTGAAAAAAATCTATCCCAAGTTTAATTTAATTGACTTAAAGCATAAACTAATTAATCAACTTAAAGCATAAACTTTCAAAATATGTATGATCGCAAAATATTTAAAAATGACAACTACTGCGCTGATGTATTCGTACAGAAGATGGACGGACAGATATGATGGAAAGTATAAGGCTCCTAGTTACGGACCCTATGAAGAGAATGCATAAATTTCTACCGGCATAAAATTGCATTCAGCAATATTAGGTCCATTTAATTTCATCGACAAAATTATCGACGACCAGAGGCTAGCGTGAAAGTCTAATAAATATATTTTGTCAATCTTTATTTTACGTGTAATTAGGCATATTATTCTGTGATTGTCACGTGTGAAATAATTATTCCTGTGCCGTTATTGTAAAACACGTTCAAAAAATATAGAATAAACTCGTTACAAATTATCTGTGAAATGCGAATTTATCTGCGTTGTTTTAAAGTTAAAAATAGAACGCGTTATCATTTTAGTATTGTTTAGAACATACATTTTTGACAATATAATACGAATAAATTCACAAACGCCAGAAACAGCGACCGCAAATTTCTGCGTGACTCCATATGGGTCCTTTATTTTGCTCTCTCGTTCTAACATATTACATCGTTATTATAAATTATCGCTCTCTCTCTGTCACCTTTATTCGTCTATCTAGTAGTCTATGATTACACGCGACATTCTCACCTTGATCAACTAACAGCAGTTGATCAGTAAAGAGCTTACTCCGTCGTATACTCATGTTGGTCATAACTTGTTGATTTAGATTTAATAAAGTTACACTAAATTTTTTAAAAATATTGTATTGTACGTAACATATTTCATATGATATTAATCTCTTTTAATAACCACGATTTCAGTTACCTATTAAAGCAACTGTTCACGGAATTTTTTAATACGGAAATTTTTCGCCATATGTAAGTCCCATATAATTATTATTATAATATCCTATCGACGCTTAGCTAACACTCTTTCATTACCGTTGCATGTATATACAGTTTGTCTTGACGTCCTTTCTAATGACGTAATCGAGTCACGTTTACGTTAGTTGGCGTAGTTAAACTACTCACCACATCGGCATGAGTATTCGCTACCAACAACAGGTTTTGTATGTGGCATAAGTTTGAATAGTCGATCACTGTATCTGTCCCAAAATTTAAATTACGATATTTTTAAATAAATGTACTACAAAGTGCGTGACGCAATACTCTAGCGCCATGAACTATTATAAAGTGTTCATAATGAACTAGTTCAATATAATTTTGGAATCCTACGGAACCCTATAATTACCTAAATTTATCGGAAATTTTGTGTATTGGTGGATAGGTCTTTTATTTATAATTTTTCCACTGTTAAATTTATCATTTAAATTATTTTTCAAAAAAAAATAAATTTATTATTTTTGTATTAATTGTAAATAAATGTTTATTAAATAAAGTCACCATTTTCTGCAAGAAATTCGTAATACTTTATTTTTGATGTGAAACATCTATAGACGCAGGTATAAAGCGGATCGTTGGCGTGGCGACGCTTGCCGTGGCGACGGGTCGCCACGCTATATATATATAGTCTATATATAGTAGAGTGTACGGTATGGCGACGTGTCGCCATGCGACGCTGTTGTTTACTACAGTACACATGACCTGTGCTTTATTATTTTTGTATTAATTAATAAATGTTTATTAAATAAAGTTTCCATTTTCTGTAAGAAATACGTAATACTTTATTTTTTCATTGTGCTATATTTAGTTCCTGTAATAATCGTATCTTTTATGCATATTACTTGTACGAACACGATGTTTCACATCTGCCAGGCGTCCCGTGACGGCTCACTGTTTTTTTTTTAATTAATGTTTTGTTAAACACTCTTTTAATTTTTTTTATTTTAATTTTCAACAATACCTCCGTGTACTTTGTGAGTGATTTAATACTCTTATCGCTTGCTCACTATTCAAGGCCAAATACCTACATTTTGGTTCGTCGTATCTCACTGTGATTAAACCGTACGGCGCCCGGTGTGCTAATGAAAGTAAAAACATCTCGTTTTACACGTGGTTTGTACAAATATACGTACTTCAACGATTGATTGGGCGAAATTTCAAACCATTATTACAATACAATTATTACTACAAAAATTTTACATTTAATTTATTATCAGTAATATTTTACATTTCATTTACGCCATAAAATAATAAAAATATAGTAAATTGTTTTAAATAATAAAAGAGGTAACACCTAATTACCATCAGCGAATATGTTAACTACAGCTCAATCCCAAAAGGACGCATAAATCGATCGAGGCAATTTGCAAGATATCTGTAGAGGGTTTTAACCGCGATCGTCGGCGGTGATTCCCGCGCGTTTTCCTCTTAATTTCCGATTATTGACGTCATCGGTTGTGAGGAAGCGACCCATGGGATTCCGGTCGCTATTTACGGCCCGACTTTTATCGACTTTCGACTTTATACTGAATTTTGCAATTCAATCATGACATATTTTATATAATAAATAAGTACTGAGCATTAAACTCCGTCTGGGCTTTACAAGTAACGATCGTAATAACTTAAAAAAAACGTTGTATGTTTATGATTTTTATTATTGCACTGAAATAATTTCATAGTTTTCAATGCTATAGAATGAACTGCAAAATAAAGCAAGGGTATTTTAATTTATAATGTATAATGCTGCACTGCCCCATTAAAAATAATTTATATATAATATATATATATATATATATATATATATATATATATATATATATATATATATATATATATATATATATATATATATATATGTATATGTATATATTATAGTTTCAGGTGTCGCAATACTTTCATCACTAAAATAAAATATTTATAATTATAGTTGGCTCCCGTGTTCAACAACATTCTTATTACTGGCGCTCTTAAAGATTCTGCTCGTGGAAATAAATTCGACTGCCGGTCAAAAAGTTTGAAACACCTGTAAATTTTTTTTTATTTCTAAAGGCAATAAAAATATCAATAATATAATAAAAATTGAATTCCACTAGTATTTTATGACACATATATTTGCAATTTTCATTTTTTTTTTGTTTGTTTTATTATCGACTGCAATGCCATGACTCGATACTTTTTCATTCGTGTGTATCGAGAGAGATTCATAGAAAACTTTAGTCTTCCATATATCTAAATGTTAAATTTAACAAATGCAGTTGAATGAATGTGCATCATGCAGCAATAAGTTGGCATAATATGTACAAATTTTATACTATATATGTATATATTCCCCAAGCATAATATAATGAAAAATTTTATATAGAAACATTAGCACATTAACTAGCTACTATACCATATAGTAATCTGAACCGTGGAATAATGTATAAATTTTACCTGCATGAACGGGATGAAAATGACATCTCTATCAAGTGGAAGTCTTGTCAAATAATTATTTACAATGATTAGACTGCAAGAGTGAACGAAATAAATACAAGTTTTGATTTTTGTTGCGGGCAAAAACAAATAAAAGAAATACGGATAAATCCATACCACTTTGCGATCTCTAAAGTGTTCTTCCCTATAAAATGTTTATTGAAATCGATACTAAACTAATACGATTTTTATCAACGTTTATAGAACTTGATCGCGTGACAGAAAACAGAGCGGCCCGACGTGTCCTGCAGGTCTGACCTAGAGAAAAACGGAAACCAAGATGATCGACAACACACTGAGTGGACACCGTTCTTGCTGGCCTAATAGCGGTGACGAAGTCACGCGTGAACCGCCCGGATTGGCTTGATGAAGTAAGGCAGGCCAAGATGCTTCGTGGACTCCTGCGCTAAATAATATAAAATGTAAGAATAATGCATATAAACATTACAACATGCAGAATAAACATTACAAAATTCAACCTATAGCCTTGATGGCTCATTTGGTGACCATCTAATAAATAGTTACCGATATGTGAAAATTTCGACAAGAAAAATAATCGTTCATTCTGTGTTTGTTTTAGGCTTTATATCGGTATTTAACTGTCATCGTAAAACAAGTATCTATGGTTGTGAAGTTTAAAGCATTAATTCAAATTTGTTTTAAAAATTTTCGCTTAACTTCTAAATATCATCTTTCTAAAAACATTCCTTCTACGTGAATAATATATCTGATATTAGTTAAATATTATGACGTAATTATGGTATGTCAGTAGGTCGTGTATTAATTGCAGTTGTCATTAGTTAAAACATTACTCTAGAATTGGTCGAAGTCTATGACGATTAACTGTAATGATGTTGTACATGATCTGGCTATGACAAAAAGCAATAATTTTTATTAATGAAATTTATTTTTCTGAACATTATAGGGCTCATCAATTTCTACGAAAACAAGAAAAATATTACTCCAAACCACTAACATCTCCAATTAATTGTTGATATTTCATACATCTTGTTGAGGACTCAAAGTTAGAAAAGTAGTTTACAAAATTACAGTCAACGTTTTGAATCTGTTCAAAAATCAGAGTCAAAGGCGATTATTATTTATATATATTCATATATATATATATATATATATATATATATATATATATATATATATATATATATATATTAATATATACCCCGTACGACATCGGAAACTAAATCGGCTCTTCTTTGTTCCGTGGCTCCAGCAATATGGCGCCGACATCAAAGCAGGGCGGCGACGACGGCGCACGAAGTCTGAAGTGCTGGGAAATGATCCCTCCTCCCCCACCCCCTCTCCACCCCCATCTCTCCCGCACCGGAAGCACCTCCCTTTCCTCTCCAATTCACTTAGCTTTACCGCGCGAACATGCCCTTTGTGTCCCAGTTCCATTATTCACAAGGCACCGCTCTAGAGAGCTTTCTTACGTTTGATTCATTTTTATCTATGATCCTTACTTTGTACTTAATACGATTCATTTATATTGAGTTTTGTAACAGCCGACTAGTATGAAGGTAACATTTATTTAACCAGCTAATTAATATCAATAATATGTCACATCCCTCTTTAGTGATTTTTAAAAAAGAAACAGATTTCATTAACTATAATCCTAACGAATAACAACCTCATTTTTTTCCACAGACGTTAGTTTAAAAGTAAATTTTACAAATTTTTAATAACCATAAGGTCTGATAATATGATCAGAGTTAATCTTTGATTTTTAAACAAATTTAAAATGTTTAATGTAGTTTTATAAGCTACATTTCAAACTTTGTGCCTGTTCAAAAAGCTGTATCATTTGATCAACAATTAATTGGCGATGTTAGTGCTTTTGGAGTAAATTTTTTTCTCGTTTTCTTATACATTGGTTTATTTTATTATTTTCGATAAAATAAAGTTCATTCATAAAAATCATTTTGTCATAGTAAGAAATATACAATGTAATTATAGTTAATCGTCATAGACTTCGACCAATTCTAGAGTAATCTTTTAACTAATGACAATTTGGTACTGCAGTTAATACACGACCCAATGTCATGCCATAAGTATGTCATAATATTTAACTAATATCAGATATATTATTAACGCAAAAGGACTTTTTTTAGAAATGTGATATTTAAGAGTTAAGTGAAAATTTGTAAAACAAATTTGAATTAATGCTTTAAACTTGACAACCATAGATACTTGTTTTACGATGACAGTTAAATACCGATATGAAGCCTAAAACAAACACAGAATGAACAATTATTTTTCCGTGTCGAATTTTTCACATATCTGTAACTGTCTATTAGATGTCCACCAAATGATTCATACCCGATCGCCTAACAGTCGCTAAATGAGCTAATCACTGAACAGTTCGCATGGTGGCTATAGGTTGGACTTTGTAATGTTGGAGTATAAACTAGTTCCAGTCATGTCAAAAGTAAGTTACGCGATAAGTTTAACCTGTACCTAACTTCATTACGCTCGTCCTAATTTTTTAAATATTTTTCAAAAATTTGTAATTTTTCTACGGCATACAAAAATGGGACGACGATTTTCCAAATAAGTGTTAATGACAGTAAACGATTTTGATGATAAGTATTAAAGAAGACGATCTTCAAGATAAGTATTAATGACGGTAAATGATTTTCAAGATAAGTATTAATGAAGACGATCTTCAAGATAAGTATTAACGACAGTAAAGGATTTTCAAGATAAGTATCAATGCACACGATTTTCAAGATAAGTATTAATGACTCAAGTATAAATGACATCGATAAATAAATTAACGTAAACCTTAAAATTATTTTTGGAGTTTTTTTATATGCGACCGCCGTGCTGTATATCATCAATTCTTAAGATTACGTAGCCGATTAATGGAAAAACGGAATTCTTCGTATCTGTCCGTCCATAGGTCACAGAGTCATAACGATTTCAATTTAAATCCGATAGCAATGAAATCTTACAGAAATAGGTACATTAAATATATAAAAAAAGAAAAAATTAAAAACTCGATACATAAAAATAAAGGAACAAAATTATTTTTTTCATAAACTTCGCAGAAGTGTAGCCCTCTAAATTTTCAACGGCTCATGTGAAAATTCTGAAAAACTCACGCTAGCGACATTTAGGAAACACTAAAAATGAAATTTTTTATTGGTTAACTTGCATTAGTTAATTAAAAAGATCGACTTATTTTCTTATGCATGTGTAGCTTATGCTATGTGAAAGAGTAACATTCGTGTTTATAGTTTAATAAAAATACTATTTACATTTTATATATTTAAGCATTTATATGTACCTATATTGGTACGGAACCTTATATTGTGGTTCTACTTTTACTGAGCAAGGTTATTTATATTAAGTTATGTTAGTAATATTAACATCTTACCGAAACATTTCTCTTCATTTCCTAAGTAATAGCATGCTTTATTATAAAGTTTTATATTGGAATTAACCTAAATATATTAATTAATGAAATAATGGATGTATATTTCATTGTGGCGAAAAAGTTAAGTAATTCTGTATACTAAAAAAATCGTGCGTTTTCACCGCCTAGTCTTAAATGCACTCACTAAATATTCATATATTTGAGAAACATGTTTCAATAACGATTGAGAATAATATAATGAGATGAAAATATGTCTAGGTTTAGAGATTTCCCAAGTTTCATATTGAACAAAATTTCTGATGACTGATTTTCGGTGTACGCCATCAGCCTTTCACCTACAGTAGTTTCAATTTTAATATTAAATTTTCATCGTTTTTTAAATGTCATCAAAAAACGACATATTCTCTTGTCCCATAAAGATACAGTTAAATTATTGATTTTATTTCGGGAGGAAAACTTCTTTTTTACCATTTGTTTTCGATTATTTAGAAATTATTAGAAACTTTGGTATTTTCATTATTACTTAATAAAAATTAGTCAACGTTAAGATATCATTAAAAATATTTTTTCCTTAAACTAAACTATAATAATTTATTAAGTAATAAATTAAATTTATAAGAAAAAGTTTTTCCTGATATCTTACGGTGGTATTCCCTTATAACTATCAGTAATAACTATTTCTTTACTACTGACATAGTTTACAGCCCTCGCACATACGACACCATTCGAAAAGTGTAATCGTTAAGTACATTTATGGTATTTTAACTAAAGTTTGCTCCTAGCTCAACAGTGTGTAAGAACTTCTTTGGTTGATACGCCTCATTCGATGTAATACAGAAGAAACGTCGGTTTATTGATCTAATTAAGCATAACGCTATTTGATGAGCTGCGCAATCAGCCCGGTGAGGCAAAGAATTCCGACATTTGCCACTTGTTTTGTTTTCTGATACACCAGCTTTTTATTAATCTTTGATTTCTGTTGTAGTAAATTCTCCACATTTCGATGAATATTACAGCGTTGGGTTTTTCACACGTTTATCTTGCGTGTGTTCACGGTTAATACCGTATATTTGTTTTCAACTGAACTTTTTCAAATAGTTTTAACTTTGCTTCTGTATAAGAAACATTAGGTAGAAGTTAAACACTTGGGATATTAACCGAATAACTCTATTAAAAAAAAACACGAGTGTGCATTAGATCACACGACTGAAGTAAAACTTCAAATTCACAAAATATGAACTTTAAAATTAATTTACAATTTTATTCACTTTAAACGTAGAATATTTAATGTATTGAACAAAATAATAATTTATAAAATTGTTTATGAACGAAATGAAATTAAAAAATAATAAAAAAATCACCGTTCACGTAACGCTAGCAAACTCGCATATATATATATATATATATATATATATATATATATATTTCATGCACTGGCTATGAGAGGAAGAGAGAAAGAAAAGGTGCGCGCGCACTACTCTCTCTTGCTCCTACAGTGTGATACAGATAATATGCTTGCACTGTGTCTTAGATATACGAAACATAACTGGCTATGAGAGAAAGAGAGAAAGAAATTGTGTGCTCGCACCTCTCTCTCTTGTCCCTACAGTAATAAACGAAACGTAAATCTCTCTCTCTCTTTCTGTCTTCACTAAGGTATATCTCCCTCTCTTCCTAACTTCCGTTCGCCTCGCCCGATCACACTTTTCGTGACGCTCTTGTCAGGCATTCACCAGCTTACTCCCCAAGTCAAGCGTGCGTAAAGAAGTTTTACTTCAATAAAAAAGAATGAAATGGCGGATCGAAACAGAGTCAAAATTGTATTTAGTTACGAAAAATACGCATAATTTTAGGGCGACTGGTGAGGAAATATAAAAACCACGACTTTTACCCCACTGTGCCATTTCCGAGCGAGCCAGACGATATAGTTGTTGATGTTTATAAACATAAAAAGGAGTCAGGATAAAAACAAGGCAAGAAATTATTGCAACATTTTTCCCTGTTCTATTTGTCATGAAATGATGCATAAAGTTACAAGGAAATCAGAGCGAGAAATGAAAAAGCATAAAAGTAAATTGAGTTTGTTTGAAAACATTAAACCTATATTTATTCCTATAAATATAGAAGTTAATTATAATTCGAAATATTAAATACATAAGTTAGAAAGTGTTTAACCCTTTAAGTATTTACTATTTGCGCCTAATCAATTGCGGCCTCATCTATGTCAATAATACACTTCCATAATAATTTGTTAACATTTATAATACATTTTCCTCATCTATGTCATTAATACACTTCTAATAATGTGTATTATTGACATAGATGAGGCAAGTGTATTATTAATGTTAATATGTCAATAATACACTTCTGTGTCAATAATACGTTACTATGTCAATAATAAACTTCTACGTCAATTATACACTTCTAATAATTCTTTAATGGCCTCATCTATATCAATAATACACTTCCATAATAATTTGTTAACGTTAAGAAAGCAATATCCCTCTCTCGTTTTATGATTTCGTTACGACGTTTTACTAAAACGTCGTTTAGTTAGACTTGAAATTTTTTGTACTTTTCCTCCCTTTCCCTATTATAATAAACCAAGTTATATATTTATTGATTGGACGCCCTTCATTTTTGGCTTATTATCTTTAATAACTCGTTGGCTATCCGTTTAAATTACATTTACTTTCATCCACTGAAACTTGCATTATTAATAATGAGTCTACTTTATGTATGTAAAATTAAAATGCAATATGCAATTTAATAATCAAAGGTAGAAGCAAAATATAAAGTGGTTCGTCGTCAGGACATTTTTGAATCGAATGTACTTATTTTACGACTACTTGGTTCTTCAACATTACCACACAAAGAAAAATAATTAAGCTCCACAAAAATGAAAATGATTTCCATAAATTTATGAAAATTTATATTTACAAATTTTTTTATAATCGTGCGACGACCATCTTTTCCACAGGACGTAGTAGAGGACACGTGGGCTCAGCCTTGCTTGTCCGATTTTTTTTCAAACACATATACCTACGAGATATTATCCAGCATATTCCCACCCAAGTTTTGCGAGGAGATAGAATGGGAACCGCCGCCGTGCGGGTGCGAGCTCAGCCGTATCCTCGCGCCGTATATAAATACGCCGTCATACCAGCAGCCCGCGCAGTTCACTCGTGAATCAGCTGCAAAGAGCAACAAGTCGCCCGGTCAGTAACATTACACAATAATGAAAACTTGATATCGATAGAACGTTTAATGTATTATAAAATATATACTTCTGTGTTTGTGCCGCTTTATTTTTTTTTAATTATTCACCGTTATCTGCCCAATAGAAGTTATGTTATAGACCTAAAGTAAATATCTGTGTTAAGTGTGTTCCAATTTATTACTTAATAAGTTTATAACATCCGAATTGTAGTTGTTTTAATTAATTCAACTTACATAAAGGCAATATAGTATTTTTTATATTTATTTTCTTTTCGCACTCTCAATTGTGATTTCGGTTTAAAAATACCTTAAATTGTGGTGAAATACAATAATTAACGTTTCACTTTCGTTTAATCGTAAACAATTATAAATACATGCTTTGTATTACGTTCACTTCATACATGAATATCTTTCGGGAGCGTAAGATAAAATGGCACTAAATGGAACATTTTCACTCACTCGTTGTAGTGTACTGCTATTTCAATTATCTTTTAATCGTTTACAGTACCAGCAATGTTGGAGATAAATTTTAATACCACGTGAATTGCATACTCATAACGTGTTATTTTGTACAGAAAATAACGGCTAGAAAATCGAATTGCGAGCGCTGAACACACTTGTTGCTGACTACCTACTTTATATTTTTGAAGTAACAAGTTTTTTCCAGAAGGTACGTTTGATTCTTTCTTATTATGCTATTTTTTTTTAATTTAAATATTCGCATGAAACGATGGAGACCTTGACTTTTAACATTGTATTATCTTTTGGCAGCGAGGTTTAAAAAATATTATTATCGTCAAACCGGAAATATGGCATGCGAATCGATTTAAACACAATGTTGGGACCTACTGATAACTTTATTCTTTTCCTAATATCAAAACTAAGAGCAAATTTAAACAAAATCTATATAGTTTTCCCTTTTGAATATTTTTAATAAATAAATTTTATATATTATCTAATGTAGCAATTTTTAATTACCCTTTAATTGAACTCTAAATTATTTACAGCTAGTTATTTTTTGTATACTATATCAAAACATAAACTAGACAAATCATTTGTTTTAGTTGTGCTACAACATAGATATTTAAGGCAATACAGGTATTTGGGAAGATTCTGCAATACATGTTAATCAATAATTCGGGAAAGACAACTGAAAAGCAATTATTCCCCATATCGTTTACTTCACTATTATTATTATATTGTATACTTCAATATTCCATTATTAATTATATTGTTTACTTCAACTAGATGGACTGAACGAGTTAAAATGCTTTCAAAGTACGATTGCAAAATTTTAAAATGAAATTGAATATGTTAGTATTGTCTATACACCGTTAAAAGAATATCTGAAAATTTTATACCTGATAAATTTTGATAACTATTTCAGCAAATTGATTTGTGTTCGTGTCAAGAATAGCAATCGCAAGTGGTTACAAGTCCATGGTTTAATTATCCACATAGCCAAATTGATTCGAACAATTTAGAGTTCGAACAAGTTTAACCTTGAATCCACTTTGAATCAATATTAAACATTGTGCACATGAGCTACTAGGAGAACTGCTTGTGCTAACTCTTCATGCCAGAACTCCTCTTATGTGTACTGAACATCAACAAAGATGAACTAGTGATCATTACCAAAATTTTGCTACTTTAATAACTGACCATTTTATTAAAAATTATTTTATCTGTTAGGTTACTTATTATTTGATCTTTTTTATTATAATAAATCATTTTTCGATCATCAATTAATAATATCCTTGTTTGAAAATCGCCCGAGGCCAAAAATTTTCAATAATCACTTTTTTTGAAGTATGGCGCTTATTTTAGTTACTTTCTTTGATGATATTCCGTCAAGTAAACAGAAAGAAATACATACTACTTAGAATCAGTATTGGATACTTTAATCACAACTGAAAATACTTTCTTACTAAAGGATCGCAATATTTTAACATCATATGCCATCATATGTAATATTTTAACATCATATGCCATTATATGCAATATTTTAACATCATATGCCAATGTGAACATACTTTTAGATGTACTTTACGAACGTGTATTGTAAAAGATACATATTAATATATGTAATCATGAATAATGAAATGAATTAATTCAATGCTATTTATTTAAAACTTCGTAGCTTAAACTTTGTACAAGATAATAAACTTCAGCAATGAACGTAATTAAACATATTAAAATCCAAAATGCCTATTGTCATTAAGTTGATGTATACAAAAAAAATTACGTAACTTTGAAATTGCCAAGTGTATCTATCACCGGAATAGAGTTATTACTGCAATCGAATTTGAGACACATTTGTTACAAAATAATGTATCTCAGAAAGTACAGTAGCTGGTCACCTTACTATGTCCCAAGAGAGCGTGACTTTCATTACCCTATCGTGGCAGCTACTCGCGTAAAGGTATGAAGACATAGCTAGTTGTACATTTAACAGATAGCTAGATATACATTCTGAGAATTCACAGAATCATAAATCATTATGTGCATCAAACTGAGTATATTCAAGTTTCTGTAAAGAAATATAAGGTTTCTTCTTTGAAATGGCGATTTTGACAGCAATTTTTTTCGGATAAGGTTGAGTATTTGTATATAGTTTCCTAACATTTTCTACTCATAAAGTCAACTCTTTAAATAACATACTTCTTATTTGTTACACTGTATATTGTGTCTAGTTTGAGTTACATTAATTGACAATTAAAGGCCAATCAACAAATGTAATTAACCATTACCTACGATTAGAGATTAAATCGTTAAACTTGGCTATGAACATTCTTTTTTGGCAATGTATGTCGATATCGCAAAAGACTCAAGTAGTTCAAAAACTAGTACTTACCATACTTCATAAATATGAACAATTTCTGTAGGTCATTACTGATCAAATTTCCACTTATTACTTTCTACAGTTAGATTATGACTGGCCATAGAGTAGGGCAACAAATTATAGTTATACATTTTTTTAAATGAAAGAATGTACATAAGAAACAATGTATTCAATAAGAAATACCGCTCGTGATTATTTTAAGAGAAAAAAATAAAATTTAAAGTGACTTTACTAGTGGCGAACGTTTGCCAAGCCTGCCATTTTTCGTAATCCTTTTCACTTATTTCAATGTTTAGGTTTTTGGGTTTGTTTTTTTTTAATTATAAATTCGTGTTTATATTTCCATATTCAGTGTTCAATGTCATAAACAATTACAATTAAGTTAAACAAATATTTTTCATTTCGATTTTTATAAACAAAAATTATTTTTGTAAAATACGTTGTTGACAATATTTATTCTTTAATTTTTCAATCAACTAACAATGGTTTTTTGGAGCATTACGTCCTAAAATGTATTTAAAACACTTAAACTTTATTTGTTAGGGCATCGCGCGAAAACAACTTAACGGATTTTGATGAAATGTTTAAAAGTTACTGTTTAAAAATTAAAGTTTATAATGTCAGTCACACCCATATATCATAATTTAAATCAAACTTAACTACACGGGAACCAAGTACAAAAGTAAATATTAGAAAGTGGTTTAGAATAAAGTTGACGCAAACTCATATGAAATGCATTTTTGTACCTAAATTAAAAGACGCATTTGTTGTGTTATTATGTAAGCGATATATATGGTTCTCACGATTTACTTTCTTCCTTACCTCTTTCTTTTTAATGTACAACTTAGCAAAACGACATAAATAAGAAACTATACAAACCTTATATTTTTAGTGACATTTTCATTTTATGTAAAGTCCTTACATCAAGCCAGAATTTATTCAAAATAGTTATACGTTTTATAATCGGTCTAATATTTTACTATACAGAATATGTTTTCATTTTTAAATTTTATTTTTCTGGATGTAGTAGGATTTCTTGTAATAATTGCATTCAAATGATTTTATAACGAAAAATTGCTTTGATTTATAATAAGGAATATATGTGATAAGTAAAAATACAAGCTATGTACATATATTATTCGTAATACAGACTGTTGTCTGTAAAGAACTGTTCCGTCGACTTTTTGTGAGACCTATAATTTATAGTCAAATTAACGTTACCTGAACTGCATTGATTTTAATGGAACCTCAAGTTCCATTACAACAAAATTTATAGGTTTTGAAAGTAGACACGATCCGCTCTCCAAAACAAACTCAAACAAGCTAGCTTCTATTTCAAAACGGTTAAATTCGCGATAGTCGATTCAAACACTGGCTTTGCTGATCCGCGAATTGCGCTTTCATCTTGCACGCGAGCGCAATCACGAACGGATACCGAATATCATAAAACTGGTAACTAAATCGTCAGATAGACTGAAATTCCGGCCAAGGGCGTGCTTTGGACTGTTGACCGCCAACTGCTCGCCCGTTCGACCGCCGTAACCGGTCGCTTTGATCAATTAACTTCTCTTATTTCGTAATATGTCAGCTCAGTTATTCATTATCATGGGCACTGAACGAATACTGCGATACGATATGCTTTAATCAGGTATTGTTCAATTTGCTACTGGAAACTGCGGGACTAAGAATAATTACTCCTCACTAACGTCTTTCAGGTGACGGAAACTGGTTGATCGAAACTTGTTCTAGTTTCAGTGATATTTGTACAATATTTATTATTAAATATTATTTACTAAACTTGATCCGCAGCTTCAGTCGCGCGGAAAGGGTAAAATGGTTAATTACTAAAAAACAATATAAAGTCTACTCCCAAATTAAAATTCCCATATGTTTATGGAAATCCATAACAGATATCTGTGTATCACAGATTACAAATATTCGTGTATCACAGGTTACAGATATCTGTGTATCAAGGTTACAGATATATGTGCAAAATTTTACGTACGTTGATTGAACAGTTGATAAGTGATAACGAGACAAACAAATGGACTCCTGCATTTATTGTTTTATTTAGTATACTTATCTTGCAGTTATTATTTCATTAGGTACTATTAACCCTGTTTTACTAGAGAATTGCGATTTAATATATATAAATTAAGACCAAAAGTTAATTCATGTGAAAAATATGGAAATACTTATTTGGATGAAATGAGTTAAGGAAAACTTTATTTTTGTAGTTTTTTCTAAACATATTGTTCGATATGTTGTGCCAATTTATGACTTACATTTGGCCTGAAAGCTTACTTTCGGTATTTATAATTTCTCCCGCGAACAATTAGTTTGGGTGCCTAAACTTAAGCGAAATCCACTTTCTTAACATCTTTTCGACACCAGGACCAAACTTGAACATATTTTAGTATTTCTTTTCAAAAAATAACTTGTGCTCGATCCGGTTGTGCCACGTAAACGAGGGACACACCTCACAATTTTGAAATGACCTTAGAGGCAGGTACGAATCTGGTAGCAGAAGTAAGTGCGCGCTGCAACCTCGCGGCGCGCCGCTTACGAAATCTGCATCCGCCGCCGCTCGCCGCGGAGGCCACCGAACTCGGTCACTCGATGATCTCAATCGCTGTTCTTTATTATAATTTCATCGTAATAAATTAATTGGCAATGTTAATGAAATTGATATCGTTGCCCCAAATTAACTAGACATCGATTCGTGACATTGATTTCTCGACTCGCTATCAGACATCATACGGCTTGACTACGAAATGTTTACTATTATTTTTATCTTTAATACATGCAATCACATAATGTAATAGCTTGAACCTTGTACAGGGTTTCAAAATTGTAATTAATATCCATAATTAACAAGTACTTATTAAATCTTGCTCTTAGTTAACTTTGTCGACGAATGATAAAGCTGGAAAAAATTATAAGAATAATAAAACAGCTGCTATGCGATTTCGGTTCCATCGGGATGAAATGAATAAATTGAATAAATTATAAGCATAACAAAACTATATATTCATGGTTCATGGTAATGGCAAAAAATATATATTCATGATTCATGGTCGAGAGGAAATGGTCACTAAAATAAAATAAATAATTCCGTTGTAAAACCATTAAGTGCCATAGTATTTTTACAATAATCACCTAAGCCATATGTGTCTGATGAAAGCAATGCTTGGCTACGAAAACCGAGTTTCCTTAGTAATATACTGCCATAGATTACTTAAAAATTTAATATAGTCGAGGAAATGGTCACTAAAATAAAATAAATAATTCCGTTGTAAAATCATTAAGCGCCATAGTATTTTTACAATAATCACCTAAGCCATATGTGTCTGATGAAAGCAATGCTTGGCTACGAAAACAGAGTTTCCTTAGTAATATACTGCAATAGATTACTTACTACTTAGAAAGAGCACTATGTCGTGTTAGGTATAAATATCGAAGAAATGTTTTTTGCACATATTATGTAAATAATCATTAGATTATTTACATAATATAATAAATGAGCTTCAAATAACACAGTTAAATTTTAACTTGCTTTGTACTGAACACGTGTATAGCCAATGAACTGAATGTATTCCATTCCACATTAGTAATTCCTGACATTTCGCAAGACCATTAGAAAATTATGGCAATTATGTAGTTATCGTAATTTGGTATGTCATAGATCACAAATTCTTCAAGAGAATATAAAAGGATTCCATTTACACCGAAATTAGTGTATTTTTATAAAGTTGTACGCACACTGGTTGTTGTTATTTTCAATCTGAAAATTTATCCTTGAAATCATCTGAAGTTCACAAAATGTTTGCAGCATTAAATTATCAGGCAACAACAATCAAAGGGATACTAAAAGCATAATAGATTGGTAAAATGGATTTAAAAAGTGTAAGTGATGATAAGAAAATTAAAATTAAAATTGCGCCCATTGAAAAACTAATTCTTTATTTTATTGATATTAATAGAAAATAACTTTTACCAGTTGCATTGCGATATTAAAAGTGTTTATTATGGGGGTTTATTTAAGGCCTAATTTTATGGATCCTTCGGGCAATTTCAGGTAAACATAGATCCCACAAACTCCAAAAAAATGACGGAAATAAAATTAGTATCTTGTCATTGTCCAAAAACATCTATAGTCGTAAATGGCGTATAGATGACATCATTTGATTGATAAAAGGCCTACTAATCATAGTCTAAACAGGTCTCAGGTAAATTTTTCGCATTTAATGGGACTAGTATCTTACTTTCTTTCGACAAATAAATATACAAAATAACCGTCTATGGTCAGCATGAAAACGTGCTCTATGTGTTAAATCATGTTAATTAAGTCTGAATAGGGTAAAGTCTAGATACGCTTGCAATTATTACAATTTCGCGATCTATAAATTGGACTAGGCCAGGGTGAGAAAAAATTAAAATTAACACGAATGCAAACAGCACTTGCTTATGTATCTAATGTGCCAGTTTCATTTCACGAGAAATTATTGTACTACATATGACATAAGCCTACATGTAATATGGTAATTTCATTATGATGTATATTAATGTAATGTGCTACATATATTACAGTAATTTGACAATATACGGCATGTACACTTAAATGATGAATATGTGAAATCTTATCAGCGAAGTGCTGCTTTTAAAGATAATGTCGCTGATAAAATAATGGTTGAACAAATATATTAGTAGCTCATTTTATCTTCACATTAAAAAGTTACTATGTGCTTTTGTCAGGAAATAATCTAGATTCATATCTTTTTTATCAAAATGCACCATGGAGTCATAATTAAAAAAAAAATGCAATAAAGAACTAGCTATGGACTAAATACGTATATATTATAGATATTTCTAAATAACTTATTTTCGTAATGCGACGTCATTCGCGTTTTAAATGTATTTCCTAATGGATAATAAAAAGTAAATTTCATGCGAGTACAGTAATCTCATGAAAAAGAAAGTTTTGTTTGTTTATTTTTAGGATGTGGCAGAAAATGGCTTATCTGATTGGCATGTAACTTCACCGTCGCATAACTTGTAGTGTCTAGATGAACACGGGTTATAATAAATTTTCAAAAACTGTCGCGACGATTTAAATGAAGAGAGTAAAAAGCCTATTGAGTACAATATTTATAGCTGTATTAAAATTACGAATCGAGTAAAAAGTCTATTGAGTACAATAAATTTAAATGAAGAGAGTAAAAAGCCTATTGAGTACAATATTTATAGCTGTATTAAAATTACGAATCGAGTAAAAAGTCTATTGATTACAATAAATTTAAATGAAGAGAGTAAAAAGTCTATTGAGTACAATATTTATGGCTGTATTAAAATTACGAATAGAGATATATTATAGACGATCTGAAAAACATTCATAATATGTCCATACGTAATTAATTATAGCCTATAAAACGTTCAACAATGTATATTAGTAATGAATTGTTACAAACTGTTACGACTATTTTTCTGTTACAAAATCGAACTCATAAAAGTATTTTTGAAATAAAAAAACTGAACAATTATAGCTACATATAAAGAATGTTTGAAAGAATTGTACGCAACAATACAATCTTCAATAAGGTTCCAGAGTTTATATGATTAATTATTACAGATTATTCTTTATAAGTCTCGTTGTATCATAATATTGAGCCATGCAACTTTGTACTCATCTAAAGCACAGAACAAGTAGCTTATACCATAAAGAGTATCTGGAATTTTTAAGCTGAAGTTTTGTGATGTCTGTCGACTCAAAACTATTTTAGATAAAAAATAAACCTTTTTGCTTCTAAAGCCAATTTTGATCACCAATATATCCAAAAAAAAAACAAAAATACCATCATAAAAAAAATACTGTATTGAAATGCCTAACGAAACCTGTTAAATAGACTATAATAATGACAATTTAGTAGATTCCCATCGTTGAATCCAATAAAAGGTGAAACATTTGTTAAAACTCTTATTTCTAAAATATGCTCTCATTTCCATAAATAATCACTTAATAAATCTAAACAAGTTCCAGATATCTAAAATAAACAAAGGATAAAAGGTAACCGTCTAAATGTTACCAGTATGTTATAAAAAATTTCTCGTATTAAAATACCTAAAAAATATTTTCATATTCCTTTTTGTAAAAGATTTCTCATATTAAAATATTAAAATATTTCTCTAAATAAAATATTAAAAGATTTCTGATATTAAAATACCTAAAAAATGTTTTCATATTCCCTTTCGTAAATAATAATTGGATAAATCTAAACAAGTTCCAGACACCTAAAATAATCAAACGATGAGAGGTAACCGTCTAAATTTTACCAGTATGTAACAAAAGATTTCTCATATTAAAATACCTAATTAATTATTTAAATTTTAATAATTAAATTTCTTTATAATACAACAAAGACGTAAATTGTTACTCCTATTTGGAAGAATTACAACTATTATAAATGTTTTCAACGAATAATTGTTATAATTATGTTTAATTATTTAAAATATAATAATTTATTGTTAATATCGAATTATAGTATGAGACATGTTCTAAATTATTCACTTTCAGGAAAATGCCCAAAGACGATATTTATCTAAACTTTGGTATGTTTCACAAGCAAATTAAATGTGGCAAATGCTTATGTTTATGTGAATTATTTACTTTAAAAAACTTTATTTGCAAGCAAACCGCTTTATAATTAATTGCATTATGAAATGTTGTTTACATATTATTCATAGATATTTTATTCGCTTGTTGAAATTTATCATCAATTGTGCTTGACTGTGTATTGATAATAATTGATCAGCAGGATAAAACTTAAATCAACGTTTGCACGAGGATTGCATGCAGGTATAAAAATAACCGTTGTATTTACCTCAAAACCAACGTCGAAGCATTCGTCATCGGGTACTAGGAATTCCCGGTGCTTCACAAAATTGTATTTACGCGTGTGTGAATTCTATGGACGCATGTACATGTGCATAATTATAATTGCGTATATGTTTATCTATGTACTATATATATGCCAAATACGTCATCGCTATTGCCACATTTGTACTTTCCACGCGCGATTGAGGATATTTGTATAGATTTGTTGTCAACTCATGTTATTTTTAATAATATATATATGTGTATATATATATATACATATATATATATATATATATATATATATATATATATACATACATATATATATATATATATATATATATATATATATATATATATATATCCTTATGTATATTTGTATATGCTTGGACCATTTAGCAATTACTAAGCAAATTGAAAAATTGAAATTTATTTCTTCTGAGAAAAGACTGACTTTCTAAAAGACTGCCTAGATATCTCATTGTCACTAACAGTTGCCTAATGTCGTCCACGTAAGTACAGACTTCAAAACATAAGGCGTATTTCCATCATTTGAAGCATGCTAACCATTGTCGATATTCGTGTAGTCAGAAATCGGCTTAACCCTTTGAAGCGTAATGGTAGTTTTCAGTGTTTCCAAAAATTCAGCATCACATTAGATACTCAGGAAAAGTGTTATTATTGTCAAACTACTTTAGAAAGCAATAGTTCAGGAAAGTTTTTTTTATAAAATGTAAATGAGGTACATTAGATATTAATCTGCCGAATTTATCCGTAATTATATTTGCGCTTCAAAGGATTAAGTACAGATCTTAAAATTTTCAAGTACATAGTGATCAAAAGAATTTGGGTGGTTAAGGTGACATAATTAATAAAGCTTTAAGTGTTATCTAATATCAAAAAGTGAAGGAAAAATACAATTGTTGCTACTGTGGAAATTGCTACTAATTGCTACTAAGTTGCTACTACGAAAAAATTTATAGAAATTATGTGATATAAAAAGTTTTTATATTACATCATTTCTATTTATTGTATTGCTCCATAATAAGTATTATGAAAGCATTACTATGATTAACAACATGGCAATCTATAGTAATATGTCACATAGTCTGATTGGTTATACTAAGAATATTACAGAAATAAATTTTCATCATTGGTCTGAATACATAATTGTGTCGTAAAATAATTCTCTAGTCTTGTTTTCGTAAAATAATTGTATGAAAAAATTAAGAGTTTTTATTGAATGTATTTGGTGTTAATTTTGTAGAAATTCATTATTTACAATTAAATGAAACTACGTGATGTAGTATTATTTCTTTCTTTAAGTTCTTTACCATAACCTAAGTTTCGTTGTATTACAACATTTTCATGTTGGTTGCTATTAACAAAGATATTTCTTTGCTAATACGAAACCTTCCAAAGAAACGAAAGTAGAAATAATGCTACATCACGTAGTTTCATTTAATTGTGAATTAAGAGTCTTTAATTAATTGAATGGTAACGTTCCATTATCTCAGCATGATTTTAAATACTCTTCTAATATTAGATGTTATATATTTCTTCGTAATTATTCTGCGACCAGACACCGAGTTTCGCATTATAACGCAATTATTTTATCCAGTCTTTCTGCAATATTTCTCTTTAATTCTCTCATTATTACTTTTGAAAACCTTTACTCAGTTAAATATTTTTTAATTCTAACTTAATTAAAAGTTAAAAAAGCATGAAACAATAACTTGCTAGATTTAACAAATTAGGAAAATTATTTTTCTTTTCTTTCCTAAAATCTTAAGATATTAAGTTCTTTTGTGATATTTCAGCTCAATTGATGTAATAGTCTTGAGGATAAATCATAAAAAGAGCTACTTCGCTAATGTACTGTTTTTTTTCACAGCTGTAATAAAATGTGTATGTAATTTTGTTAATGTAAATTTCGTGTATAAGCAGCCTGATTGTATTATTTGTTAATCTCACTGTTGCTCTCTGTGTAATAATTTATTTGTTGAAGTCGCTTAAAATATTTAATAATTATTAGATGCATATCTTAATTGATGTCGTTAGTAAAAGAAAACAGTCTATCAAAATATTTTAGAAATTATTTTTATTGCTATTTGTCGCTTACGCAATTCAGGGTTTAACAAATCCAATATACATTTTTCAGACACAATGTTGGCACCGGATTTCAAGGATTTCGCAAAGGAAATGACAGACTACATAGCTAACTATTTGGAAAATATACGTGACAGGTAAGTGTAGTCTTAATCCATTTAATTTCCACTGTGTTGCTAAACTTTAAAATAAAGGTCTTCCTTTATTCTATTCTTAATTTGTTTAAAAACACTGAATAATGAACTCATTTAAATAGCGTTATTTTTAAAATACAGATAATAAATTAATATTTTTTTTCAAATATATCACTAAAAACAAAACCTTCAAAAAATTCCCAACACTAAAGTCACACCAAACGTTCTCTCACACTTGACATTGACACCGCCACCCACGCAATCCCTGTCAAACCGTCGCAATAACAAGAGTCGAGATAAAGTGGGCGATGTGACGTAGCGAGCTCGTCGGCAATTACCCGTGAATGCATGCAATCAGAGCACTCGCCGGGAGTCCCCGGCGCACAGTGAGCTGAAATGGCTATATTGAGGACATTTTTTCTTCATTAAACTGAAATTACAATTACACTAATATATAGATAAAATTCGTTAAATGACATAATTTTCTGAACTTTATGATTTTCGAGGAAACATTATTTTCTTAGTGTTGATAATAATTGATCAAAAGGATAAAATTAAAATCAATGTTTGTACGGGGATGGAAATCATCTGTACCTTAAAAAAAGCGGAACCCTTATAAGATCTCTCATGTGTTTATCTGTTCGTCGATCATGGCCTACTTATTCAAGAAGTATGCAACATAGAAAGTTGAAATTTAGGGCATGGTATTACATCTTATTAACCCATAAATTCTGCACCAGCTAACTTTTTTCAGAAGCCTCGCCTTGAATTGAGCTCCAGAAACTTCACTAGTAATAAGTTGATTAATTTTGTAATTGATTAGTTGAATATGCGAAAGAATGTGGTAAAAACATTTGTTTATTAAAAAGTAGTAAAAATATATTTCTTTAAATAACAGATTCGTTCAATTTATGAATCCATATAGTGGGCAAGGCAAGGTAGGGAAGCGAGTTGTTCGATTCAAATAATTGAGAGACACTCATATAATAATATTAAAACAGCCACAAAGCGGAATTTCAATCAAAACATCTTATAAATTTAACTTCTCGTGTTTCGTTCCATACAAAAAAAATGTTTTCCTCGAAATCATTAAGTTTAACTTTAACAATTACAAATTACATTTTCAATAACAAATTTTACAATTTTTATTTAGACAACTATAATCTATCGCAATTAAATGAAGCTACGTGATGTAGTATTATTTCCACTTTCTTTAAGTTGTTTACCACGGCCTAGATTTCATTGTATTACAACATCTTCAGATGCGCTATTACCAAAGTATCTTTGCTAATAGCCCACCTGAAGATGTTGTAATACAACGAAACCTAGGTCGCGGTAAAGAACTTAAGGAAAGTAGAAGTAATACTAAAGTTAACGTCAAATATATTCAATATAATCTATCGATTAAATTAGTTGGAAATACAATTTTTTTTTGTGAAAAAAGGTCTCCCTATATATACATTTCGGCCCACTGCACTACTGTAGGGCGCCGACTAATGCGATTTGTGTTGTTCGATACAGAGGCGCGGCCGGCCCCGACGCGGCTAAGTTCGTAATGAGAATTAAAGTAAATTGCTACATCTATAGACAAATGGTCTATACTACTAGAAGCTAAGGAGACAGAGTATGAAAGGATTGTATTCGATGAAGACATAAAACATAATACACCACAATGAAGATATACCAAATATACGCGTCATGGATACTCAAAAAGTGTCTGAGATATATATATATATATATATATATATATATATATATATATATATATATATATATATATATATATGACACTTTTTGAGCATCAATGACGCGTATATTTGGTATATCTTCATTGTGGTGTATTATGTTTTATGTCTTCATCGAATACAATCCTTTCATACTCTGTCTCCTTAGTTTCCTTTCCAGTAGTTTAAACGATTTGTCTATAGATGTAGCAATTTACTTTAACTCTTATCTTTTATATACGTGTATTCTTTGACTCTCTATGTATTTTCATAATCCGCATGTGAACGCTACCGGAGTCACTTTTTTTTGCTCGTTTATATAAACATATAAAGTTTTTACTCAATATAACGTTGTTCGTGTATCATAAATCCAATAAAATAAAGCAACTCACATTTTTTATCAGTTTTACATATATAAAGGAAAACAATTTTTCAGTTCAAAATGTTTTCGCTACTTTTCAATTAAAATCTTTCCAGATTTTCGTCTGGTACCTAACTTTTAATAATATAGGGAAGGAAGGCGTCAGTTCCGATTTTGGGCGAATATAGGGTTACAAAAAGTGTCTCAATATATACGAATAGAACTCGTTTTACGAGGGTTCCGTATAAATTTAGGCATTTATAAACCTTTAAGTGTACATAGTATTTCTATTAAACTATTTGGAAGTATTAATTTTTCATAATGCCTACTGCCCACTGCACTTTTCAAAGGCGTAAAATCGCAGTGCATATTGAAAAAAATGTAATATCTAGGATAATTGTAATAGTTTTCCTATAATCTTCACATTTTACCGACCCTACTTTTCACGACTTTAGGTTCAGTACTAGGCACAAATTTGAATATGGATGCAGCAGAATCTGTGACTTCAAATAATGATGGATGAATCACGACCCATTTGGTACGAAAATGACTTCAAATAATGATGATCACAACCCATTTTGTTGGCTTTTATTAGGAGACATTGGTAGTTCCATTTTTCGTAATATTAAATCCAAAAATACTATATTTAATTATATTATCAATATAGTTCTCCCGTTATATAAAGATGGCGGCTACTCAAGCCACTGTTGCAAAATTTTGATAGCAATTGGTAGATATTAAACGGATAATTTTAAATATGGGCATTATTGAAGGCTGAGTCTTACTTGGTTCAAGTACCGCAGGTATACGTACTTCATAGAGGGTTTGAAAACACTACAATCATTAGCATCCAAGTCAATCGTTTTTTTAATAACCGTAGTTAAACAACATTTAGAATCTTTTAAGGAGTTAAATCTGTCATTTCATATTTAGGAAGGGTATCACGAGGCTAGCTCGTTTGAGTAATTCTGCTCTATATGCCCTGCAACGAACGATTAAACGCTGTACGGTAATTCCAACATTTTGATCCTGAACCAACTTTTTTACTCTGTCGTGTTTTGCTTAACTGTTATCCTATCTATCTCTGCAGACGCGTCGTTCCCGATGTGCAACCGGGATACCTACGACCGCTAATACCGTCCGCCGCACCGACCAAGCCGGAGAACTGGCATACCGTGATGGAAGACGTGGAGCGCGTCATTATGCCCGGCGTTACGCACTGGCATTCTCCGCGCTTCCACGCTTACTTCCCCACGGCCAATTCCTACCCCGCCATTGTGGCCGACATGCTGAGCGGGGCTATTGCCTGCATCGGTTTCAGTTGGGTGAGTTGCGGAATAGTGTTTATGTTATGTATACAAAAAGATAACTGTGTCATCCCGTCGCCATTATTTATATAAAAAGTAATTTGTATGTTAATGTTTATGCAAAATATTAGGTATTCATATATGCACCTACAAAAAAGACTCGTACCGTGCAATCAAATACTGAACTACTCCACACCATGATTCATTATTTAGTGAATTTTTCTTTTGTTTCTATCCAGATGCAACTCGAAGTACAGAAATAATGAAAAAAAGAAGTTAATTAGAAAAATCAGTTTCAAATTTTGACTTTAATTTTTACTACCAAAATAAACTGATAGTAAAACAGACAGTAAATTTAAAAAAATTAACTGCTTTTGTTTATTTATTATATATTATTCAAAGTACCCGCACATCGAACTTACAGGTTACCCCAAAGCGCTGGACGTCTGCAAACACTAAAAGTACAACAGTTCACATTGCACATAAAAACATTAATAATAATTAATGAAAAGGAAAAATCACACATTAATTCAAATTAACCATAAAACTAACTAATTATCAAACGTGATCTACTAAGCAACTCCATAATCGAAAGCCTCAAGCGGTTAATGGAACAGAAAAAGATTTCAAGATTTAGCGCCTCTCGCAATCGACGAGGTATTCCTCGTTGATTCGTATAAGTGCGTGAAAAACTGGTGGATGCTGCAGAATATTCGTGCACACTCTAATGAAATAAACTATGACTTCATCCTCTCAAGTAAAATTCAGACGCATAAACCTTACCACACACAAGACCGAGGGCTATCGACATGATTATTTAATAATTTATAAAAATGCATGATCAGAAGCAATTTCCGTTGGATTAGTTATATAATAAGTACATAAGTTGCTTCATGTGGAGATCACATATTTGCATACGTTCCAAGGATACTACTGGCTAAAAAATAAACAACGTCTTAATACACCTACTGTTATGGAAATCGTAGAAATGTTACATGAAGAATTCTAACACCTTTAGGCATTCGGACAGGTTTCAGAGATATGATTGTGAAATGTTAGATGGTTATCCATAATTGCACCGAGATTCCGCACGGATGATACACTTCAGAGCGCCGTTCCATTTAACTCATAATTCTGCATCAAGGGTACACGTTGACGGGACTACGTCGTCATTACACATTTGCTAATATTAAATTGTAGCTTGTTGCTTGGACTCCATTGAAATTCTGAGTCGATATCACTTTGAAATAACTCACAATTAGATTGTTTTCCTACACTCTAGAATAGTTTCAAATCATCGGCAAAGAGAAGGCAACAAGCAGTGCTAATAATCGAGGACAAGTCATTAACCGTAATGAAAAACAAAAGAGGACCTAAATTACTGCTTTGGTGGACTCCAGATTGAGTAATATATGGCCTTGTTCTGAAATTTTCAAACGGAATATGTATCCAAACTGAATATATATTTTTCTTTCAAGCCCGAAAGTAACTAGCGAAAAATTTTACTACAGTGGAAGACATCAATAATTTTACTAGGAGAATATCACTGTCAACTCGGTCAAATACCTTCTTAATATCAAAATAAGCCACGTCTACCTATCGTCCACCACCTAACTTCCTAGCAAAATAATCCACAAAATTAGTAAGATCAGTGATAGTAGACTGCTTAGGACGAAAACCGTACCGACAGTCCGTAAGCTGATACTGAACTTGAGTGTATGTGCGGCGATATAAATCGGCTTCAAATACTTTAAACAAATTATTTAAAAAAAACTAAAGGTATATATATATTTTTACATCAAACCTAGAACCAAATTTGAGGACAGGTTTTACCCAGGAAATCTTCCAAAAGAATAGATAAATTTCGGAACTTAAGATATATTTATTTTAAATGTAATCGGTTTGATGAAGATGTCAAAGCATGCCTTGATTAAGTACGGGAGTAGGTATATCAGAACCGTGTTAGCTATCCATTATTATTACATACATTCCGGTACAAATTGTAATCATGACATGTCAACTACTTAAGGTATTTTAACTCTCGACGGTTTTTTTGTAAATTAGGAACTAAATTTAGTCGTGATCAGAAAACTCATAAGTTATAGAATCTTGGCAGGAGTAAGATCAATTTTTTTAAGGAAAGAACAAAATTATAAAATAAATTGATTTCGATATTATTGTATAACTATTTTTTTTCTGCGTTCTCTTCATGCCGAAACTAATCCAAACACTCATCGATCCTCTGCAGATCGCGAGCCCCGCCTGCACTGAACTGGAGGTGGTAATGCTTGACTGGCTGGGTCAGATGCTAGGTCTGCCCGATGCTTTCTTAGCGCGTAGCGGGGGTGCTGGTGGTGGCGTCATCCAGGGCACTGCCAGCGAGGCCACTCTCGTAGCACTATTGGGCGCTAAAGCCCGCACCCTAAAACGGGTTAAGGAGGAGCATCCCGAGTGGAACGAGGCTGATATTGTGTCAAAGCTTGTTGGGTACTGTTCAAGTAAGTTGTATTAATACTTATTCTTACTATCTATAAACAGTAGTTGAAGTAACCTTTTTGGAGTTCTTGAAATTTTCATTAATTTATTTGATTGAAAAAAGATTATATGCTTTATCAGTACGTAAAAAGACACCTATTATTTCGTTAAATGTTTGTTCATATAGTATGTGGATTGAAAATTAAAACTTTGCTAAATCTTTTGCATAAAAACCAGTGTTTTTACATAAAACCAGTGGTAAATCTTTTGCATAAAAACACGCTAGGAAATATATTTTGTCAATTTTATACAAGTACAGTTATAAAAGCAAAGAGGCAACATGATGGATTTTTTTTTTTTTTCAAAAATATATAATGCTCAATCGTAGCAGTAATTTATATTATCAGAATAAAATCATCCTCTTTTATTTGGTACTTAAATGATTTTTTTTTATTTTTTGCCAGCGGCTTATTTCATTTATATTTTTTTCCCAATTGTGAGCATATCTGGCTCCACGATCATAGGACTGATATATTTTTCGTTATTTTTAAATTTGTCGACTTCCTGTTCATAAAACACAAACCTTTTTAACAGATAAATAAAATATAAGTCACTCTCATTTGCAGTATGTAAGTAATTTAAAAGTAAAACCTTATTTAAATTAGATTGTAATTAGTTTAAACACATTGTAAATAAACAGAGAAAGATATTATTTCTCAATTTTTTCACGTCTTAACGCTTAATAAACTATGCAATACGGAATCTTTCATGGTAACACTATCAAAAGTGATCTAGTAGGGTTAAACAAACAGCAAGACATTTTAAAAACGTTCGACTTCTACTCTCTACAACTTATTGAAGCCCTCCTAACTTATTTTTAATATATCTTTAAAGTCTTTATTATATTTAAAGATTGGTAAGAAATACCGCTCAGTGTCTTTTGTTTATATATTAATAAAATCCATCTATGGTCTAAATTACATATTTATAAGCAAACCTTTTTCGATTAAATTTGAAGAACATAATGAAAAAAATACTATAAGTGTTTGTCGATAAATTAAATCTTAAATAAATAAATACGTAATACCAATTTTAATGACGAATAACCATTGCAGAGCAAGCGCATTCATCAGTGGAACGTGCCGGTTTGTTGGGTGGTGTGAAACTGCGCCTGCTCGATACCGACAACAAGAGGCGCATGCGTGGATCCACCGTCGCCGACGCAATCAAGGAAGACCGTGCCAAAGGCCTTATACCATTTTATGTGAGTACACTTCTTCAATGAATATGTATAATAGAAACCTCTTCCTTAGTTGGCTCATAATAATGCAAATTTCAATCGACCAGGTGGTGGCAACGCTAGGCACAACCGGGTCCTGCGTTTTCGATGCATTGGAAGAGATAGGCGAGGCCTGCTGTGAAATGGACGTGTGGCTGCATGTTGACGCAGCCTACGCCGGCTCTGCCTTCATCTGCCCTGAATACCGCCACTTCATGAAAGGCGTCCACCTAGCTGACTCCTTTAATTTCAACCCACACAAGTGGTTGCTCGTTAACTTCGACTGTTCCGCTATGTGGCTCAAAGAACCCGGTTGGGTTGTAGATGCGTTCAACGTAGATCCTCTATACCTTAAGCATGCACAACAGGGTTCCGCGCCCGATTATCGCCACTGGCAAATACCTCTGGGCCGCCGCTTTCGTGCACTCAAGCTCTGGTTCGTGCTTCGGCTATTTGGAGTCGAAAACCTACAGGCTCACATTCGTAAGCAAATCGCACTTGCGCATCACTTTGAAAAGCTCTGCGAAGGTGACTGCCGCTTCGAAATCACCGAAGAGGTGACAATGGGACTTGTTTGCTTCCGGTTAAAGGGGTCGAACGAGCGGAACGAGGAGTTCCTGCGAAGGTTAAACGGGCGCGGCAAAATTCACCTAGTGCCGTCTAAAATTGACGACGTTTACTTCCTACGTTTGGCGATTTGCTCCCGCTTCACCGAAAAGGAGGACATAGATTTTTCGTGGGCGGAAGTGAAGGAAACCGCCGATGAGCTGCTTGCTGCTGGCCAGTGAGTGTCCCGATAGGATGCCGTAATCGTAGCTTTTGCTTTGTTTATTTAGTTCAATTGTAGGGATTTCATTGGTAGAGGTCATAATCAACCGCGTCTGAGTCTCCTACCGTAATTAGTCTTCCGTCGTAAAAACGCTAGATTACGAGCAATGCCTATGAGCGCTTGATGTAATATTTTTAATTTTTAGAAAATAATTTTACTTATATTTTGTAAATACGCAGTCGAATCGTTCCTTGTACAATACATCGCAATTATTTTGTCTAATGTTAAGTTATCCAAAGTTATATTTATTATTCTGTACATTATGTTTCGCGATATTACCATACAGCGTGTCTATGTATAATGACGATTAACCTATATTTTATTATTATGAATAAATATAATAACTTCGTTGAAGCTTTTTATTTTTTTACTTTGTTTAGATATATGTTCTTTTACAAGAAAACCAGTATATTACTTATACCCATCACGTAATGATTGAATAAATTTACAACTAAATGATCTATAATGTGAAAATACGAAAATATAAATTGCAACTTTTTCTGTTAACAGAAGCTGAACCAGACTATTTTTAATTCCATTTTGTTCTATTGTACATTTTTATCGTTGACGCCTATTTTGCCCTTTATATGATTTTTTTAATTACGACACTTTGCAGCATTGGGAGTAACAGAATTTTTTAATACGTTAAAAAATATCTTCTAATGCTTTACAAAATTCAACTGGTCCACGACACAAATCAACCTGGTCAACCTTCGATTTTAAGCGTGATACTGGAAAAACTATATACCATATTTTTTGGAGAGAACGTTGTTTTCTCTCCATCAATGATTAGCGAGGATAACTGACACGTCCCTCCACTGCATGATGATTAAAATGTAGTATAACGATATAAGTAGTGCATGCAATAATAAACGCCAGGTCCGTCTTTGCCAATGATAAGTATTTTCGATGAAATTTAATCAATCTAACAGTTTATTTTGTACAAATTGTTAACAATCACCTGCGTGGCCTTTGTAATATGAACTCCACCTGCTGGCAGACCGCGCAGTGGGAAAGGTAGTTATTGATAAATTCCCTAAGCCTATTGAGGGTTAGTTGTTTTTGTGGTTTAGTCCAAAAAATAGATACAGAATTTTGGCTGTCAGAACTTAATTATAGTGTCGATAAGAAAGTTAGCTGCGATATAGGTCTTTATTTAAATAACTGACAATTATTTAATATTTATTTTGAAGTATGCTTTTACATTAATTGTATAAAAATATTGACGACGTTAGATGAGCCAAACAGTTTTATTATGTTGATTAACATATTTTTAAAGAAAGAATTTCTTCTCTCTAAAAGAAAAGAATTATTCATAATAACCGCGAAACAGACGGACCAGTTATTTTAGTTGTTACTTGATGTTTCAGACAAGAATGTCTATTTAGCATAAATTACCAATTTTCATTTCATATCCCCTTTCAATCAAAAAATATACGCTCGGATTTAATTTAAACGAGTTGATTATCGAAGGACGTTCGAACTTGAATTTTTCACACTAGTTTTTACTTCAGCTGCATACTTATATGTAATAGTAATAACCGATGAGGTCATCACTGCCTTCGTCGACTATTATATACTGGTCAATATGGGAGCATCTGTAAAACACACGGCCTTGTATGCTTCATCTGTAATGGTACATATGAAGCATAAATGGCCATGTGTTTTACACACGATTCACAAACTTACTCTCCAGATTGACTGAGTACGATTGTGTGAACAGTATAAATCGTACTTGGCCGCCTTCGACTAGGGTGCTCGCTTCGATTTTGATTTTTAGCCCGAATCAAAGGAATACAAAGGACATAGAAATATTTGCGGTTTTCCAGGTCACTTTTTAGACCCAACATTTAAAAAGTCAGTTTTAGGGTAATCAGGATATAGTGATATGACATAAATGTGCGTACATAGATATGCGAAGTGGCGTTTCACAAATAAACAACAGAAAGATATCAAGATTTGGATTGCCATTCTTACTGAAGACTCGTACTAATGTTATGTGTTTGCTCTCAATTATAATACACATGGTGTCTAAACGAGAATCTTTGTGGATGTCTTTACTTCTTGAGAGAATCTGTGAGCTCCTTTGACCATAACTCCTTTGAAGTTTCCATGACACTCACTTTCAGTGGATATGGTTATAAGTAGATTTCCTTGCTTTCCAGTAATACAGAAAGTCGGTGATTCGTCTATGTTTCTGAATGGGTAAACCGTTAACACACAGCGCATTTAATATACCATGGGTTCAAATTTGACTGCGCTCTTGGGCCAATATATTAGATAGACCAATTTATCCCTTCCCATCCATCGAGAATAGCACTGAAAGTCCTTAGAACTGACTCTTTGTAATAATGGTAGTAAGAAAATAAACTATTAAAAAAATTAATTAAATTATTAATAAAAAAATTAAATCAATTTTATTGATTTAATTTTTTTAAATATAATATATAATAATATAACATATATAATATATATATGTATATATATATATATATATATATATATATATATATACATATATATATATATATATATATATATATATATATATATATATATATGTATATATATATAATATATGTAATAATATAAAAATGTAACATATAATATATAATAAATTGGCGGCAATTTGATAATTGTGTGTATCACGTCACGAAAAAAATTTCATTCGATGATTTTTTTATGACTTCGTCATAGTCTCAACAACAAAATTACGATCGACTGCAATTTATATTTTATGATGAAGCCCTATCCCGTCCTACCGCTTGCAGCTAGTTTAATGAGTTCAAGGGTGATCGTACCAATAAACGAGTGTTCATTTGCGTGATGGACGTCCCTCAAGAGTGGCAACTAAAGGTAACATCAATACATGATAAGCACTGACGAATGAGTAATTTATCGACAGAGTCCAGCAAGTTTAGGGTTTGGTATGAGTCAAATAAAGAAAATTCTATATGAACTTTATGCTAGGCAACCCTATGATTCCCTATGATCCTATGGCAACCCTGTGAAAAACACCATCGCATTGATTGGTGTTGCAAAATGTTAGCAGAATTGGACGGAGAACAATCAAATTCTATTATGGATGAAGAACGCTGGATATACTACTACGAAACTGAAACTAAGAATCATTCTGTGCAATGGTTCCTTCTGAAAAGTAACCTATAAAGGTGAAGAAAGGATGAAGAGCTGGAAAAAAGATGATAGCCTTAATTTACAGACATTTTATACAACGATTGTTCTTGAAAATAAAGTAATAATTATCGCAAGCTGATATACCACCAATGCTTTAGAAACAGTGCCGGAACAATGCCCTCGTAGTAGAATCTTCCTTCATCACGACAATACCTCTGCATGCTCAGTCAGACAAACGACCGAATATTTGACTACATCGGGTGTAGAAATGGTGGTCTTCGTTCATACAGCCCCGACCTCGCACAATGTTATTTCCATTTATTCCCAAGATAAAAGATAAACTGCGAGAAATACAAAGACTTATTCTATAGACCATCTCAGTTTTAAAATTCCGCGTAACCTAAATTGAATTGTGTGTGCGTAAATCTACTTTAGTATAAGTTTAGTAGTTTTCAGTAATATCGTCAAGGATGTCGATAACCTTTGTATAATTTTTACAGATTCTATTTTCAAAACTTTTAATTTATCGATATAACTAATTATCGATATAACTAACTTTTCAATTGAAGTAACAAATGTTTATAAATTAAAAAAAAAGTTAAATCAAATTAAAGAGTATTTCATTTTCTTTGAATATTTCATTTTCATTCAGAAGAAATAATTTGTTAAATGAAATAATTTCACTTTTAAAATTAATGGCCAAAATGTTTTAAAACAAAAAAGTTATAAAATTTATGTTAATTAGTATACGAAATCATAAATAATTAAAACAAATTTAAAGTCAATTTAATTTATTGTATCTTGTGTATCAGAATTTCATAAATGAATGTTTTAAAAATAAATATTATCAAATTTAATAGTGTAATATAACTTATTTTGTTATTGTAACATCAGTAGTTAAAATAATTAATTTGAAATTATTCATCAGTAGCTCGACAGTCCTCGGTGGACTTTGACCTTCTCAAGTAGACTGTTCCAAGCCCTCCTTCTGGACGCCACGGTTTTCCAGTTTGTTACGTTGGGAGCATCGAAAACACTTTGTAGACAGTCGCCCACCTTAATTTGGGTCTTCCTCTTCCCCTTGAGCCAATTGGTTTGGTCAAAAAAATTCGTTTTATCGTTTTATCTTCTTTCATTCTAATTACATCTGGTTCTTTAAATAAACGGTTAAGTTCGGCATTCGTTCTCCTTCTCCAAAATCCATTGTCAAAAAAGCCACAAAAGATGGGTCTGAGGATTTTTCGTACGAAAATTGCAAAGGTTTTTTCACCAGTTTGGGACAATATCCACCTTTTAGATGCATATGTAAGTACTGATTAAGCTTTTATATAATAGTTTAGTGTCTCTTCTGATATTATTGGGTTTCTGAAATCTTCTTAGCCCTTGAAAGCATCTGTTCGCTGCAGTTGTTCATCTCCTCAGTTCTGAAACCAAATCGTTGCCAGTGTCGATTTCAGATCCAAGGTAGATGAAGGAACTCACCCTTTCAAATTTGTAATCACCGATTTTAAAATGCGTGGAGAAGTCAGAGTTGGTCAATAATTGCATGTACTTGGTTTTGATCTGGTTTATTGAGCGATACATTTTTTGGCCTCTCTTTCTAGTGCTAGAAATGCCTGTTTGAGGTCTTTTTGAGTTCTAGCAAAAACATCAATGTCATCCGCGTATGCAATAATTTGTACAGATTTAGAGAAGATCGTGCCTCTTGAGTTGATTTTTGAATCTCTAATAATCTGCTCAAGAGCAATGTTGAAATGCAGACACGCTAATGCATCACCTTTGCTATTTCAACTGGTTCAGAAAGGCTTCCTTGAATTTTAACTATAATTTTCGTGTCAGTTAGAGTGAGGGAAATCAACTTAACCAGTTTATCAGGAATGTTGAATTAATTAAGAGCCTCGATTAGGCATTCTCTATTGATACAGTCGTAGGCCATTTTGAAATCGATAAAAGGTGATAAGTATTTATTTGGAATTCTCTTATTTTCTCTAAGATTTGCCGGATGTTAAAAATTTGCTTAGTTGTGGGTCTATCTCTTCTGAATCCGAACTGGTAATCATCAATGATGTTTTCGGCATAAGAAAAAAATATATTGAAGAATATGTTTGAAAATATTTTGTGCATGGCACACAGAAGACTGATTCCTCTGTAGTTGGAGCAGTCCAGAACATTTTTTTATATATGGGACAGACTGCACTGAGCTTCCAATTTTAGGGAAGTGTCTCGGAGTTGTACACTGCTCTAATTAAGTGATGGATCATTTTCTTACCCTCTGTTCCTGAATTTTTTAAAAATTCTGACGGAATAGTGTCTGGGCCAGGGATATTGTAGTTTTTAATTATTTTAATACCACAACCTCGTCTTTATTTAACACCACAACCTCATCCAGCGACGGTGGTGCAGCGAGGTCTTGTTTGTTGCTTTGAATAGAGTGATCAGTATTTTATTCAACATTTTGTGGACGATCCATGTTGAGAAGATTCCGAAAATGCTCGTTCCATCTTTCAAGGATTTTTACCTTGTTACTGAAGATTTCTCCATTCTTATTTCTGCGGAAGGCTGTTCTCGGCTTGAAATCCCTGTGACCAAAGTTTTTCTCACGAAAGAAAGCTCTGCTTTCATTTGATCCTTTAAGATGTTCAACATCTCTGAATATATCATCGTGGAATTTCCTTTTCTCCCCCCTTGTATTCTTTTTTCTTCCCTTCATTCTATCATCTTCATCATATCTTCATCATCTAATTCGAAATTATATTTGAATCGTAATCGAATTTCAAAAATATTTACTTTTTCATGAAATAATTTAAATTTTTACAATTATTTATTTAATATTGTGTTTTAAAGGTTGTTCCATAAAATTTTTGCTGTAATTTGAGGTACATTATTATAATTTTTTTAAGTTTATTAAATCTTACGATTTAAAAAATAGAAGTGCGAAAACGCGGGTTTATTTGCATTTTGAAAGACAATTAAAAATATTCACTGATATCCCATTTGATGAAGTAGGCGAAAAAATATATCTCGATTTTCCATGAATTAACTAAACATATAACGATACAAAATTTGTACATTCACAAAATATTTAAAAGCGATATAATTACTGCACTGTACTATATGCGCTAAAGATGAATGCTCAAAGATGATGAAATTATAAGGTCCCTAGTTTACTAAGGAACTCTAAAAAGAGCAAAGCCTGAATTAATTTCATCGACAAAACTATCAATAGTAAGATTTAACACTAGTATAAACGTCAAACAAATATTTTTACTTAAAAACTGGGTAAGTCATGATTTTTTAACGTGTACCTTCATTTGAGGTGTAATTAGGCGTATTATTATGTAGATTGTAATATGTAAAATAATTATTTCAATGCGGGTTTTTAAAAACAAGTACAAAAAGTACACTATCAACTCATTACATATTACCTGTGAAATGTGTATTTATCTGACTTATTTCTATTTGTAGTACCGCATTCCATAATAGAACACATCATCATTGTTCTAGGTTATAATAACTGACAAATTCAAAATCACCAAAAACAGAACACAACACAACTTTCCACCTGCCACTTCGTTTAAAAAAAATGGATTTAACGGTTTTTATTTCCCTATCTGTTCATAACACATGACATCGCTATTATGCACCATCGCGCTAGCTCTTATTTTTGTTCTAAATATCGTTTTTTCGGTAATTGCCGTCGAGAAGGCAGGGCCTTTTCGAAAAGGCCCTAGGAAGGACATCCAAAGAAGAGAAGGCCGACCGCTCTCTCAGTAGTTTCATCGAATGAAACAATGCAAAGGACCACGGAGGCTATTTCGAAAAATTAAATAAATTCTGAATTTATTTATTGATTCCATTTATGATATTCTAGAAACCTTCGGTATCACCTCTCGTAGCAGAAAATTTCAAGTAAGTATTCGAATGGAAACCTGCTGTACAGTCAGTGTCTAAATACACATGCGAAAAGTTCTAAAAATAAATTAATTTTAAAAGTGAAAGTCGTAATCACAATTGCACTAAATACACTTGTTAGCTATTTTCACAATAACCTCGGTATATACAATTATAAACCAATACCATGCATGATGCTTCCCGGTGCTTCCTGGAAAGTTCTGCATTTGTTGCTTTCCGAATAGTTTTACGACCACTGTACCGTCCACTTTTGTATCACTTAATTACAAAGTGTCCCTGTGTGGAAATGTTTCCATGGTCCTTGCCTCTTTGTATGAATTAGGTTCAAAACTCTACTTTGCATGTTAAAAAAGACGGCTTCGGGGCGACTTTTGTGCATATTGCGCATTATCTGAATTATCCGACCGTATAATTAATGACCTAATCATTTCTACATATGCACTAAGTTATAGTAAACCGTAAAAATATAACAATTTTTCTCCATACAACGACATAGCATTCTTTTAGCTTAACATTTATATCTTGAGTTGTGGGCCGTATTCTGTCCTGCAAATAATGAACGGTAATAATGCTGTAAATTATAAACGCCAATAATAGGCCATTCTGCATAATATTCGACTCATAATGCTGTGGTATACGATGTACAGTTCAGGGATTCTACTGGTTTATATTATTCCTTGCGCCAAGTTATTCTGTGAAATAAACGATAATCAAGCAATAAGGTAAGCTCGTATTCTGTCGATGAAGAATAAGGTAAGCTCGTATTCTGTCGAAAAGTATTTTTTAAATTAATAACCCAGGCAACATTTTCTTCGATAAAAGTTATTTGAATAATTTCTTTTTAATAACTTCCGAACGTGATGATTTAGGATACATGACTTTAAAATAAATATGGAACAACAAAATATCATGTAAGACACGTTTTATCTGATTGTAGAAAATAATATCTAATGAGGTGTAAAGTCAACATTACAAGATGGAAATTAATTAAACAAAGTGAGAAAATTGAGTGACTTTAAAAAGCCATTAATTAGATTTAACCTATCTATGCTAATAAAACTATTTATTTGTATATTCCTTTTAGTCAAAATATAGTTTTTCAAATTATACAATATTATTATATATTAATACAATATTCATTATTACTTTATTCCTTAACTCCAGACATATGGAGTGTTAATGTATAGACATTATTTGGTAAAAAAATAAATGCAATAAAAAAAATATAATTAAAAATATAACTATACTGTTTTTTCTTACACGGCAATTTTTTAAATTAATATCATTTAATTATTTGCAAATGGAAGGGTTATTTTGGTTTTTAAGGCATTAAATGAACCATAAAACAGAATAAAAATAAAAGAAGAATATTCGAAGAGTGGGGTGAAACATTCAAATACTGGTAACATTGTACGAAATGTTTCATTAATCCCCACTATGCCAATCGGCAAGGTTCTTGGACAAAGCTATTCGGCTTTGCCGGAATAGATGCTCGCCCCTATCAAAACCCACTTTTAGTACTAAAAGGTATTTTTCCTACTAAGTTAATAATTACGGAGAGTTCACATGTGTTTCCCAATCAGTTATTTCGAAACTAAGTGAAAAGAAGATCAACTTTTAGTAGTGTCTGCTACAGTTATGATTGATGCAAGTTTTGTAAAGTATCGTAATTTCAAAAACAGACTTTGGATTCATCACGTCAGCGAAGTCGAAATAAGTGCGGTTCAAGTATTTTGATAAAATATTTTAAATTAGATCACACCTATATTCCAATTGCAAATCATTAGTTGACAGATAAAACCATAGCCAAGTTAGTTTATTTTGACTATTTCCACTGTAATATGTCGTATTGTATTATACTGTAATGTGTCGTATGGTATTATACTGTAGTGCTGCTGATGTTAAAACTAATTTTATTTTGCAAAACAGAGCAGTCCAAGATAACATGAAATCTCAAGAATCGTTGCAAGATATTCACAAGTTGGCAAATATTCTATATTTTTTTGGTCATTATATATCTACGAAAATCTCTATGAAAATCTATGAAAATTATTTATTTAAAAAGAATTTAAATTACTTTGTAAAAAAGTATGACATACACGCGCTTAATACAAGAAAGAAAAATAAAATTAATAAATATAAATTTAGATTACAAGTAACTAATAAATCTTTCATGGGTAATGGTGTCAATTTTTTGCACAATATATCAGCAAAGCTTTCCGTGGTGAAATGCAAATCGCATATTAAGCACGTGTTTATTTCAAAGGCACATTGTCGTGTTAATAATTATGTGGATAAAAAGATGCGTGAAAGACAATATAACTCTGCACATTTTGGCTCTGATAAAGAAGGCTTAAGCTGGGCTTTCATTGGGTATATATATATATATATATATATATATATATATATATATATATATATAACATATCAAAACATTAAACACCACAGATAACGTCATTCGGAAGCTTAAAACACAAAAAAGAATATCTCGTGAAAACTCTTTGCTCGTCCGTTTAACGAAGGCTGATCTGTTCCAGAAATTTGAAAACACACGAAGAAAAGTTTTTGGCAAGGAAGGTACAGTATGGGACGCCCTCCGGATGCAAAAAAACTATTTGGAAAATTGTCAAAAAAGTACCACTTTCCACAAAGGAACACCGGAAAACTTGTTTAAATTTTGCAAAACAGTATGGCAATTGGACAGAACGGCAGTGGAAAAACATCTTATTTTTGGATGAAACAAAAATAAATCGATTAGGTTTGGGCGGAAAATAGTATGTCTGTTGACCTGCTAACCAGGCATTGAATAATTGTTAACCTGCTAACCAGGCATTGAATAATTGTTGACCTGCTAACCAGGCATTGAATAATTGTTGACCTGCTAACCTAGTAAAAACATTTACATAAAAATATGTGGAGCATGGAAGTGGAAACATTAAAGTTTGAAGGTGTTTCTCTCAGCATGGCGTTGGAGCAGTAATCAAAATTGATAGCATGTTCAATCAATTCAAATATTATAAAATACTACGCTTCCTTATGCCAAAGATACGTTGCTAGTTGTATGGAAGCTTCAGCATGATATGACCTTAAGCACACTACGCAGTGAAAACGTTTCTGTTTGAGCAACAAATCATTTATGACATTGGCCTGCTAACAGCCCGCGTTTAAATCCTGTAGAAAATCTTTGGAGCGAAATTAAGATTAATATAGCCTCTAAAAGAACAAGCGATCTGAACGCAATCTATGAAGCCTTTGTTGAATCTTGGAACGCTATTCCTATCAATAGGTCAAAATGTAATAAATTCCATGCCCCGGTCGGTGCAAGGCAGTTATTGCACCCAAGGGCCGTTCCACGAAAAATTAATCGATAGTATTTTAAACAGTATAAACGTATTTTTAATTCGTTATAATTGTGACTAATAAAATTGTAGCATACTATAATAAATGTTCTTAATTAACCTGTTTTTATATATTTGTCCTAACAATACGATTAAAGTACAAAGTCTATGTAAAATAAATTAAATTATCAATTGAGGTTTCGTGTTTTGAATTATTTAGTACAATATATTAAAATCTACAAAACTGATTATATTTTGACCTCGCTAAATGTTAAAATCATAAATGAAAATGTAAAGTGTCACCTAATTGTTTACACAATAGTGACGTCGTTCTTAATATATATATATATATATATATATATATATATATATATATATATATATATATACACACATATATATAAATTTACATAAAACATGTATGCCTAAAGCTATTTCTAATAAAATATCATGCCCTTATTTTTATCTTTCTATTCTAGCAATCTAAAGTCCAATCAACAGAAATGGACGTTCATGATATATACATATAACATAGTAACAGTTTGTCCACACCGTTTTAGAAAAAAAAACATACAACTTATTTAAATTACTTGTTAATACATCCTGATTACGAATGTCGACAATACATATTTTGAGACAAAACACCACAAGTCGGTCGGTTCTGGAATCAGCAAACTGCTTCGCCTATTGTAAGTTAGTCTAGTACTTATTCTACGCTGTGAGAAAAAAACTACGAGACTTGATAAAAGATCTTACTGATTACCATTAATTATTACAAGAGCCAGGGTATTTTTCTGATTTTGACCAATCCAAATTTTATCAATACCCTGACATTTATATCGTTATAATAAAAAACAAATTGACAGAGAATAGGAGAGTGATGTCAGTGAATTATTATAAAGTTACTTTAAGAACATTCGGAGAAAAAGGTCGTAAAATAATTAGCTTCTTCAAGAAGTTAATTGTAAGCTAATTGTATTCTGTCATTGCACAGTAGATCAATCGGGAAACATATTTATGAATCAAGATTTTAAGAGATAAAGTACGAAAAAGAAAACGATCACAGTTTTAAACATTATTCAAGCTGGTAAGAAAAAAATTAGTTAAGGATCCTTCACATCTTCTTACAACCACAGATAGAATTCAAAGTTAAACAAAGCTAAGCCTGTAAAACATCTTAGTCGATTATATCCTCTGTATTCATTGTAATAAAAATATAAATCCCGTGGTTACTCTAACTACATATGTAGACATGGCTTTCGGGAAATTAAAAAAAATACCTGAAGATAACTTTTCGAACCAAAATTTGTTGCTATTATAAGTCGCTTCTTGAAAAATAATTACAATAGTTTAAATCTGAATATACTGTATTAAAATTAATAAAGTGTTATACAAAGTTAATTTACAAAGAAACAAACCGCTAATAAAATAAATATAATGGTTATAAGAGATCACAAATTCTTAACACTTGAACAATGGCTACTTAAAAAAAGTCAAAAAATGTACTGGAAAACTCGTTTGTTTTTTCCCTTACTAGCTATTACGATATTTGTGTAAAATAAAGATTTCAAACCAGATATGGATTTACTCGGACGTCTATCTAAACGTGAAAATGGACAAAATTTATTAAATATTATCTTCCATAAATGTATTGCATGAGCGCTTTGTCTGTTCCAATTTTTATAGAGTTTTAAATACTTGGTTTTACTTAGGCGGAGGGGGTCCCCTGAATTTATTGGTAAGTTGAATAATTCTCTCGGCTTCTCGAATACCACTCAAGCGAGCCCCGTGAACAGTTGCAAAGTGTCCAGGTACAGTTGCCTCGCCAGCAAACAAAAGAATGGGCGGCACCGGTTCACAGGGCCCTGGCAAAGGCGCTCCAAGCTCACACTGGTGACTTACGCAAGCCTTCACACTCAAGTACGAATAGGAGCCGCAAAAATGGGGGTCTGTCGCCCACTTCGATCTCAATAAGGCACTCGGATACGGTATCGATGGATCCCCCGTGAACTGTCGTAAAAGTTTTGTCATACCTTCCGCCACGTCACGATCCGATACCAGTTCCATTTGTGCAGCTTCTGGCCCAGAGATCCATGCACATAGTACGTGCTTGCTCCCGGGCATTTCTTCCACTGAACACACACCTCGAGTCCAATCTCCACGCTGTCTCAGCTCTTCTGCCGACCACGCCAACTTAAGATTGCCTTCGTGCCAAACCCAAAATGGGCGGCAATATTCTAGAAATATTTTGTTGCAGAGTCCGTATCCGAGGGACGTTATAGCATTCATTTTAGTAGCGGGCAGCGTAGGACAAAACATTTTATCAGCTTGGCATTTTAAACATCCCAATGAAGTTGTAATAACTACGTAATCTCCTTTGAACTCTTCTCCATCACAAGCTTTGACTAACACTCGCGGCCCCTTACCTTGCACCACACCCCAACGAATCATATTCACAGCTTTGTTATAACGAATAGTATGATCTGGTATATCGCGTAGTAATGGCGCTAGGACGCCTACGTAACCTAGTGGTACGCGTACATGGCCGCCCGGAATTTCGATGTAACTACCGAATTGGTCGGCGCTAACGAGCGAAAGGTCGTCTCCGCATCTATTTCTCAACACATTTGTCATCCCAAACATGACGCGAGCCGCGTCATATCTTTGTTCCTCAGGAAAGTTGTGCAACTCTTGTTGAATTCTTAAACCCATAAAGTTTAACAATGTTCCATGCTGCTTCGATGCGCCCATGCAAAATAAGTTGGCAGCTTGTTGTTCGATTTGGCGAAATGTGTGATAAGCAGTTATCGTTACGGGCAAATCGATAGCTCTACCTTCACTAGTACAGAATAGTCCCCGTGATGGATCATTGCGGCACAATGGCGATGGAAGAAGGCTTTCTTGGGAAGCCAACGTATAGATAGGATTAGCTAGACACGCTCCGTAAATCCACTGGGCGCCTAATTCTGCTACCACGTCTCCTAACCAACAGGAATGTATTCGTCCGCCGGGTCTAGAAATAGAGAATCTCTTAAATCAGTTATGTCACAAAGAATAAATAAATATAGATACGGCGCATTTTTTTCTTATAGACTTGGGCTTTTGTCTCTTCATATATTTTTCACGAGACGGAATTCTTGATTGGAAATATGATGTATTTAATATTGGACCAATTAACGTTTAAAGCATATTCAAATACCTAAAAATTTGATATTTTTTAGATATTAAAAGCGGCAATTGCGTCTGTTTTTATATTTCAATGAGAAGCAGTGCGTTTCTAATCAAATTATTTATAATAATAGCTTCATTATAACTACTGGTTTTTTATAAATTATTCTGCCATGAATATTGTATACATAGAAGTAGATACCAATTTTGGAAATTCACCTATCAGTGGCTTCGAGTATCGTAAAATTTCTGAGGCCACATTGCACTAGACGGTGAGCCGTAGAAAGGCCCGCCATCCCAGCTCCTATGATGATAACCTTTGGCTCCGGATCACACGGGTTTAACATGCATGTTTCCATAATACATGTTTGGAGATTTTTTGTGGCACTTTTTTTGTCTTTTGTGCATCTTTGCTCTTCACTGCATTCACAACTGTAATGTCTTGAAACTGATATAATTCTAAAATGCAGAAAGGTAAAAAGAGTTTAAATAAGTTCTATGCTGTTTAATTGACTCATTTTATTTCTTATTATAAAAAGTGGTTTCAGAGATAATATATAGTAACTCTAACCAACCTGACAATTGTCAGTAGTAATGACAATTAATAATTTAAATCTCATCCGCTTCAATGGGGATTATTACAAAGTTTTTGAAATCATAAATTACATTTGTAAAATTAGCCGACTTACCTTGTGATTGATTGTAATGAATTTCTTAATAAACTTAATAATTTTCTTTGTGATAAACTCATGTCGTAATTTTGTTTAAAATTTAGCGTGCCATCAAGAACAGAAGATTTACTATTTTGTTTTATTTTTTTTTCTCTATCCCTTTTGAAGCAGATAATTAATGTATTTAAAATGTCACCAAATAACAATGAAAAATATCAACTTACGATGAAGAATTTATATTTTTGTTTAGTCTTATTTTTTCAGTTGATAACTTTAACCGCAGATGCTCGAACATGGAATTGGAATATAATAAATACGTTTACTTTAAAATAAATGAACCGAGTTACAATGATGTTTGCTTGCGTTTCCAAACAATAATTATTATGACACCAAATAGATCCTAGTAATTAGTTTGAAAATAAATGTAATGTAATGTTTTTACATATTTTTTTTATATATTTTAATTCTAATGTCCGTATTCGTTAACAGCCGTCGCGTAAAGCGCCCATATTCATTTCAGTTTGACTGCAAAATATCTGCTGATTCAGCACATACAATTAGAATTTTCGAGGAGTCCTGATATTACTTCCCTTCTCTTAGTTAATCATAAATTACAGCATGCGTGCAATAAATGTATTAGTACAATGGGTATAAAACTTGAAGTAATTATTGTTTATGTCTACACACCAGAGAAAAATCTAAAAGTCCAGTTGATTTATTGGCGCATAAACAAAATAATTCAATGGAACTATTTTACCGATCACTTTATAATCACCATTAAACAATTGTTATTAAATATTTAAATACATATTTTTTAAATAGAAAACTATATTATCTATGCATAAGTTATGATGGATACCTCAGATTACAAACATTTCCTGAGATGGATACAGACAGAGCTATTAATTTTCTTATATTTGCGTTTTGTTCGTGTAACGCCATCTATGCGATGTGTGGTTAGAGTTTGTGACATTCTTGTGACCATCTTGTGACTTCATCGTAAATATATACACATATTATCTATGTTACACTAAACTTTACAAGTTCACTACCTGAAACTAATCTGTGTCTTTAGATTTTGAGATTCTGCAAACCACCTGTTTATTGATGTGTTTTGGTGCTACTAAGCTGTGCTATATTATATTGTGGAAAAATTTACAATAAATATTTAAATTAGTTAATGTACGAACACGTGAGATTTAAAAATCAACACTGAAAACAGTAACACGGCACTCTTTGCCGATAATGATAATTTTTCCTGATTAGTATAAAACGAGCATTGACTTAACACGCATTCTAAGTTGACGTATATTTCAGTCATAACACCTGGAAACTATGCGTTTGGTGTTCTAGATAACTGGCATAAAAGGAGAGACTCCTGCGGGATAATGAACACTTTGAAACTCTAATGGAAAAAGGGAGAATCTTTTAATCTACACAGAATAAAACGAACCTGAATCTCGAAATTATTTACGGTTAATATATATTTTATTATGACAATTAAACTTTAAAACATTTGTAAATATTGTGCGTGTCATATGCGATATCGTTATTATTGTAAACATTCTACACAAGTTACTAGCAACCTTGGATTGTCAAGTTCAAGGATTGTTTTAAAGCAGGTTAAACATACGATTTGAAAAATAGTTACTGCAAATGTAAGTATCTGTATCATAACCCATTTTGTTTGCAAATAATTTTCGTATTTTGTCAGTTTGTTGCTATAAACATTGGCCTCCATAATTGCCAAACGTGATTTAATGAGCACACATCAATTTCAATTATCAGTCTATTTTCATACAAAGTAAATCATATTCCTATTTTGCAGATGGGGTCTTTATGTAGTCAACGTGATGTAGCACAATCAACGCTTTATGATCGTGTCAGTCAACTTCTCGAATCCGTTGAATGGAGTGACTGTAGTTTCCTTATTGGAGATGAAGTTATAAGAGCACATCGATTAATATTAGGCATAAGTAGCCCAGTGTTTAAGGTAATGTTGTATGGCCCCATGGCATGTACTGAAAATATCCTTATATCTGACATAGAGCCAGAAGTGTTTCAATTGCTCTTAGAATTCATTTACACAGACAAAGTTAGAATTGAATCTCTTGATGTAGCTAGTGGTCTCCTCTACGCTGCCAAAAAATACATTATACCTTGTCTAGAAGAAAAGTGTTTAGCTTATATTGAAAATAATGTCAGTATTGATAATGTTTTGTCAATTTTTGAATTTTCCGATTGGATGCAGGAGAAAAAGCTCCGAACTTATTGTCTAAAATTAATATGTCAACATGCAGATTTAGTTTTAAAAAGTGATCTAGACAAATTATCTGTATTTTGTTTGAAAACTATTGTACTTCAGGAAAAGATGAATATTTCTGAAATTGATGTTATAAAAGCAATATTGTCTTGGGTGAGAAACATTTGTGTGGAACGCAGCTTGCCTCCAAATAAAGAAAATCAACGTAGACTTCTAATCAAATATGATTTATTCGAGAATCTTAGATTCTTTACTTTGTCTCACTTTGATTTTAAAGATTTAATGAAAGACTGTGATATATTATTGGAAGATGAAGTTAAAGCCATTGAGGAAACTATTAGCAAAAAGGACAATGTGAACATCAAACTTAAGACTTGGTTAAATAGCACAGAATTATGTACCAAATTGGAACCCCGTTTGCAGCTTGGGTATGATTGGTATTACTGTCGGCGTGCCATAATACGATCTGCTAGTCCTTTAAATATAGATGACATACATAATAGTGTTAATGTTAGAATTAAATGCCATAAAACTGTTTTTATTAATAGTTTTATCATTCCCACCAGAATGTCCCCACAGATTTCATTTAGTAATAATTGTATATCAAATTATTCAGAGCATGTTGTTGTACACATTCGCTCAGAAAAAGAAGAAACAGCCCAGAAAGTGACAAATTTTATTAATAGCGTTGATTACAATACATCAGTCATAGTGAATCTCTTAAATACATACATAATGAAGAAGGATGAATGGTACACTGTAACATTTTCTTGGCCCGACAGAATATGTCAATCTTACAAATATCCTTTATGTTATCGTTACAATAATTGTAATCATAAAGTTGTTTTTGATTTTGATGATACAACCTGTGATGTTAACCAATATGGTAATGGAAGTTTTTTAGAAGGTTTGAAATTTTGCATTTAATTGACTAGAGCCAAATCAGATACCAGTGGTTACTTAAACAATATTATAGTTTACAATAATTATTAGCTTGTTTAGAGAAAACTAGTGTTAATAGTAATAGTGTATTAGCAGAATCTGCTAAAATGAGTTTCATTGTTTTCGTCGGTTCTCAACTTTCAGTATTATTTTACATCATTTTATCTTAAAGAACCACCTATTTTAAATTTGCCCATATTGTGTATGTTCAAAACAAGATGTTTTGTAATTCCAGTGAAATCTCTAATGTGCATAATAGTTCATAAACCATGAATTAACCCATCCAAATATACCAAAGCTTTATATTATTTGAGTATTATGATCTGATTGTAAATTATTATTGTTACGCTTGAATTGTCCCTTTTTATAAATATACATAATATTAAAACATAGATTGTTTGGTTTCATTTACTAAATATTAAACCTTTGTAGGAATATATTTTTAAAATGAATGAAAGATGTTTTCTATTGAAGAATATTTAAGGTGGTTTATACCTACACCTTTTAGTAACAGTTTATCTCTGCTGGTGTTTTATATACAAGGAGTGCGTAGGTCTTTTATAGTTTTGCGTTAGTAAATTGCAATTGAATTAATAAAATAATCAGAAAATATACGAAGTGTAGTATAAAATCATAGTGATACTGTATTACATATATTTAAGGAGCCATTTGGAAAATAAAATTTTTCAATAAAATAATTTTTAACATCATTTTGTTAGCAATTTGTGAGTTTTTGACTTATTCAAGTGAACTATTATTCTGAGTATTGTAGACATTGATGAAATTTTGATTACTCCAAAACATAGTAGAAGGGCAGTATATTCTGTAGAAATAAGAATACTATTAATAAATAAATATATATATATATATATACAGGTCCCATAAAGAGTGGACCAACAAAATGTCGGTGATAGAGGGGATTATTACACATACAAAACAATAAATGTTATAATCATAGGTCTAATAGTTTTAGAGGTATGATTTTATTAATATTTTTTTAAAATGTTTGTTACTGCGCATGAAAAAAAAATTTTCTTTAGGTATTATTACTATTTCTGCTTTTTTATTGTCGAAGATCTTTAAGAGAACATTCATCTTCCTAATTATAATGTTATTCATTCGTTATTATTAGCAATATCAAAATTAAAGACTGAAACATGTGCATGTTTTTAATTACAAAACATGAAAAGTGATTTTTGAACAATGCTGGTATACAAAAAAGGTCTGTGGCAATTTGCAATGCAGTCGGTCAAACAATATTCAAATCACAAGCATAAACAAGACCCAATTTAAGCATAGGTCAACAAATAAAAACAGCGGCAGGAAAAATGAGCAAAAAATATATTGTTAGCTCTGAGCGATAAGCAAGTCACTAAAGAAGCAAAGTTATTGAGGGAAGGAATAGAGGAGGTCACTTGATGGCCGAGAACAATAAAAAGACCGTACGAGTGGCAAAAGAGATAGCAAAACAATTCTGATAAGTGGTTGTTTTGATCGTAAGTATTTCTGCGAATGCGGAGTTATTTCAATAAAGCAGGTATTTTTCGAATATTTACAGAATTGTAACAATGTTACCTTTTTGGAATCTATGTGAATTGCAGATGTTTTTGAAATAAAGCTCCAGAAGATGGCCATACATTTTTTTTACACTAGTATTGTTCAAAATCACTTTTCATGTTTTACAATTGAAAAAATTCACGTGTTTCAGCGTTTAATTTTTCTATTGCCAATAATAACATTTTAATTAGGAATATGAATAGTAATAACACCTGATAAAAAAAAATTTTTCATGTCCAGTAAAAAGAATTAAAAAAATCATATCTCTAAAACTATTAGGCCTAGGATAATAAAATTGATTCTTTCGTATGTGTAAAAACCCCTGTATCACCTACATTTCATTGGTCCACTCCTTGCAGGACACCTGTATATCAAACATGGTAGAAAGAGTATAAAATTGGAAAATAATTTGTTTACTTATTTATGTTGAATATTTTTTGGTTCATTCACTAAGATGATTGATAGTAAATTATAATTATGTATAAATTTTTCAATAGACGCTAACGTAAATTACCGTCTTATTTTAAGATTAGGCTTCATTTGTAAAAACGTCGTAGGTTGAAATATTATTGTACATGCCAGACGATGGCCGTTTTTTGCTCTTGTTATTGTTTTTACCATTGAGTTTTTTATTAATCGAAAACTTCTAAAAGTCACATTGTCATTCATTTTCAAATATTTAATAATCAGAAAAAAACGTTTAGGTTATTTTACGCTAGCTTTAAATCTTATAAATATGAGAAATAAATTGAAATTCTGTTCAAAATAATTTTATGCTGAAATTTTATAAAATTATTAGTGCCAATAATGAAATATTGGTGTTAAATTTTACACCTGGTAACCCATCATATTTATATTCGATTATTTTGGTTTACCTAGGAATACCAACCGTAGCTATACTGTGTACCAACCCTGAGTGAATAAACCATGCCATTTTCATTTATAAACGGCGCTGCAGCCCAGTACTGTAATTTTGACAGATGTCAAAAGATATTGATGGCAAAATGGATTTCAATGTAAAGAAATTGGTAAAAGAAGCAGGAAGCGCATTAAGTAGAGTTGTACAGGTATGATTTATCATTTGTAATAAAAGTCAGAATATACAGATATTTAATTTTGTTTATAGGGATTTTCTCTTTTGGATAACATTTCTTTATTTAAGTTCATTCACTTCTTTATCTGTTATATCTTTAGTATTAACGCAATTTTTATAATATCACGTACTCGCAGCCTATCTTTTTAGTTAACGATACGTTCAAGAATATCAATTAATGTATAAAATGATAACAAATTCTACTACCATTATAAACGATTTCATTATTTTATATAATTCGTTATTTGTATTAAAGCTTACAGAAGAAAAATTGGGTACAGCAGAAAAAACTGAACTAGATGCTCAGTTTGAAAATTTGGCTCATCGTTCAGATATAACAAAACATTGGACAGAAAAACTTCTTAAGAATACGGAGGCAGTCCTTACGCCGAATCCTGGAAACCGCGTAGAGGATTATATATTCGAAAAGATTGAAAAGAAAAAACCAAACAGATTTAGCAACACAGAGTATTTGGGGCTTGACATGATAGAGGTAAATTAAAACATATTTTCCTTACGCTATATTCGTTTTAAATATATTATTTACTCTACTTATCCCAGCAGACTTACATTGCTTGCCAAGATTATTTGTGATTTAACTTAAAATCAAGTATGATTAAAGTAATTGTGTGTTTTAATTAAACAGAAATATCTGATAGCATTAAGATAGAATTTAATAAATAAAATAACTATTGCAATAACATGTTTTGTACCTTTTGTGGATGTGTCTTTTTTCAAACTAGTTTTTGTATTATGTTCTAGTTGTTTCAACCATTTTTACTTTTAATTTTTTTCATACAATATAATAATGATAATGATAAATATTTTTGATTTAGGTCAATAAAAATATATCTATGGCTATTATGAATACCTCTTTGCGCATTTCGAAAAAAGACTTTCGCATTAAAGAATATTATGGACAAGAATATATCACTTTTATTGTAACTGTATAATTGTTTGGTACCCCTTTGTACTAAATTAAATAACTGTGAATTAGTTTGCAATGCATTAAATTTACTGCTTGTAATAATGTTCTATTTGCATGAAACAAATCAAGTAAATTAAGTTTTTAGGGTATTGAAATTGATTTTTAGGCAGGTAATGACTTTGGATCCGGAACTCCATATGGCAGCGCATTGATCAAAGTTGGAACGGCTGAACAAAAACTAGGCCAATGCGATCGGGACTTTATTGCTACAGCTGGTCTGTCTTATATTCAACCCTTGCGCAAGTTTCTTGACGGAGAAATGAAGACTGTTACAAAAGAGCGAGGCATACTTGAAAGCAAAAGGTATGTAAAGAAGCTTATTTTATGCAAATCTACTAAAAAATTAAGTATGCTAGTGAAATGTCTATTATCAAAGTTATTGTGGTGTGGGTATATACCATCTTAATCAAAAATGGAATTAAATTCTTTGAGTATATACAATGACGCCCTATGTATCTGACTAATTAACATATTGTTTCGATGAACAATTTTCATATACTGTAACATTTTATCACATTTTTGTACACGTATGATAATCGTCATTAATGTAATTTTATTGTAGATCTTGGAACATGATTAAATATTAAAAAAATTAATATAATTTATTTTATCATATCAAGGTATCATTACAATACATTGTGGTAAACAGTATGAGAAAAGGACTAAGATATGGAATTTTTCAATAGAGATGCAAACTGCAGATAAATTAAACATTTAGAAAATGCATACATCAAATCCAAATTTTAAAAAATATTATGTATATTTATTTCAGACTTGATTTGGACGCTTGTAAAAACAGAGTTAGAAAGGCGAGAAGCATGATTGGCCAGCAAAATGTGGGTATTTTATTTTCATAATTTTTTTAGAACTTTTAACATAATATTAATAAGTAATATTTGGAATTCGATACAATTATTCATGTGTTTTAAGTAATAAATGATAAATGTAATTCTTTTACGCTGACAGAAGGATGGTATTACACCAGAATTGATGCTAGAACAGGTAAGATTTCCAATAAATAAATAAAAATAAATATGTAAGCTTGTACAGCTAGACAAGTTTGATAAAATGCTTTTTATGTTCACTATGGCTGATAGAAAATAGAGTTGTTTAAAGTTTGACAAGAAATTTATTTTAAAATAGTAAAGTTATTTATCTGCAGTCATAGAATTAGCATGCACATAAACTAAATAAACATATACTTTATTGAAAACTTACCTATTCATCCTAATTATTATCTGTTTGCAATTTTTTTTATTTTAAAAAATGTTTGCTTTTCTTCTAGTAGCAATTGGTGCAGTTTGAGTTATTACATGTATAAAGAAAGTGGTTAAAGCCTAGATATTTACATTAAGAATTAAAAATTCTAGAATGATATTCACTGTAGATAATAAATCACCATTATCTTGTGCTGCATTTGATTTCTTGATTAACATATGAGCTTGAAATTTAGGATTGAATGCTTTGTTAATACTGTTTTTCAAGTAATAAAGTAGAATCGTCCTTAAATTGAAAAAAAATGTAACTAAATTTGTTCACATTCCTGCTTACAAATCTATGAAAAAGCTGCATTATTTTAAATCTCAAAATCTTTACAGGCTGAACGTGATTTGCGAGTTGCTCAATCAGAGTTTGATCGTCAGTCAGAAATAACGAAGTTGCTTTTAGAAGGAGTAGCCGGTGCTAGTGCGGCACACTTGCGACATCTACATGATTTTGTCAATTCCCAAGCACATCATTATGCGCAGTGCCATTCCATAATGCAAGAATTGCAAAAGGAACTTGTAGCGTGAGTGTAAAAATGCTGTTTGACATTTATTTATTAGCAATTAATATTTTGTAATAATATTATAACTGGTATGTTTGTTGCTGACATGTATTTTGTATGTTACCACTTACATTTTGTAAATTTTACAAAACGTCACATATCTACACTTCTCAAGTCTTGCGCTTGCTCATATTACTAGGATTCCATACCTATGTTATGAATGCTTTGATTCAATAAATATATGATTTCTGATTAAAAGCGTGATGTGTGTACAAAATTTACATATAGTACATTTTAAAGTGATAACATAGAGAATCATGACAATTAAAAAAGACAAAGTTATCTTTGTATTATACATAATTTACGAACTATTATAATTTTATGTTATCTTTGTTTATTTGCCGTACAGCCCATGTGCATAAGTATAAGGATATTCAAAATAGAAAAGTTTTGTTGGAAATACGAAACATTCACATTGAACTTTACAAACATTTACGTGATGTTATATGTCTGAAGACTCTGCACACTTTATATCTATTCTAGCCATTATGTTTAAAGTTTAAACTTTTAAAAGTTTAAACTGGGTTTCTAAGGATTGTTCAACCCTATTAAACTACACTGCGAAATGTATTTGTTCAAACTTATAACCATTAAACTTATACTATGAAAGGTATTTCGAATGGATCGTGTAACTAATTATATACCATATAACTAAATAAGTATCCAAATTTAAATGTCAGCAAATGTGAAATTTTGCCATACTCATATTAAGTATTCCTGTGTGCTGATATATATTATCCTGGCACTGGATTTTCATGTGATTGTAGATGGCGACTAAATTTCATGTTCATTTTGTTCATCATGTTCACTTGTAAAATATAGGAGTATAGGATTCAGAGCGTTGATGTGCAGCTCAATATTGTACTCTGATGATAAGATATTAGAAAATTTCCATGAAAACTTCACCTTACAATTGTTTACATATATCCTTGAAATTTTGTGAAAATCTATGGAGATTGGATTTAAAATGATGAGAATTTCGTATCTTACTAAAACGTTTTACAATATTTCAAAAAATTTCTCCCTGGCCTACCGATGTCAAACAAATCTTGTTCACAAATCTTGTTTGTATCTCAAAGTTTTTATGTATAAGTTTATATATAAGTTTAGTTTAGCCAAAATGTAAATTTCAAATCTTTTCTTTTGTTTTAAATGAAAGACTATTTAATTATAGAAAATTGATTTCAAAAATTGCTCTTTCTGTGAAAAGATTGTTGGTGCAGTTGAAAAGACTGATAGCCATATCAGACATCAATTTTATAGTCTCACTTTATGCGACCTACTTGGCGCATTTTCATATTTTTGTTCTTTGTTTTTTTTTTATATCAATTCCCCTTTGTATTTGCATATTCTCTGTCTAGTGTTACTAAGAATGGTAATTAAGTTGGAAAACATATAACTAAAACTTCTTTTATAAAATGCAGTTTTGTATGGGAATTTTTCCAAATCACTTTTTTAAAAAAAATAATCATAAACAAGCCCTTCTTTTTGTTTGTACTTTGTTTTTTACCCATTTTCTTTCATTTAAAACAAAAAAAAATTGGAAATTCACATTTTTGCTGAACTGAACTTGCTCAGTTTTAATAGTAAAAGCCAATAACTTGACTTTGCTTGATTCACAGATTTGCAGATAACTTGAAATGAATATAGTTATTTGGTTTCCGCATTAGGGAAATCAAATAACATGAAATTTTTGTAATAAGAAAACAGTAATTAAAAAAAACATAAAATTTTCCAGTAATTCACTTGAAATTGAAAATTTTCCAATTTCTCTAATAAGTTGTATAACTTTTATTAAAATTTTAATAAGGAACAAATTTATTGAAGCAGCAAATGGACATTGAAAAAATTTAGATAGTTCATACGTCCTATGATAACTGAAATTGTAATCGTGTGAAATAAATAAAAATAGTAATATTCAATTATTTTATGATTTTTTTCTTAACTAGGGTTGTTAAAAAATTAATAATAATGGATTGTTAAACTTTTGATTTTTGAGTTGAATGAAAAATTGTTTTAAGTATTTGTTCTTTGGTGTACTACGTTCATCTGTACGTTTTTATAAGTTTTCATATTAGCAGCAATGCATCACAATTGTACGCACATCGAATAGAGGTCCACAATTGTTCAAACCAAATCTGCACAGACTTGTTTTAATTAAGAATGTTAGAGACAAATTTTCCCCGGTCCGTAACTTATCATTGACGAATATTCCATATATAAATGACTTTCACATAGACCTAAAAATCAGGTTGAGGATGTTTTGACAATGAAAATACCACATAGGACTATTGATCGGTGTCATTGAAGAATCAGATATCATATCACTAGAAGAACTGATAGAAATAAGAACTAATGAAAGGCTTCTTGCATTTCATTTTGGATGAAAAACTTCTACTAAAAAAACCTACTTTGCCAAGTTTGCTTTAAACTCTGGAATGTAGTACAGTGATTTTGATATGAAAAAATAGATCAGACCTTCATCTACATTTAAATTAGATTACATTTCATATATTTATTTAATGAAAATCGGCGTTTTACACCTCATTCTTCGCCTAAATCGCTAAAAAGGACTGTTTAAAGGATTTATTCCAAACAATTAACTTTAATTTGATATGGGAAAAGAAAGTGATAAAATGTTCATCTCCTCTTAAGAAAAAAAGAAAAATATTTATTCAACAAAAATATATAGTTTCAATTTCTCTCACATTTTGTACTCCACAATGAAACAGCGGCTTGTCATGTCGTGCTGAGATGCACTAGCAATTGATTATGTCTCGATTGTTCCGAACTAGAATAATTATCATCTTCACGGCCAAAGTAAAAATGTTATCTATTTATATTTTATTTCATGTCTAATACTAATTACATAATAAACTATGTATGTATATATGTATGTGCGTGCGTGCAGGCACACATACTCACACGCAGTGCACTTGAGGGTACGCATGCGTGCATGCGTGCGTGTATGTATATATATATATATATATATAAATACAAAGAATTTGTGCCCACAATAGCCCTGGGATTTTAGCTCACAAAATAAAATATATGAAACTTTTATGTAACATAAACATAACAAGTGTTATAATAATAGGCATTTAATATAATAATATTAATCAGTCACATTTCTCACAACTATAAAAACAAATCTTATAGTAACATTTTAAAACTTTGTTATATTGCGAAAATATGATCGAAGAAATAATATTGCATCCAATATCCACCATGGCTGCTTCTCAATTTCTTGTGCATATATGTAGCTGCCAAGAAAGCGCATTTGGGCTCGATGTAACATTATAGCCCAAAGTGTAACTTGAAATCTTATACAGATTCATATTCTTCTTTAACAATTTTAGAAAAATTAGTTTCTTTAAATGATTCAGGTGACAATATTTTCATGCTGTTGTCTATTTCTAGCTGAAGCTTTTCTTTGAGTGTAGTTGTAAGTTCAATTTCATATTATAGTCTTCCTGTACATCATTGTTGCATCTTTTCTGTTAAAGAAATAGCCTGTTTTTTTATTAGCATTTTGCTAAAACTTGAAAATAAATCCTATATTTCATTATCCAAAGTATCATTGCCACTTTGAGGATTTCATAGTTTACATAAAACGGCCATCAATTCATTTCATCGGCTATATTTTATGCGCCCTTTTAAATGTGTCTACAATTTAGAAACCAAAATTTAATTATTGCCAATTAATTACTTAAAAATAAATTTGAGAGCAACATCAGCCGTGCATAAATTTATATGAGAACGACAAAATTCTTCCACAGTTATTTGACTGGGGCCAATAGAGCTGATCTCATTGATGAAATTGAAATCGGATTGATCCGATTACACTGGACTATCCAAATTTACAAGTGCTTTTTGGACGCTAACTTTTATAAGAGCAAAATGCACAAGCATTTTAAATAAGTTGTTCCATATATTTTAGTTTCCATGCCCTATTCGTACATAATTATGAAGTATGATTCTTTAACGATGCTCTTGTAAAAATAAGAAACACTTCGTGACGTTTTTGTATTACATCCTTAATGTTCTGGTCAGTCGTTAGATCTGGAAAATTATCTGTTTCAATGACTAATTTATGATTCTAGATCTTCATCATCATCATCTGAATGAGAAGTGATAGTCTCATTTATAGAAGTAAATACTTATATATTTTTTTATGTAACAAAACGCAAACAGTTAAATAAATGCTATGAGCAAAACAAACTTGATGTTTCCAACTTTGAGTGTGACATTTGGATTATCAGTTATGATTGCCACAATGTTGGTATCCAGTGAAATAATGAATTGAGAAAGGCTCTCTTTATTTATTTTCTTATTTTATATCTGTAATCGACGACACAATTACAAACTGTTGAGGCAGCTTTTGGTAAATCTGGATAACCTTTTGGTGATAACAACGCTCTCAAATCTTTTGAAGTTACCAACATACTAAACGGAAAGTTTTCTATGGATGTCGTTAGGACTAAAAAGTCATCTACAGTGACACAAAATAATCGATAACTAAACTATTTTTTCAAAGACGATTCTTCACCACTTTGGCTACTTGATGAGAATCTCTTTGCTATAACTGCTCTTGTCATATTTTGTTGATTGATGACTATGTAATCTTTTAGTGGATTCTCATAAGGTGTACATTATGTTGTATTAACATTTTAGTGATAAAGAAATGGTTCCAATACTGATGATGTATCCATGTTTGTTATATTCAACAAAAAACTAATAAACAAAAAAATGCTACTTACATGACGCGAAGGATGGCTTTTTAAACACCTTTTCACATAATTCTCTGTTTGCCTGCGCAATGAAATTGTAAGCAGCTGTGTGATAGGTAAAATAATCGCATTTCGTTTCGTAAGTATTTTTCTATACCTATTGTTAACATTTTTATCAATCCCAAAAATCTCAGTTTTGTAAAATTTGTCCCGAAATTTTCAGGGCTGGAAAAGTGCCGAAATCGGATTCAGGATCCCAGGATCAAATTCTCTAATATATACATAATTATGTTTTTGTGTATTTATATTATTGAACATAATTAATAATATTGAGAAATTGTTAATTAAAACTAATTCTTTTATATTTATTTTAGATATCCTGTGAAATTAGATATTGCCGAGAGTGTTTGTGTGCATTCACAAAAAATGCACTATTAGCAAGATGTAAGTTTCTTATTTTTTACTACTTTTTATGCATTTTATATAAATGTGTACGTGTTATAATTGTTACGTACATGTTACAATTTCCAAGTGTCTCTACTGCAATGATTCTAACGTTATATTGATACTCAAATTAATCATCTTTCAGTCTAATTATAACTATTTTCGATTTCATAACACTTATTCGACTATTTAATGATTCACTTATTCATTCCAGTAACTTATTTTTATAACTAAAGTTAACTCGTCCATTCTTTATTATTTGGTCCATTCTTTTTGTTAGTTTAATTTAAATTTCGAATATATATGCAAATGAATGAAAAGCCACAATGTGTTCTATTTTTCTTATTAAATTTCAAACCAAAATAACACTAATTTTTTCAAAGTTTTTGTACAAAACATCTGAAAGAAAAACCTGTTTTATTAGGATATAAATGATTATCCACTTTGTTTTATTTGCAGATCGATAAGTTCTAAGAATCTAGATTCTTCAGCCACATGTATATGAACAAGGAAGAGGAAGTATCCAAAAGTGTTAATAATACTTTTTATTACGTGAAGTTAATTAACAAAGTACAATGTGATATTTTCTAACTTTTCTGATGGCATATTATATAGATATCTGAGAGGTGACTGTAAAAGAATATCCATGAATAAAAGCAATAAGTGTCATATTTGTCGCCCCTGCAATGTCAGCTTGATGAGATATTTGTCATCTTTCATTAGAACGACATAATTCTTATTATAGGATGGAATAATACGTCCTAGAATACTAATTCTAGGACGTATTAGTTTACAACAGGGTGACCCCCAAAATTATTAAACCCTTAATTGTTAAATATCTTGTTAGAACTCAATTTCTATTACCAAGATTAAATATATCCTAAATCATTTAATTCGAGTATATGTATTAGGATGAGGGGAGGAGGAAGCAAGCGTGCAAGCAACTGTAGAAAATGTTGGAGTATTCACTTTTTCGTATTTATTAAATTCTTATCCCAATTTTAGATTTCATATATTTATACATAGTTTTTTCAAGAAACCAATGAGACAAAGTTTGTGTTAAAGGCAAAAGAATAGTAGACATACATTAGAACAGTTTTTAATATTAGTAGACATATTCTCTTTTCAATTATGGTATATCATCCATTGGTATTATGTTTTGCAAAAGAAAAGGGAATAGGCTTATTATCTTAATTTTTTACTCTTATGAGGCGGCGTTTTTAAGTTTGCTGAATGGGGTCTAAGAAGTGAGATGAAAAATACCAATTTAATTTTCCTTTTTCAATATATTCACCTTCTACCTTAATTCATTTTTCTGATCTTCCAATTAGCTAATGTATACCTTCATAAAAAATGTTTTATCTTTGTCCGAAACTGAAACTGCATCCTTCTTCTTCTCTTCATCACTTGAAAATTTCTTAACATCAGTTTGTTGACTTTTCATTATTAATTTTTTCGTCCGCGCCGTGGGTCATCTTCAAATGAGCCCTAGCCTTGTTTAAAAATCGTACCACTTATAAATCATTGTTTTACCTAGGCAAGAATCCCCATAAACGGATGTCATCTCTTCCAGTATGGTTTGAACTGACTTTCCTTGCTTGGTTTTTTTTTTTCTCCCCTTTTAATATCTGCGATCGGCCGTAGGCCATAATCAGATGTGGTCTATTTGTCAGGATTTATTGGAGTTGCTCCAGCGAGTTCCACCAATCACTATTGTCTAGACTCTAAGTCTAGTATTTGCCATCTTTTTAGGCGAGTTATGCTTGCAGGATTCAAGAGGTCTCTGGCTAGCTCATTCTTGTGTTCCTTTAGTTTATTTTTATATTTTTTGCTGTGCTCGGTCACTTCCTCCTTCACTGTTGACATCTTCAAATGTTCATGGATTTCCGTATTTCTTACGAACCAGGGTGAGCTGGCTATGGTTCTAAGCGCAATGTTTTGGAATCTTTGAAGGATTTCGATATTTGAGTTACTCGAGGAGCCCCAGAGTTCAATGCCATATGTCCATATAGGCTTTATTATAGATTTATACACAAGTAATTTGTTGTGTAGTGATAACGGGGATTGTCGTCCAATTAACCAGGACAGTCCCTGAAATTGAATGGTGGCCTCCTTCCTCTTCATTTTTATGTGGTTAGCCCAAGTGAGACGTCAGTCCAGGTGCAGACCAAGATATCTTACACTATTGTCTGTAGGTAGTGGTTTGTTGTCCATGCACACTGGTGGACAGTCTCCCTTACGCAGAGTAAACGTGATCTGTATCGATTTCGCAGTGACACTAAGGGTCAGTGTCACTCGCCAGGCAGGCAGTATCATCGGCATAGGTTGCAGTTATCACCTCCTCAGTACCGGGTAAGTCCGCTGTGAAAATAGAGTACAGGGTCGGTCCTAGCACTGATACTTGCGGTACTGAGGCTTTCATTTCATAAAGATTTGAAAGTTCTTCCTCAAATTTGACTTGGAATCTCCGTTGGTCTAGGTAAGACCTGAGGATCATGTAAAATGAGTTAGGCAAGAAGGTTTTTAGTTTGAATAAGAGCCCCTTGTGCCAGACTCTATCGAAATCCTGTTGGATGTCTAAGAATACTGCAGAGCAATATTCTTTTTTCTCTAGACTTTGTCTGATTTTATGTACAACGCGATGCACCTGCTCCACTGTGGCATGCATATTATTTTCTTCCAATACTGGTTTGAGTCTGCTGAGAAATATTTTCTCGAACACCTTCGATATTACAGGCAGAAGGCTTATAGGTCTATACGAGCCTGGTTCAGTAGGTGGCTTTCCTGGTTTTCCAATCATACATATTACTGATACTTTCCACAGTTTTGGGTAATATTGAATTCTGAATATTGCATTAAGTATCATTGTCAGTAGAACTATCATCTTTCTTGGTAGATGTTTAAGAATTTCACCAGTTATGAGGTCGAATCCAGGAGCCTTGTTGTTCTCCAAGTTACGTATGGTCCTAATTATTTCTTGTGGAGTCACCAATTTCAGAGGTAGTGACATCTGCTGGTCGCTATTGATGATTTCATCAACTTCCTTCTCAAAGTCGTTCATAGTAGAGTGATTTGGGGTGAAGATTTCACTAAGGTGTTTTGCGAACGTTTCCGCTTTTTCACTTGTACTTCTAGCCCACGTCCCATTAGATGTCTTAATAGGTGGAACAAACTTTGTTGGTCTTTTAAAGTTTTTGGTTATTTTCCATAAGGAGTAGTTATCCTTTTTTTGAGCCGACAATGAGGAAAGTTGTTGATTGAATGTGTGGTTCTGGTTGTCATTTATGAGTTGTTTAAGTTCTCTAGCAAGTTTGTTATATTCTCTTCGGTCTTGGTCAGATTGAGTCTGATGGAGACGTCGTCTTTGTTTCCGTTTATCTTGTAACTTTAGTCGTATTTCTAAAGGTACATTGTTCTTGTAAGGGAGCTTTGTTTCAGTCGGAGTGGCTCTCCATGCAGTCTCCTGAAAAAGATTTGTAGCGTAGAACGTTGCTGAGTCAATATCTTCTGCGGTTTTTAGTTTTATTTTTTAGGTTTGCAGTCTCCTTGCTTGGTAAAGAACTTTATAATAGCGTGATACTCTATTTTCTCCATATTTCTCACGTTCCTCCTGATTGATTTACTTGGTCAACTTTTCTAACGTTCCTCCTGATTGATTTCCTTGGTCAACTATAGTTCAAAGACAGTGAAATGATTGCTTCGTTAATTAAAGTCAATAATAAACAAAATGTTTTTATTGTAACAACACAAAAGTAAAATGGAGCTTTTTAAAAATAATGCGCATATCAGTTTAATTATAATTGGAGATTCTCACAATTCACCAGGCAATTTTTGATGGAGAATGGATGCAATCTTTACTTACTTGGGAGTTGAACATGAATCGCACACGTGACGGCTTGAAAGGAAAAGAGTCGTGAGGAAATGTGGTACCTTCAGTAATTGGTATCTTTCCTGGTTACTAGTAATTAATAATCTTTCATAAATTGAATAATAAACATTTTTTTTATTCACACATTCATGTAATGTTTTTCTTTTGCTTTTCATTTTACCTTATATATGATTGAAATTTAATTACAAAGCTATCTTGAAACCAATATTAACAGCAATATCGAGGTAATTGAAAGATTCCAGACACTGAGAGCAATCATGACCACCATCTCTCAATAGATAAGTAAGAAATACATCTACCATGATCTAAAAATCCAAACAGTAAAACAGGAGGTTACACAATACAGTATGAAATACCAAAGGAGATTATTGAAGTTATTACTCAGGCCAATAAATCCCAGGCAACGCTCACTCAGAAACCTATAATATCTTAAAAATAAGTGAAGATTCTTGGACCATAGTTGGCCAGCAATTCAAAAGATAAGCTATCAAGTTACAAAACCACGATAACAAGTTGCCTCGTACAGCAAGTTACAACACTTAAACAATGCCTTGCAGTACCCATTAATTTTTCACTATAGTAATGATGGTTACTCCATCGACATACCCCAGTATGATCCTAAAATAAAAACCACTCTTCAAAAAACCGTATCTGCGCTCAGTTTGTATTCTTACTGCATTATTGTCAAATAATGGGCGAAGATTGATTGCTGTACTGTCATTCCCTTTTTAGTGAATATTTTGTAGATACGTATGCGAAAATGATAACAGAACGATTAAATTACATCACGAACAACCATCTAACTATCTTAAAGTAGAAAGTTATGTACATTTACGAAATAGGAAGGCAGGACACCAATGTTGTCCGACTTGGGCAGATGGAGGTACTATCTTCATCGTTTACTGGGTCTCCTCGCTATATGTATAAAAAGACTCAAGGTACTATGTCCTATGAATGCCATTTTGGTCCTCCTGACCTTTTTATCTCATTCACATGCAATTTTAATTGGAAGGATATTGCAGATGCTTTGCCGCCTGGAGAAAACTTCAATCATGACATTGTAGCTCTAGTATTTCATCTCCTGATCTTGAGTCTTCATTACCGAAGAAGGAGTCTCCCTGACTGTGATTTCACTATTGAAATCAATAGTGTAACCCTAGATAAGCAGATGAGTGGTACCGTATAATCTAGTTTTGCCTCAAACTTTTGCTGCTCATGTCAACATAGAGTATAGTAGCTCTGTAAAAGCAGTCAAATATGTACATATGCAATATATCAATAAAGGGTACAACCAACCATATTTGGTCTTGAAAATTATAATAATGAAGTCAAATATATATAAGCAGCTCTGAAGTCGTTTAAGAGAATTTTTCCTATACATACTATATATACGATTCTGGCCGACTTTTATCTCGCAGTGCATTTAGAAAATGGTCAGTGTGTCTGTTTTAACCCAAAAGGCTCTAGTAAACTGGCAAAGAAGGTGAACAACCCACAAAAAACTATGCGTATAGGATTTTTTTATCTATACAACTACAGATAATTTTGTAAAAACTCTTCTTTATGTGGAAGTCCCTTCAGGTTATCTTTGGAAAAGTAACAAATTCGATAGGCTGAAGTTAAAAGCAACGTTGTCTGGCCTGAAGTGAAAAAGGATCAAGCTTTGGACAGGGTGTATACCATCCTCCATCAACTTCTTCATGAAATTTGGGAGCCAACATCGTTCTTGGATTTGAAAACTTTTAATTGTGTCGTTTATCCCTCATATCAGTCAATATGTAAAGCTCTGGGCTTGCTAGAGGATGGCAAACGCTGGGATATTATAATGAAAATTCACCTTTCAAGTTACGGGAACTATTCTCAGTACGTTGTTATTTTGTCAACTAATAGATGCTTCAAGTATATGGGAGAAAAACAGGAATAGTCTGTCGGAGGATATGAGGTGGCAAGTACAGTCGGAATTGGAAGGGTGTGTTCTTCAGATTATGGATAAAATTTACAACAACTGCTTGATATCTATTGAAGATATGATATCTTTCTCTTCTCCGTGGAATGTTGTAAAATATACCAGTATCCCAGCTTTGATCCAACTTTTAAACCTGCACTACACTAGTCGCAAAGTTAATCGAAGTTGGTCGAAGTGAATAATATAGAGGATACTTCGATTCGCTTTGTGCAACCTCGCCTTGCCTCGGGCAACTTCCGATCGCTGTCTATTTTTGCACCCAAATCAAAGGACTTTGCGAAGTTACACGAAGCGTCTTACTACACTACTCAGCGTACTTCAGTTTGCAGATAGATGTTGTACTATTTACACGTGGATGCATGTGGGCGACCCACGGTACTGAATTCCTCGTGAGGTTGCACGAGTATGTGGTCACATACTTCGGACTGCGATCAACTTTGACAAGCACTTCGTCGAGGTAAATTTGCAAGTAGTGTAGAGGGCGTATTAAAATTTCGATCCTTCTGTAAAGTACTTTTTACATTAAACGTAATTGTTATATAAATACTATATATAAAGACATTTTAAAGCTATAAATATAAATCATTAAACAGAATTTTGTCTTTTATTCCATCTATTAAAAAAAATTTGTAATTTGGTGATGATTTTTAATTATTTTCATTTTTTTTAATTTGAATTATAAAAAAACTTACAACTTCTCATGACTTGCGTTATTTTAGAATTGTAGCAGTTTTGATCTTTGTAATAAATACTATTATTTGTAAATAAAGGACTATAGGATATCTTTTTATATTATTAATGCATTGTCTGAATTTCCGAGTCCTCTTGTCCTGTAGAACTAAATTTTATCGGAATCTAAAGAAAACACTTTTTTTTTGATTATAATAGATATATTGCAAGTTTAAAAGTGGCTAGTTAATTCTTATTTTACAGTATTTATTCTTATTTTACATAAAACTTTTTTGCAAATCTTGATTTTTTGCACAAAAATGGTAGTGCTCAAATGTTTATGGATGGATAGTAAATTTTAGAAAAATACTTGGCCTATCAGAGATAGCTATAGTGCAAAGAAAAAATTAAATATTGGTAAAATTCAATATTATCAAGAAAACATAGGCACCTATGTCTTTCCAGTTTATTAGTGATGGTCTGTACATTTCAGAATTTACATTAATATTTGTTTTTTTCATTATTAATTCCCAGAGATGTCTCAGCACCTCTTCTTAGGGTCAACAGTGAAGAAGTAGAATTGCATGGGTTCTCCCAAACTTCACCTAATGGAGAAAATAATTAGAAATACTTAGTTCATTCCCAAATCCGTCCCAATTCAATTTCTTATATTGTCCTATATATCACAATGTAATTTTCCCTAAAATGCTTGAATCACTCAATTTTTAAAAATATTTTAATAAAATGGGTGCAGGTTGGGAGGGCCTATTCCATTTACGCCTGTGAATATGGAAGAGGTTGTCGAACATGAAGATCCAAAAGTACAGAGGGCCAGAGTTTTGTATGATTACGATGCAAAGGATTCTACGGAACTTAGTCTGATAGCTGACGAGGTAATTATAAATGTGTATTGGTTATTGTTAAATACTGTAGAAGAATTTATCAATCCATCTGATTAGAAGTAGTAGTCTATAAATTAGTAGGAAATAATTGGTTACTTGGTTACATGAATAAAATTTGTTATATTGCCTAAACATGATGTAGTGTGTTGTATAAGGGTGCATTTTAATAATTAATAAAAATAAAACGGTGTTTATTTTATGAAAAATCTAGTCTAGAAAATGTGGCTACATTATGTAATGAGGCGAGACTAAATTTTTCACAAGTTTTTACAATTTTCTATTGCGGAACTACAAATCATATACATATATATATATATATATAATGCCTTTTTCTTTTGGAGTAAACCTTTTTCATCAAATATTAAATAACTAACATTTGTTTTACAATTTTCATTGCCTATAATAACTTTGTTTCGTGTTATGGTGGGGATGAGAAGAGAAGTTTGAAAAAGATTCGGAATTCGGTTCTTGTCTATTATTATCTTGTATATCTATTGATCCTGTATTTGGAAAATGTCTTAAATATATTAATTAACTAGTGATCAGTATTTGGAATTCCGTAGAAGTATTTAATATTAAATTGCACACCACTATCATTTACTGTTTAACAAAAACCATAGCTGGCAAATTTTTGTAATTGATGTTGGTCATCATGTCTTCAGCAGAAAGCACTCTCTCATGCATCTTCTAAATGTTCCAGTAGTTGAAACCAAAGCTCGCCAGTCAGATACTCTTATAGCCTTTGCTTGACTATGAATATTTATGCTACCCATCTTACTAATGAAAAAATCTAATATATTCAAAATCCGTATGTCTGTTTTGATCTCAAGAAATATGACCAAATTTCCCTTCTAAAGCGTAACTTAAATGGAAGGGCGTTCGTGAGCGACGCCATCTATATATATTTATGGCTTTTTAAAAATATTTTCAGCAATCCAAATTGCTGTCTAAATTAGAAATATATTTGCACATGACCTAGAGCTATACTCCAAAAATGGTTTCAACCATGTTTTATCTGAACAAACAACAGCTGTTAAAGAAAAGTTCTCTGTCCAGGCTGCTTAAGTTTGGATTAAACTAGATCTTGACAACAAAAACTTACCTTCTAAAAGTGTTTTCCAAGTGTGGTCCAAAAAATTCTAGTTTTCATAAGCCTTTATTTTTATTTTTTAATTCGTCTCGCTCCCTTTTTCTAAACTATGCCATGTCAACATTTGTAAAGTTATTGTATGTATTTTAATTTTTTATTGTTTTTTTTAACTAAATTGATTTATCCTTTTGTAAATTTTGCATTGCAGTAAAATGCATCAAAATCTCTTTACAATTTTCAAGGGTTAAGATTAATTTTTCATTTATCAGGTAACTACTGTAAACGTCCATTGCTGTTATTAAATTTTTTCATGCATTATTTTGAGGATTTTAATGGTTTATCTACTATCATTCCTGGTTTATCTACTATCATTCCTGCAACTTCATTCGCTTATTGTCATTGTAAGACAAATATTTCCTGAATTTGATAATCAAACAATAACATTTTCTTACTTTTAATATAAGTTTAAACATATTTTTAAATGTGTAGGTATTACAATACAGAAACCATAAATTTTGTTAATAAATTTGTCATTAATATTACAAATTTTTCTATTAAATACATATTTGATTATTGTATTTTCTCAGGTAATATCAGTGTGGGAGAGTATGGTGCCCGATCCAGATTATTTCATTGGTGAACGTGGATCTCAGAGAGGAAGAGTGCCCAAAGCTTTTTTGGAGTTAATTCAATTTTAGGTCTATTTATAATACTCTCCATGCTTATCTTAATAGTAGTTCTCTCTATGTCACAAAATGTGAAGTACTTATTGCTTTTAAAAATATTCATAACTTTCACATATCTATACTCATTAGTATAATTGAATATATAATTATGCATTCTACTACACAAGAACAAATTTAAGAAACGAAGACTTCACTCAGTACAATTAATGGATTATTATAATAATTGTATGTATCTTTTTGAGATTTAACTAGATGTGATTTGAAGACTATACGATGCAAGGTTTTGGACTTATAGTAAAAGTGCATTAGGATCTTCTCACTACTGATATTCGTAATGTAAATTGTTATTAAATGATAAGATAGTGGGCTTATTTACTTCTCACTGAATTAGAAATTGTATTCATATTTTATAAAGTTCCGGTTACAATAACATTTATAGAGATAATTATTGGCCAAAATTACCAAGCTTCTTAGAATAGCTGAAGATATGGGAATCATATTTTATCGGCAATAAAAGCAGAAAAAACAATGCTTAATAAAATGGTTTTCCATTCTTTTTGAGAAAATAAAAATTTCATGTTCTTATGTTGGAGTCTATATTTTTTGGAGAATGTTTATTTAATCCAATATATTTGTTTTGAAATTTATTTGAGTATTTGTGAAACTTTCACTTTCAGGAAATTAATAAATTTAATAGAAGCAAATTTTGTAATTATGTCAGTTAATTTTTGTTTTTAATTAATTTTTTGCTCAATTTAATGTAAATTTTAATCTTTTATTACTATTATATGTTTTCAATTATATCATAAAATATTTCTATTGAGTGAAAAATTACACCAAATTGAACTTTTTTTTATAAAATGTTTACTTTGTTTGCTTATTAATGTTGAAATTTTGAAGACGACCTTGTATAATTTATATTAACTTTTTGGTAGAGAACGTACATTCCGAATATGAATCTCGTATTATTTTATAATGATGCGTAGCTAATACTAATAATAAAATACATTTTCGTTTTGTATGTGAAATAATCATTAAAGTTATTACTTTATATATATATATATGTATATGTACACTTATGAATTTTAAATGCTGTGAATTTGTATCTAATATTTTGTCCTTACACTGAAATATTATTTAATTTCCCACATAACAGAGAAACTTTAAGGCATATCTTAAATATACTTTCGTTGTTTATTGTTGATCTTTTATGACTTTTTTTATTATTAGGTATATATTTGCAACAGTTTTGCGGATTTCTCGAGATATGTATTAGTACGTAATATATGATAGTTTTTATAAGACTGTATTATTTTAATTGTTACATTTTGTGGTGCACGTAATCAGTACGAGATATTGAAAAAATTGGACACATTGATTTACTTTAGCTTATTCACTTCTACTTATCTACATATACTGTAAAAAATTAATTACAAGAAATAAAAAAAACATTTTTAATTTATTCAAAACTGTCATTTTTTCATAAATATTTGCAGTATAAGACTAGATGTTGAATTGTTAAATCCTGTAGGACGATCTAGAAGTGATTGTAGGTGTGAATAGAAAATAATGTTACTAAATTTATAATGAAAATAATATAACTACGGTAAGGATGTTGTTATTGTGACCAAAAATATTATTATTTTATATTATGTATGTGTAAGAATATCTTATGATCTTAGTGCATTTATTGAATTCATTAATATGTCAATTTTATAGTCAATTTTTAGATTGAAGTTTGTCCAAAAATGTTTTAAAACTTTATTGAAATATTCATATCCGACTGTTTTGGCAGATTCGTTTTGCTACTTTTAATCCAACTATGGCCCACAACAATTTACAAATATTAGTGAAAAATTTGTTTCAATATACTACACTGTCCTACTACATATCCTACTTCTATACAGATTCAAAATTTGAAATTTTCATCATAAATTTTGTGATTAAAGAAAATGTCACATTCTTGTGTTAATTTTAACTAACGGCAAGCTTTAAGTGTGCTCATAAGAAATTTGAAATTCATCTGGACAAACTTTGCTTTAGTAGCTGTTAATGCAACTATATGAAAATCTTTAATGCTATTACGTATTACAACTGTAAACAAATGTTTTTTTTTAATCACAGCTATGTTTAAGAATAGTAATTTTTTTTAAAAATAAGTTTAATTATTGTTTATATTTTATGAATTAAAAATGAAATGGTTTGATTGATTGATCAATTAAGAATTCATATTCACCAAGCGTATAAAGAAATCGAAATTTATAACTTTTAAAATGTTTTTAAAGAAAAATTATACTAGTCAGAATATATTACATTAAATAATTTATGTTGAATGCTATGTTACATTATTTAAAGATCTCTAAAATTTGTAGCAATATATGGCAATTACTGACCTCTATTATACTAATACGCTGGACTGGTCATACTATAGAGTATGCAGCTATTTTTGTGCCTATTGCAAGTACCCAAACGTCCTGGGCACTAAATTTGACATTCAATAGAGATACCCAAAATTTTTACTTTCACTTTAGCCTATCGAAGCATATCACAAGTCATTATATCGATATACTATAATATCATATTACTTTGTATCTGTACTTTCGACATTTTCCAGTAGTTTTATTTCCGTTAGGGTATAAATGAAATAAAGAATATGCCTACTCAGGATTTTTATTTATGTTAAAACAAAAATATTACAAGTGGCTATCGACGTCGTTATTCTAATGTGAAATAATATTCGAATGTAAAAATATTACAATTTCCGATGGATGTCGCTTAAAGCAGGTAAAAGTAAAAGTGTAGAGGATTTTCTGGATTTAACCCATTGCACCATTCTGAAAATTTATTTCCTACTAAAAAAAATTGGTGTGGAGAGGGCCTTGAAGCTACAGATAAATAATGTAATGCTGAGATTAGGCCAAATGCTCAATCCAATCTTCTGTTCTACCCATAAGCGTTTCTTTCGGACACTTAAAGGTCCACACTTAAATATCATCCATTCCTGATACCTACCAATTAGTTTGTAATTCACTACTGCTATTAGCACCAAAATAACAAAAATCAAATTGCTTTAGTGTAACAGAGATCAGTGAAAGCAGCTTTCTAATAATTTGGCCTTAATTACAATCATTGTACATTTTTGTCGATTTTAATATATAAATTTTACATACTCATTTTTATTTTTAATTGTGTCTTAACTAATTAAAGTGGTTTATTCATCCTATTTCATAACCTTTGAACATAAAAGTAAGATTTCAAATTTTTTAATAAACATGTAAATGTGTACCTATGAATTAAAATATTTTCACTATACTTTGTCACTATTCTATTAAACTATGCACTTTTACATGTGTAAGATGCCCCATACCAATGTCGTGTTGCTAATATTTCTTGTAACAGATGCTTAGGATTATACAATAAACATCGAAGATGTATCTGTATAGGATATATGTATTAATGGATAGTAAAGCTACTGTGGTAATGTTTAGAATTGTGCAATATCTGATTTATTCACTTGCATGTACGATTATTCGACAATAAATATGTTTATATTCCAATACTGAGTTTTAATAAAAATTATACGGAGTTTCTGATAATATTTACTGCAATTGCTGTAAATGACGTGACCGAATTCTGCTTAGTATGTAGTGATGGCCACGAATTTTAAAAAAGTATGAAATGACAAAATAATTTAATGAATTATGCCACATTTTTCATATCTGATACAGCTCAGGAGTAATTATTTATGTAAAATAAAAAATGAATTATTTTGCCAACTTTCTCTTTTATGTTTTTAGTACATTATTTTGACAATTATTATGCTATAAAAGTTCTTTGAACCAATAAAATATAGCAAAACGGTGTCGTTAAAAAGTCAACCTTAAGTTAAAAGACTTAATATATATTAAGTGTATGGTCATAACACATTATGACAGAATTATTTTAACAGTTGTTAACACTGACAAATGACAGCAAGCGCCTGGTTACATTTGATTTCTTACACTTTCTTTTATTTAAGGCTGTAACACTAAAACGGTTAAATATATTAACTGCCTCTATTTTTACCCTGAGCATCAATGTATTTTTATTTCAACACGAATTATTTTCTCAATGTCAAATAGGTATCATATGTTGTTGCGAAATGTATTTGTCATGTACTGTATTTTCACTAATTGTTTTATTTTTATATTAAGAAAGTGTAACTTTTTGTATCTAAAAGATAATCATTCTTATGCCATTAAACAACTCAAATATATTATAATAGAATATAAGTAATATTGAAATTTAGTATATCAACAGATGGTATTTTGTGCCCGCATTCGTTGTGTACTGTTAGTTTTTTGTGCTATTTTCTAGTATTTGTATTATCTTTTGATATTACAGGACAGTTCATGTTTAAAGATTTATTAATAATTTAACAAAATGCGCAATATTTTTCAAACAAATTGATATTTATATGATATAAATATATTTGGTTAACTTTAATGAAACTGCAAGCTCCTTGAACCTGTTACTTATTTATCATTGATTTAAAGATACATTGGATGATAAAGCCATAAAAACATTACATTACGTGAACTACAAATAAAGCAAGGGTGCATACAAACATTGACTATGTCATTTTCTCTCAGCAGAAGAGTAGGAAAACTATACCGTCACGAACTAAATACATGCCATTATAAACGTAGACTTTATATTCTATTACATATGTCACTCGCCCTGCTACTCTCATTCGGGTATATCTAGCCCACTATCAAATATATGCAAGGCGCTTCACATTGTGTGGTGTGAATTTCAACTTTTTCCCCGAATGCACACAATACTACACTCGGCTGCTCAACATTCGGCCATACTCGGCCTACCGCCAAATATACCTGAAGTACGTCATGTTCATGATGTGAATTAGTGAAATGTTACCCATCAAAAAAAGTTAGACAAGACGAGCCAAAAGAAGTTTTCACTTGAAAATTTTTAGATACTTTATTTGCCCCCTCTTAAATTTCCATATGAACACTGTTTACTATTGGGTGAATATGCTTTATCGCCATGCCAATTTCAAGTTTCAGTGTTAAAAGATTTGTGAGAAAAAATGCTATGACAGATGGATGGACACGTGGTCTATTTTGATACAAGGGTGCTGTTTTTTCTTTTACTAATAAAACAGTAAAAGAATCCCAATAGCAATCCCCAGACAAGAATATAGGTGAATTGAAATAACGCCATAATTTCTTAATTTCTTTCTACGACATTGAACTAGATTATGTACCCATCTACACCACATGTGATAAAATAATTATTATTGAGGATTCTTGATTAAACGCAGAATTAAAAATATTTCAACAAGAACTCTTGCATCAAAATAATGTGCTACTTACAACTTCTGTACTGTTTTTGATGAGGGTCCAGTTCTATATCAAATAAATTTTATTAATTTCATATCCACTGATGAATCATATTTTCATTTTGACTGTTCTCATTTTACTTTCTTCAGCTTCATATATCATTGATTATGTCCACCTGAACCCTTTTTCATTTACTGTTTTTATTTAATTTTTCTTTATTTTTATCATGTGTGTAAAATTTTCAAGTATCTATAAAACCTAGCAAAACCCTGTCAACAGATATTCACTTTGCATTTTCTTTTATTCCTACCCCACTACTTAATCTATAGTTATACAAGTTGCATTCTAATACAATTACAGCGAAATACAAAAAAAGATAAATTTTTAAAGTATTGCAAGAAAATGAAGCGGTATTTTATTTAGTTACCGCAGCAAACGTTTTAAAGATTAAAATTAGGTAGCACTCAATGTTCCAGAACTGGCTATTTGTAAAATGGTAATAAAAAATAAATTGTTTGAAAATCTTTTGCAACCCATTGAAGTACTTTTCCAGAATTTATCATTTACTTTTAAAAATTGGTGCGTATCAAGATAAAATTTTAACAAGAAAATTTTCATTAATTTTTTTATGAGAATACCACACTACCTCACCAAGATAATGTAAGATACCTGGGGCTACATCTTGATCGCCATCTGATGTGGAAACAACATATTAAGACAAAGAGAAATGAACTTAATATCCGTTATAAGAACCTACACTGGATCATGGGAAGAAACAGTAAACTGAGTGTTGACAACAAACTCTTAATATATAAAGCTATCCTAAAGCCAGTGTGGCTTTATGGAATTCAACTCTGGGGTAGTACTTGTAAATCAAACACAAGCATAATGCAGAAATGGTTTGTCATGAACGCTGAAATACATAAAGAACTGAAAATGTAAACAGTCATGGAGGAAATCTAAAAATTGACCAAAAAATACCACGAGACTGGAAAGTCATCCTAAGACGCTGGCTACAGAGCTAATAACTATACGAAGATGTTAAAGTTATACGAGAGTAATAGTTATACGAAGAGGTTAAAAAGGAAAAACATCTTATAGCCCTGTGGGGGATCAGTAAACAATACGGAGTAGATGGCTCGCTGCAGTCGCGCTCGACCTGTGAACGGATTCACTCAAAACATCCACTTATAGTATAACTAGCGATTACAGATAGTTAAAAAAAATTTGTATGGTCTCAACAAAAAAATATGGTAGATTCCTTTTGACCTATAATGAATCTCTATCCTGTGCTATTATTGCTTACAAATGGGTTAACGAGTTTCAGTATGGTTTTACTAATATTAGTGATCTGCATGAGGACGTCTTTCAACAATGACAGACGAAGATAAAATCAATCATGTGTGACTCGGGATAAAAACTGACAAGAGAGCAACTTATCAGCAAATTCTGACAAGTTTAAAAATTGGTGTGAGTCAAGTACAGAAGGATTGATGTCAGAAAATGTTAGAAAACTCAAGAGATCAATCAAATGCCATCATGCTAGATATACTATTACATCAGTGCAGTGGATGTTTCCTTCAGAAGAGTAGCCTAAAAGGTGAAGGAGGAAGTACAAGAAAAAAGATCTCATTCTACGGATGGACAGATTACTATGCAGATTATTCTAGAAAACAAAAGAACAGTTTCTACAAGCGGGTATACCAGCAAAGGTTAGTTTGTTGTTTTGGAAAAAATTCAACAGCAACACCCCTTTCATCCTCCTCTTTGAATCCTCAATCACAACAATCCCTCTGCACACTCATATGAATGATTGAATATTTGACTGTCGAGGGTAGAAATTACGGATCATATGTGCTCTCCTCTCGCAACATGCGATTTCTGTTTATTCATAAGAATAAAAGAGAAAGTACTGGCTTCCAGAAGGCTTATGGGAAATACGTTCAAGGGAAAGTGGATCTATTATTTTGATCAGTGGTTACATTGAATGAAACATGCAGAGTGCCATCAAGGCTATTTTGAAAAAGAATAAATAGATTACAAGTTTGTTAATTTGGTAACTTTCAGTGTTACCCTAGTATTAATAGTTTTCCAAGAGAAAATCTGTCCAAGGATACGTAATGTCTTTAGTGCCAATATAAAACAAATGCAAAATATATTCATTTGTATACAAAGCTTTTTAGATTACAAATATATCTAAAATTGCTACACAATTTGATGACATGACAACATAATTACAAATCAATTTTCTCAATATTGACTGCACAAGATTTTTCAACTCACTTAAAATATAGCCAGTGTAACACCACATAAAGCTGTTTAAAGCAACAACATAGAGAAGACTAACATGCTCTGCAGATTTGTATACTTCAAAATGTGTGGATATTATCCCTGTCATACTTTTTGTTTGAGGTGTAACCAGATATAACATAGAAAAATTAGGAGCTTTACTTAGTCTCATATTTGTTTTTTATACCTAATCATAACAATTTTGGTTTTTCTTTGTGTAAAAAATCTTAAGTATATCTTAACATATATCCTATTTCCTCAGCGTTTTGACCTAAGAGTTAGACAGTCCAGTGACAATTAATTATCCAACATCATATGGATTATAAATTTGTAAAAACTGCTTAAAGTGTAATAGTTTCATTAACACAGAGATTTCACCTCACACTTACCTACGTCAACTTAACATAAAAAAAATAGTGAAGATGCTAAGAAAACACAAATTCTGTCTTTTTTGAATTTATTGTTAAATAATTAAAAAATACAGTTTACTTCTTCTTGGACACACCCACAGTTCTACCTCTTCTGCCAGTAGTCTTGGTGTGTTGACCGCGCACACGCAGACCCCAGTAGTGACGCATGCCCCTGTGGGCACGGATCTTCTTCATCCTTTCAAGATCTTCACGGAGTTTTGAGTCCAAATTACTGGATGTAAGCTGCGAATTGAAAAATAAAATTAAAAATTAATGACTCCAAATATTATTGAATATGTTGAAAAAGCCGCAACAATCGCATATAATTCATTTAGAAATCTATTCTCAAATTTTGGTTATTTTTATTTAAATTCATAAGTTTCAGGAAAGTATCATATTTATACCTAAATACAAATTTTGGATGAATGCGCCAATTTTACATTATGACATTTACTTTGCGAGCCAGTTACATTATTGTAAAGGTACATTTAAAAAATGGGGACAAAAATGTTTTAAGTATAAAATAAAAGATTCAACTGCATCAAATATTATGTTTTTCTATTTTCTTTTAGGTACGTTGTAAATAAAATGAAAAAATGTTTATTTTGATATATGTTAATTTTTAACTCCTGTACTTTAAAAAATATTTCTTTAATTAAACCTTCGACGTAACTTCTACATTTGAAGGTAGTGGGGGTGTAATTGAAATTATAACTTAAACTTGTGATTTAGGTATACCAAAATAAAAACTGAATTGGATCAGAACACAATTAAAAGAAAATTATAAAATATTGAATATGAAAACAAATTTAAATTTCTACTCACCTGGCTATATTTACCATCAACAATGTCCTTTTGTCTGTTGAGGAACCAGTCAGGGATTTTATATTGACGAGGATTCGACATGATGGTAATGATTTTTTCAACCTGAGTGAAAAAGATTGTGAAGATTCACTAATTATTTATAAAATTATATTATTATACATGCGTAAAACTTTCAATGAATTCATAAACAAAAAGCAATTCTATAATAACTCTACTACAAATTATTTATGTAAATCTCGATAAACAGTGAGCCAAAAGTTTCTTAAGATTAATTTTGTCCAGAGACCTGATTTAAGAAAAAGTTCATCAACAGGCTAGTTTCCACTAAGAATAAATCGATGGACTGTCGTTTCTAATTACTCATGTACCTACATACAGAGATACCAAAAACAAAATTGTTTATTATTAAACATAAAGATCATTTTTATTTTTAGTAAATACATTCGGAAAAATTATGAATTCAGTCATGTGACAGTGAACACCAATCAGAAAGCTTTACATCACAACTCACAAAACATCATTGTTGTTTATATTTTCATATATAGGACGGGGACTATTTAATTAATTTTTCGTTTTGAACAATTTTTGTCAAGTTAATACAGTTGTCCTCAAATACACCTTAAAAGACAAGTACAATTCGTAATGGAATCAGGTTTTAGCAAAACAAACAGTAATCATTTAAACTTGGTAGATTTTTCACGTCAAACAGTGACTTTTGTTCATCAGAAATTCAGAATATTAAAGCTTCAATGTAAGTATACAGAAGTGTAAAATATGTATTACAAAGCTGAAATAGTATTATTTCAGTTTTGTAATCAGTAAGCATTTGTTTTTACACACATATTGTAAGGTTGTTTATACTGTTTTTGACGTTAGATTTGCAAAGTATAAGCAACTAGAAATAGATTGTGTCATATTAATTTGTTTGTAATCAATTGTATTAGGTTAGAGCTTCGACATCTTAACGTTTTTCTTCAGAAAACACAATTACAAATCATTGTTTAAGACAGAACCACTTTTATAATGATTTTTGAGAACTGTTTATCGTGTAGGTACTTAAACTGCAAATAAAACTTACATCAAAATGATCTACACAAAAATATACTTTTGAATCTATAAATAAACTACTAGCTCATTGCAAGTTATAGCCACTTTTTCCATATTTGTTTATTGTTGGGAACATATAAATAATTTATTTGGCATTGCTTTTACACTGTAGCACTATACAGTACTTGGTAACGAGACGAATTCATTTTTATTAAAAAAAAAGCAACTGTCATACTCAAGACGATTGTTTCGATTCATTTCAGGAGTAGTGATGTCATTCAAAACACCATGACAGTATTGAGCGTTATCGAGATAAATTTAAATTGATTTTTTTAAACGCAGAATTCATAATGAAAATGTTTAATTTTTGGAAAAATGTTTTACGAGTTAAATAGAGATTAAGGTAAAGTATTAACCACTTTCCCAAATTATATATTATATTATAAATTATAAACTATTCGAAATATTTTTAAAGATCATTTTTATTTATGTTTACTCAACATTTATAGCTAAGTGTCAAGATGTTCTCATCTTGACTATAACACTTATTTTTAGTTTATCTTTTAACATCAATGCAAAATCACTATGTCAATTAAATTAACCCAAATAACAATAAACTTACCTCCTCCTCTGAGCATTCTCCAGCCCTCTTGTCCAAATCAATGTCGGCTTTTTTCAAAACAATGTTTGAATAACGGCGACCGACTCCTTTGATTGCGGTCATGGCAAACATAACTTTGCGTTTGCCATCAATGTTCGTACCCATGATACGAAGAATATGTTGGAACTTCTCTGGTATGACGAGCGACTAAAAGTAAAAAAACGTTAAGGTTACGAACTGCAAGTTTTACAATTTTTTAACTATAGCTCTAAAAATAGTCAATAATATCTTATTTATATTAAAATTGTATTTTAATTTTATGAAATACCTCATATTTCTAATGTATAGCATTTTTGATTATGGAAATATACAAAGATTAAAAATAACTATCTCACTACTCACCATTTTGACAGATACTCAAAACGCAAAAGACCAGTGACAATCAGGCGGAAAAGGAAATTGTTTTTGTTCTATTCTAGCACAATGGATTTGAGAACTATTTTATTTTAATTTTAAAGCAATTTACTACATTTTTTATTTCACAATAAGTTAAGTTACTGTAAATATTGTTTTTTTTTCCTAAAAAAGTAGGAAAGTAAGCATTTTTAATTAAAAACTATGAACCAAGCCCAGATTTTTTAAATGTTTTAATTTTGGGAATTATTACATTTTTCTTGTTTTTTCTTTAAACATGGTCGCTTGCCAGAAATGTAACCTTAAAATAAATAACAATTCAAGAGATGCCAGATTTGAGCATATGATCATATCATCAGTACAATTGGATAAAATAGCTTGTTTCTTATAAGGTGATATAGCCATATGTATTCAAAATATTATGCATATTTTGCAATAAATTTATATACTAATGTGGTTCCACTTCACTGTATGAAATCTTGACCGTTCATCACCTTCCTCGCTTTTGACATACGTTAGATAAAAACTAAAGGAATTGAAAGAAAGATTATGTCCCGGCTCCTGAACTCTTATCTGTCTAATGCCAAAACAGTTTAGCACAGTTAGAAAAAGAGCCACGTAGGTGAGCATCCTACTAACTACTATTACTAGGATAGATTTATCCTTAGTTGAGAGGCCATACTTCTTCCCTTAGATCCAATTAGATGGTCAATGTCAAGATTTTATTATACTTTATAAATAATTGTTTTTAAAGTTATCTCCTGTTTTCATTAATTTGGTGGTTGAATGCGGCGAATGAATTAGATTTACCCGAACATGTTTGTTTACATTATGCGATTATAAGTGGCGCAACGTTTTCGACCTATGCATTAGACTTAGGCGATACAAGTATTTTGAGATACTTGGTACGACGAGTACGAGTATTATAAAATATCGGTGACAAAATACTCGACGAGTATGAGCGGCGTAATTCTGTTATGAGAGGGCTATATTACAAATCGATTTACCGTAAGGGGCGCAGAAGACGTGCAATAAATCTTAATTGCTACCTGTTATGAAGAGTTCAATGCACATATCCTTGATTTTTACAGCTAAAATTGGCGGGAATTCCTACCATTTCTAAATGAGACATTTTAAATAAAATACAGTGTTTTATTTTTTCTTCATACTACCTTAAATATGTATGGCCCCAGGCGTAGAACTGGTAACTAAATGATTTATTTGGCATAGTCATTTAGATAGCGTATTTGAAAAATGAATCACGTTATTTTAAATAATTATCTTTAATTTAAAAATTTTTTTAATTAAATTTTTTTTTTAATTTTGCCATCATTATTTTTGCTTAATTAAGTTTGAAATCACTTCATATGTTTGTTTCTTTGATTCGTTTATACTTTAAATTTTTTTTTCATAGTTGTTATGTTAATGTTAATAAAACTTTCGTTTTAAAAATAATTATTAATTGTGATTGTCTTTGCTTGAATATGGACTTAGAGTTTAAAAATTTTCTTGTAAAAATAAAATTTGTTCTTATTTTCTATGACCTAGATATTCCCTGCTGCAGAAGAAACTCAGATGGCCACATATCAGTTGTGATACAAACAGTATGGACCTCTCTTCGGACTATGTCCTTCAGTTCAAATTTAACTTTTTCATATAAAGAAGGCATGGAATATTTTTACTAGTGACAATAAATACGCCTCACCTCTACTATCCATTCAACCATAGATAATAACAGTCAACTTGTTTTCTAGAGAAAAGTCAATTAAGCGTTCCCAAACTATAGATCGTCAATTAACCAAACTATGGATCGTTTTTTCATAAATATCTTGTTGTTTCATAAATTCGGCACAATGTCAAAGTGACATAGAATATAATAAAATTATTTGTAGGTCATGGACCTAGATGTTATCAAAATAAAGATTTCATGTAGAAGATTTCAGTTTCATTAATACTTTTGTAAATTTTGTATTTTGATTTTAGGGTTTTATATTTCTGTGCTTATCATTTTATACAAATTAGTATTTCAAAGTATTAGTATTCTCGGTGTTTGGTACAAAGTTACAAAATTTAACCGGCTTATCGATTAACCGGCTTTAAGCTATAACAACATTTAATAACTTCTCTTGTTTTTTTTAATTTATTTCTTAATTATACTAATATTTTGCGATTCTTCGTATTTTGTATTTCTAGTCATTTCGTGATAGCGTAATGGTAGCTCTTAACGTGAGATGTCTGATATCCTTCAAGAAAATCTCTATTCTGTACGGTTTAATTTTAAATTGAAAATGGCTTGCTAAGAAACATCATGGCTATATGTATAACTCTAAATTATATTATGTATGTAGTTAGATACGCAGAGAATTTTTTTGACACTATTCAAGGGTTTCTTTCTCATTTTTACATAAAAGCATGGTTACTCCGACACCTTATGTACCTAGGACGACAATAGTAATAAGAAGAAGATTGTGTTTTACTAATGAATACAAAAATACCAACTTTACTTAATCTTAAGTATATATTACACATAATAATGAAACAGCTTTGATCTAAATTGTGTTTCAAGTAGTTGCATATAATGTTACATGCGGCCGCAATTAATTTGTTATATCAATGTTATAACGTAGCTGTGTATAATAATAATATAACGATTTATGAATCACTTTACGGATAACAAATTTTTACCCTCTATTTTTCAAACCAAATGTGATCTGATCAAGGGACGTAAATTTTATTCACAGGTCTAAGTACTAGAGGTGAGTCGCATTTATTGTCACTGATAAAAATATCCGGTATCTCAGATCAAAATACGTACTTGGTATGCGAAATACAAAAGACTTGGTATCGTAAACACTTGTATGGTATGGCCGACCGGGCGTTCGTATTACAAAAGACTTAGTATAGTAAACACTTGTACGGTATGGCCGACCGGACGTTCGTATTACGTTATGGTCGGGCTGCGGCTAATACCCCTCTTTGTCTAGCTAGCTATAGCTATTTCACTCACGGATATCGTATTCAGGTTGTCTCGCTCTTTCATATTTAAAACGTGTTTGAAATAAGGGACAAACTGACTATTTAAATACTCTTAAGTCGTAATACTTTAAAGTATGTAATACGAGTATATCAAATATCCTCGTTATAGTCATTACGTTAAGTATTGCTTTACACTTCACAGTTTACAACAAATATTTACTCAATACGACAAGTACGAATATTATAAAATAAGGATTTTAAGTACGATGCTCTTTTCGTTACTTTGCAGTGTAAATATTGATAATATATAGTGTACATAAAAACTAACTGTTAATTAGGTTAAATTCTAATTTCAATGTCAATGTCAAGACAAGACTATTTTACAGACTTAGGTGATTATTTTGTTTCTCGCAATATTTACAATACTAAATTGTCATTCAAAACAGCTACATATAATTTAAGAAAATATTTGAATAGAAAATATCCATTTTAATAATAATCAATACGAAATAATTTGCTTGCATTCCCAACATCTTACATTATTTAAAAAAAATTTACTAAGATAAACAAAGCAAGAAAAAAATGTTTTTTTAATAATGTGGTCCATTTTTTTAAATTAATGGTTATTATTGCAAATAATGTGAGTCACTTATTAAATGTGCTATCAAAATGACTATGCTAAATGAATCATTTAGTTACCAGTCCTAAGCCTGAAGCTATAAATATTTGTTAGTATGAAAGAAAAATAAAATTAATAAAAATTATAGAAATTCCTGCCAATTTTTGTTGTAAGAAATAAAGGATATGAGCATTGAACCCTTGATTCCTAGGTTACAATTAAGATTTATTTTACGTCTCCCGCGACCGTAAGTTTATAGCCATTTATAATATGGTCTTCTCATAACGGTATTACGCCGCCCATAGTCGTCGAGTATTTTGTCACCGATATCGATCTCCGATATTTTATAATACTCGTACTCGTCATACTCAGTATCTCAAAATACTTGTATTGCCCACACTTGTATTGTCTACTAAGTACAAGTTACTTTCAGGAATAAAGTAAAACCCCAAAGGCAGCTAGGACTATCTCCGAAATCAGTGACGTTATCAAGTATGACCATCGCTATGAAAACTCATCGAGATCATATAAAAATTAAACAGAGTTCAAAAATCTTTAAGAACTTTACGAGCTCGTCTAGAAGTTTTATCTCAACATATAAAACGATCGAAGATTAGTGTTTCTTCTTTAAGAATTGTGATTATTGATTTAAAAAAATGATTGATTATAACTGTGTACACATTTTAAATCATATGACTATTTTAAACCATAATTATTTCAAAGATTGTCAAAGAATACTGGTAAAAATATTAGCCATATTAAGTATACCCCAGGGTTAAGATGCAATAAAATTATAATGCTTTACGGCATAAAAGTCGACTTACGAAGTTGTACTCGTAGTCGTGATGGTATAACACGTTGTCATGTTGATTTAGAAATTGATTGTGAATTAGGTTTAGCATTGTAAAGACGCATTAGTTTTTTATGTTTGTACAATTGAAAGGTAATTGGAAATTTTACTTCAGCCAAATTAAATTATCCAATGATGGATTGTTGATACAATTACGTCGTAAAGCGAGTTTTTGTTGTGAAAGTACTCATTATTCTAAGGTTGTGAACATCTAATACCGCTTTTGGATGGGAGTTAATGACCAAAACCAACCAATATTCTATCTATCCGTCAAAATAGATACCTATCTAATATAGTTGATAACTTTATATCTATCCTTATTTTGCTTCCCACAATCGTTTTGATGTTTTAACTGTCTATCGACAGTCGTAGATAGTTTTCTATCCTTGTCCTCCCGAATTAAGTAATGCATATTGAAAATTCGTCATTAAAATTATAAACACGTCAAACAAATAAACAATAATTGCACATAAACATATCAATTATATATAATTAGCAATTTAAATATTTTGTAAATTTTTAAATAGCGGGTCTAATATTTTTGCATATTTTTTATATTTAAAAATAAGAATATAACAAGTTAACCAAAAGCAAGTAAAGTTGTGTGATCCATATTTGATAACTAAACAAACGAACGCCACAAATAATAAATTGAAAGTGGAAGCCTGGTTGAAATTAACTGATAAATTTAACGCCCAGACGTTATGGCAAGCGCGGCAAAACGAGCATTTAAATTTTTTTTGTCATTTTAATATAAAAAAAGCTAGAATATAGGGAAGATTTGAAAGTACAGGAAGATCTAACTAATATAGTAAAGTTTAATAAAATAAACAATTATATATTGACCATAAGTACAATATTTTCATTTTAGACAGGCGGTGGTAAATCTGATTACAATCCACCAGATGACGTTTTGGACAAAGTGGCATATGGAGGTGATGCTGTTGATATGGTAATGGAGAAAATTGCTGTCTGTGACAATCCTCCAAATACAGAGGGTGCAAATACAGCAGTTTGCGAGAATGATGCCATAACAAACACATGTTCCAAGGCATCGAGGCAATTTTTATATTGGAACTCCGATATTGAAAAGTTTACGTAGTGGCAAAGGTAACACACATAAATTACTCTTATGACATGAAATTTTTTCAAATACAAACCTTTAGTCTCACTACATGTATGAAAAATTAAGCACATTTTCTTCACTAAATTCAGTGCAGTAAATCTGAATACTACTTTGATCAAATAAAACACTTCTGTTTTTCTTTTACTACGCAATCTTGCTATAATATATTCATATAAGTAAGTCATTCCAATACAAACAAAATAATGATGCAATCTTGTGCACCCTTCAATTACATTGGCATTTTATTTCAGCATCGGTGCAAAAAAAGCTGCTAAATGAAGACCTTAAAACAAGGATCCGACGAAATAATGCCATTGCAGAATATTATGAATTAAAAAAAAAGAAATTGTAGCTAGAATGCGAAACAAATAAATAATTTTTAAATTTAATGCGAAACAAATAATTTATAATAAAAACAAATAACGAGGTATTTAAACAATGCGTCGGATATATTGCAGGATTAGAATAATGAGTACTTCAGAAGGCGATAATACACGTGACGGTGTGTTCACAAAAACTACGCATAAAGTGCATAGTATCAAAACGAAAGCAAAAAATTATGGACAAAAGTACCATAATAATTTTGTAGGTTAATGTGTACACACACACGTACGTACGTACGCTCGCACACATACATACGTACACACACGCGCCCACATACACACATATTAAATGATAATGTATTTTAATACTCATTTTAAATTAATGAAATGATAAAATATGTTAATAAAATGGTGAAATTTAACCTAACTTCTTTGGCAATTGTTTGTGGTTGGAATAAACATTTAAAAATTTAATATGGCGTCCATAATAATACTTCATATAAGCCAAACAATGCACCACATAAATCGATGCTAATGTGTATTGTACTACCGCAAGCAGATATATTTATATGCGTCGATTTCCCGGAGTTTGTAGTCAAAATTATTTTGCTGGTAACACTGTGCGCGTAGGGCGGGGCGCTAGTAGAAGGAGCGCGTTGGAGGAGAAGATTTTTGCCTTCAGGCGGCCGCGAAGAGATTTGCGCGTATGTGCCTTCTGGATTACTCTATATTCTAAGTTTTTATGATTAATACTTCGTTTTTTATCTATGTTCTTTCATTTGAAATAAACAAAATTAGAAATTCACATTTTTGCTAAACTGAACTTATTCCGAAAATATAATAGGTATAAATAATTTTAATCTATCGCAAATTTTATCGATTTATTTTATTATCACCCAGTCATATCTAGTATTGGTTATGTGGACGCTCTACTTTGTATATGATCTGTGCCACAGAAAATATATGGTGGGGTCTATACTTTCTACCGTTTTCAGGGCCAAAATTGTGGAAATCAAATGGTTTCATTAGGATTTTATGTAAAGCCAGTCTAGCGTACTAATATAACTACTAACTACTACTAATACTTACTAATACTTGATCTATAGTTAGTGGGTTCTATGACAACCAACTTATAGAACGAATCAACTTTAATATATTATCCATGGAATCAATGATGGGAATCATGTGAATGTCAATGTTAGTCGCCTCTTTATTTTTAATTAATTTACGCAATGGCTACAAATAAAAATAAACTATCATTTACTATTTTTTGTAATTGTTTCTAAAAATGTATTGTGTTAAGTAAAATATTTTGTTCCTAAATTAACTATTCTTGATATGTTAAGAATATACATATAATATCATATACATATGCGGTTTTGTGTTATATATTATGTTATAAATTAAATTTTATTGCCAAATTCTCCCGCTAGGGGACTACCTGTACTAACGTAAATATCGGAATATCGGGGACTAACGTAAATATCACATGCCGAGGCCACACTATCGACTAATGGCGAGAGAAATAGCGAGGGAAGTGGTCAGAGACATAGTTTTATCTGTGGATATAGTGTGGCTGCGTTCTCGACATTTTGCTTGTCTTGCCTCTTATCCTGCCCGGCGATCTATTTTTTATCGTTTTTTTTAGCGCAAATCAAAGAAGCAGCAATATGAGCGCGAGTGGCCAGCCACATTGAATGCAGTTCGCATTGAATGCAGTTCGTATCGAGCGTACGTGTCGTTAGTTCGTGTTAAGTAATTCAACATGATGTCGCCGCCAACGCCGACCTTCAATGAATGATCGAGTGAAAAAATATTAAAATTTATAGAATTATTAGCTGCGGAACCTGCTATTTGGAATCCAAAAAAGAAGCAGCATAAATTGAAACATAATGTACGGACGTGTATAGTAAATACAACTGTATAAATAGCGTCAATCTGTCAAAGAGAATGCTCAAAAACGTATGGACGAAATCGTCGCTGGTTTATTTTGAACTGTAAATACTATCATAAAGTATATTTTCGATTGAGATCTAAATGCTAGTTTTAAAACCCTTAATAATATTTTGAGTAAAAATAAAACAAAAGAAGAAGAATGTGAAATGTATGGCAAGCTTCTGGTAACAAAGTTACTGAAATACTAAGGTATAATACGTCCCGCTTTTAGTGGGTATCCCGATTTTTAACAATTTGTCCCGCGTCCCGCGGCGTTTTAAAAAAGTCCTGATTTTTGGAAAAAACGCACGATAAGCTAGGGGAGGGCTGGAGAATGGAAAAGGAATATATGGTGTTCAATTGCCATGTGGCTATTTCTCCAGGATATGAGTTTTATATTATTTTTATTAATTTTATAATGTAAAAATAACTTTAATAATAACAAATAATTGTTGGAAACTGATTTTCGAGAACTGCTTATCAGATAATACATAACGCCATTCAAAAATGTGCTGACTTGTTACCCGTAGATGTGGAAAATATATTCTTATTTCTATAAACTAAATATATTCTTATTTCTATATATACACTGTGCGCGTTGAAATGCTTAAAGAATTTTGTGAAACTACGGAAGTTGAATATCAGAAAATATTTGGATACAGTAAAACGCGCTGGTTAGCCCTTTTGCCAGAAGTCGAAAATTTTTTTTAAATATATGATCCATTGAAATTCTATTTTTTATCACAAGATAAATATCTTAGAATTTTAGAAGAGTTTTTGAAAAAAAATCTTCAAAAATTTAGCTAGAATTTGTACATTGATTATGTACAAAATTGAGTGACAAAATTTGGGTAATCGAAGTAGCAAATGAAGTTAATAATTTAAAATTTCAGTGTCAAGGGCGGTTAGAAAATTATTTTCTTCCGTTAACTTTTCGTAATAGTATAAGGCAGCCAGAAGAACAAGATGCAATAAATCGTTCAGATAACATGAATCACGTTAAAAAGTTCTACAGTAACTGCATAGATAATTTAAAAGAGTGAACGGTACATTACAATGATATAGAACATTTTCATTGGGTTACATTAAAACAGGAACTTAATTGGAATGCTGTGCAAAAATCATTCGATCATATTACTCAAAATTTTCCAGGTACTAATATTTCCGAAAATGATCTTATTAATGAAGTATCATTATATAGAAAACATATTGATAGAGAAAAGGTTAAATCTTGGACATCAACAAAAATCACAATGGATAACAAATCGTTAGAAATATTTCAACATTTTGAAACAAACCATGTTCCATACAATAATGCGTTGAAAATTGTGGAATGCGCGCTGTCATCACCAAGAACTAATGCTGTGACTGAACGCGTTTTTTCTACTGAAAATAAAGTGTGGACATCAGAAAAATCACGATTAAATGTTGAGACTTTGAAAGACATTTTATGTATGAAATATAATTTAACAAATTCTTGTGAAAAATTTCATGACCTTCTAAACAACGACAGCAATCTACTAAAAATAATCACTAAAATGAGAAATATGCCAAAGAATAAAATAATACTATACATCATTTTTGTTAATGTATTGTATTTGTAAATTGTACTTATGTTGAAATTAAAAATATATATATTACAATATCATTTTTACGCTGTGTGAAAATGTTTGTTGCTCCATATAGACCATACTTGTAATCAAGAATCCCTCCCCCCCCCGGTCAATGGTGTCCTGTTTTACTATGTTAAAATTTGGAAAAATTACCAAAGAATCTGGGAAAGTCACTTTGGAAAATACCCAGAAGCATGCGTCAAAAGTCATGTACAAAATAGACGGTTTTCTTTTAGAAAATCCACCACTTATTGCAAATTTCCGATACCATAGTTCGACACCATCTCCTGCCCATACGATTCCACCATCTCAATCCAACATCATTTCCAAATCTCCAGGCCATACCATTCCACCATATCCATCGTACATCATTCCTCAATTACCAGGTTATACCATTCCAACATCTCCAGTAAGAATCAGCACACCGGACAATTACGAGTGCACAGAAGATCGACTTAACATGACAGAATCAGATTCACAAAACAGAATAAATATACTATAACAAGAACAAATTGTATCACCTAATAACTCGAGAAATATGCTGACTGCATTCTTAAATGCAAAAAATAATAATGCTATGCAATAATGAAGGGATAATAGCATACTATTGTATTTGAAACATTATTTTTTCTAAATTTTTAAACACATTTCATAAAAATACACAAATATTTTTTTATCGCTAAACGTATTTTTGTTGGGATAGCTATTCTCATTTGAGTAACTAGTTTCCTAATCAAGGGTTCAATTTTATTCAACAAAAATTTTAAATCTGTTGTTGATATTCTATAGACGTTACTAAACTCTCCAGGTTCTACACAAGTCATTTCTCTGAAAAAGTAATCCATAATATTTCTGTAACCAAAACATTTAATAAAGAAACTTCGATTTAAATAAAATAACGTTTAGACTTACTTTAATCAATAACTAAAATAAATAATTAAAAAGAATGGGTAAGTATCTGCCTAACTAAAATCAATAGACAATTATAATTCACAAAGATTGCCATAGAAACTGTCAAACAAAGTGGAAAGGTTTTTCGCTGCCTGATTATTTCGTTATCATTTTCATGGTATTCTGTCTATTTTATTGCACTAAGTTATCTATTATTTATGTCGTTTATATTTTAAATTGATTCTTTATTTAGTTTTTGTCCGTAGCAGTATTCAGTCTATTGTTACAAACAGTGTTCTGTTCGGTAAGTTTCTTTTGTTTTTTTTTATTGTATTATTTACTTTTACTAAATTTACTTTGCTTCAGCTTCGTGAAAATGGATTTACCTATTACCCTTAAACCACCGGACCCTTCTAAATCTCCACTTTCCAATAATGAATTTGCCTGTTCTACTTCCCCAGCTAGTTAACGCAAAAATTGTAAAAGAACTAATTGTAAAAAAATAAATCTAAAAATCTTCCTCCTTTCCATCCTTCTGACTCCTCCTGCATTGAAACAGAGGACACAATTCCTCGCAAGACCCAAGGGGTCTTCCACGAGCAAATTCTGATTTATTATCATCATCCCCGACTTCATCTCCTTCTTCCCGCCCTCCGAATTCTTTTCAGGGTAGTTTATATGTCTCTGGCGTCGTTGGACCATTTATGGTCCATGTTCAAAGAAAAGAATCCCAATCCAATTCCGAATTTTGGATTCGTGCCAGATTCATTTGGTTCCGTCATAAAAAATTATCACATCGATGGCGTAATCCGAGGCAGAGTTAAAAACATTTGCAGAAACAGGATTTCGGTGGAATATTCATCTACAGACGCCGTCAACCTTTTCGTAAACCACTCTGCTTTTACATGACAGAATAAATTGTTCATCCCTTCTTTTAACGTCAGTCATATGGACAATATTCGCAATGTTTCAGTCGATTGGTCTGACGAGAATGTCTTAGAAAACATAGAAGTCCCAAAAGGGTGCGGTAAGGTTATTAAAGTCCGCCTGTTAAACGTTAAAAAAATCCATGGCCAACCCAAATATTTTCTATCGGGGGCGATGGACATCACCTTTGATGGCCAAGTCAGTCCCCAAAGCATATTTATGGCATATTCCTCGCTTCCAGTTTCCAAATATGAATTCCCTACGAACGTAGGTTGCTGAAAAATGCCGATCTTTCGAGTGTTGGTTTCGACCGGTTAACGATCGGCAACGATCGGTTTCGTTTCGTTTCGATCGGTCCGAAGGTTACGTCGGAAGAAACTGCCCTCTTCCCATTGACAAAGCGAAATGTATCTTTTGCAGTGGAAATCATGATTCCACTGACAGAGTTTGTCCGGAATTTGGAAGACAAAAAAAGATCAAATTCGGAATGTCTGAAAGAAACATATCCTATGCGGAAGCATCCAAAATGGTCCCTTCTGCAAGAAAATGCCAGGGAGGATTCCATTTTAAGATCCGAGGGTATGCCTGTCTACGGGTTGATAGAGCGGATGACGGATCCGCTTTATTACTTGACAAATCCCTTCCCTACTCCCAGATTTCTCTTGGCTCCCGCAGTTGTCAATTGAATGTTGTTGTTGCGAGAGTTAAAGATATCTTCTCTATATATGTTCCACTTCCAACATGTCCCATAGCATTAGAAGGGACATGTTGGCATGTTGGACGAAGGGACATGTCATTACGGTATATTTTAACTTAAATTCCTGGCCCATAGATTATTCTGGGAGATTTTAATTTTTATCATCCGTCTTGGGGTTCACCCGAAGCAACCCCCTAGGGGTCTGCTTGATGAAACTCAAGGACGGCTTCCGCCTATGTTTACTATATGATGGGTCTCCAACACGAGTTCCTGTCCCATTTCAGAACCCGAGCTCAGTTTACATCTCCTTTTGCTCTTCATCCTTGGCATCTTTCGCTTCCTGAAATATTCTCTCTGAATCTTTAGAATGCGACCATTCCTCGTTCTGATTTATTTCCTTCCTTTAAATTTAAATATTGAAAAAATTTGCCCTCTGCAAAAACACAATCTACATAGAGCAGATTGGATGAGATTCCGCACTTTCTTCAACGTCGAAGTGGATTTTATGCATCTAGTGGACCTGGATAGCATTGACTCTTGGTATGACCAATTTGTAAAGGCTATAGACCTGTCCATTCGGAACTTTATCCCATTTAAGAGATTTAACTTCCACTACAGATCATCTCCCCCCTAATAGGATAGAGACTGATCTGCGGCGGTTAACGCCCGCAAAGAGGTTGAAGCTATATATAAATCTAATATGTAGGAACCAAACTTCCTCTTGTTTCGAAAGGCCCAAGCACATACTAAACGGATAAAGAGGGAAGGTTGGAAAAAATTCCTTCACTCATTCTTTCCGTCTACTCCCTCTCGTGTCGTCAGGTCTAATACAAAATGCTTTCGGTCTATTTTTCAGCTTAATCTTCTCAAATCCGTACAAGGAAATTGAGTATATCAATTTCTAAATAAGCTTGCTCCCCCATTCGTCCCAAATTTAGATGAATAACCTTTCAGATATAATTATACTAGCGCCAACCATTTTTTAGAAAATGACTTCTGCATTAATGAATTAGATTTCACCTTGCATCATCTTAAAGATTCTTCCTTTGGTGTTGACGGAATTTCATATTCAATGATGAAAAATACTTTAGCATCTACCCTTTGGTATCTTCTATGCCTCATCAGCTGTATGTTCAAATCAGGTTATATTCCAGTCAGGAAAACTCAAATAATAATTACCATTCTCAAACCTCATAGAGATTCCAATGTAGGTTTATCCTACAGACCTATAGGTCTTAAGCAAGATTACGGAACACCCAATTAAGATCTCAATTCTCTCTCTCTGTAATTTTCCATTTGACTCAGAATTTCACAGGCCAAGTATAAATTTGTATTTTGGAGTTGACGAGGAGTCCAAACATAGTAATTCGCTGTTCAATTCTATCTTGAATTCCTTTTGGATGAATTGGACACGAATACAGACGCAACAAAAATCCTGAGAGGTGACTATATCCGAGCGTCATCTTATTGTCCAGCCACCGCTTATTAGGCGTACTCCTGCCTTGTGATGATCTGTGTTCTCCGGGGAATGCCGTGCTATTGCGGAGGCCTTAGATGATGCTCTACTCAAAAAGATTCGCAGGCTCCTTATCTTCTCTGATTTCTTAAGTTGTTTACAGTCCCTTCTCGCTAATCCATTTTTTTTTCGAACTGTAGCTTCCCGATTTTCCAGAACAAGTAATTTAAGCTTGATTTAGAGAGATCCCCACTCGCTGTGGCATAGTAGGTAATGAAATAGTCGGAGCAAAAGCTCGGTTTGCCACCGTGAACGGGGATCCATGTTTCACTATTAATTTCATTGAGTATCTCCTTCCAATGACTCGTTTCTGGATGACATCTGACTGGTAGAAGACGTGGAAAAGATCATCCCAGATTACGGGTGCGGGATATTTCCAGACCCAATCTTTTATACCCACAAAACCTTGGTTCTCAACATTTACTTTCTCAAAAGGAATCCTCTGTGGTATCTCGCATGCGCCTGGGTCATTGTTCTATTCCTACCCGTATGGCTAGACTGCGGGTCAGAGAATCTCCAATTTGCGATTGTAGGCTTGGAGAAGGTAATCTAAATCATCTAATTTTTTCATGTCCATTGAATAATAGATTTCGTTCGGTTATTTCTAAATTATTAAAATACAAAATTCAATTGCCCATCAACATAAGGTCACTTTTATTTATTGCCAACAAACCCATTTTAGGATTAATCATTCAGTTCATAAGAAAGAACGACATCAAAATATAGAATTTTTCATATTTATATTCTTGTTTATTTTTCTTTTTATGTTTGTTTGTATATACTTATTTTGTACTCCCTGCATATTATAATGTCATTTTCTTCTTTTTGTTTAATTGTAGCCAACTTCTTATTTAATTTTTGTTTTATTGTATAGTTTATTTTTTTGTTAACAAGCAACAATGACAAATATCCGAAATATGATTTAATCAGTGTTGCTTAGCCTTTTTTTCCACACTTGACATTGATAAAAGTTCTCTCTGGAGAGAACGAACGCTATATAATCAAAGATAAAGATTTTAAAAATTTAAATAAATAACTGCTTGCACTTACCTCGCCCTGTTACGATGAATCGATGTCACCCACCAGCTCCTTTGTCGGGGATGACGACATCGTTTAAATAAACTTTTTTGTTTTAAAACATTTAAATAATTCGCTATGCTGTAAAATCAGAATGCACATGCTGCCATTATTTTGTCATCCATTGCAAGTCGAATATTGGAATGCGGAGCAACACGATGAATGTCGCAAGTAGGAGAGTGTGTGGTTGTTAGGGCAATATTTGCAGGAGCACGACAAGCAGCTCCAGGAACAGTGCGAGGAGCATAGTGTAGCTGAAGGGATAGATAAACATCATGTGACGTTTTGTAATTTACATATATCTGCTTGAAGAGTATTGAATTTCACTAGTTTTTCGAAGATTACATCTCGATTTATAATAAATATGCGTCAATGATATGCAATTGGATAATGTTACAGGTAGAGCAGTTGAAAATATAGTTGTTCATTTATTAGTAAGGACAAAACATGTCAGAACCTCTGGGAAGTAGCTGTGAGTCGTACAAATTTTTAGACAACAAAACAAAGCCTTGCCTTTGTTCAGAGTATTCATTTTATTCGGATTTTTTAATTCTAACATTGTTAACTATTAGTAATTTTTCGTCATAATACCTCTTCACATAAGTTTTCATTTTTACACGCCACAAAAATCTAGTGTATTTGACAGCTAGTTTTATTATATGATCTATGGTTTTACGAAAGCTATATAATCAAAGATAAAGATCTATGGTTTTATTTAGGTCTTCCTTTGGTGCCGCCATCTACGATTAGTTTTGTATAAGATTTCTTATTGCCAATCACTGAATTTTTTGTTTTTTTGTTAAATTCTAAAAATATTATCTGTTTAAAAAATTGTATCTATTTCTCTAATGCCCAGTTTCGCCGGTCTCTTTTACATATAACTGAGTAAATAAAATGTTACTATCCTTTGTTCACATAAAACCCTTCTTAAACACCTTGAAAAAAAACTGCATGTGATTTTTTTGTAATGTCAACTCTGAATCCCAATTAACAACTCTGTTCTTTCTTACCTAATGCACAGTAGACTTGGGCGATGCGAGTATCTGAGTATGACGATTACGAGTATTGCAAAATATCGGTGACAAAATATTCAACGAGTACGGGCAGCGTAATTCCGTTGTGATAGAGCTGTATTAGAAATGGTTATAGATTTACGGTCGCGAGAGACTTGCAATAATTCTTAATTGCTATCTATTATGAAGTATTCAATGCTGATATTTATTATTTCTTAAAATTGGCGGGAATTCTTGTAATTTCTAAATGAGACATTTTAAATAAAATACAGTGTTTCATTTTTCCTTCATACTAACATAAATATTTATGGCTTCAGGCCTAGGATTTGTAACTAAATGATTCATTTGGCATAGTCATTTAGATAGTAAAAAAATAAAAAAATAATTACGTTATTTACAATAATTACCATTAATTTTATAAAATGAACCACATTACTAAAAAATATTTGTTTTACTTTTGCCATGTTTATTTTAGCCAATTTTTTTTAAAAGTAATGTAATAAGATATTCGGAAAAAAATTTGTTCCATATTGATTATTGTTACAGTTTCATGTTTTCTATTCAAAGGTTTCCTTAAATTAGAAGTAGCTGTTTTGAATTTCGTTTTTAAAATATTGCAAGAAGCAAAATAATCACCCAAGCTGTAAAATACTCTTGCACAGCATTGGACTTTCTTGTGGTATAATGACGAAAATAGAATTTAATCTAATTAACGGTTAGTTTTTATATACACTATTTATTTACAATATGTAAACAACAAAGTAAAACGTTCAACTATTCCAATAGAAAAATGGGGAATCATTAGACAAAAAGAGCACCGTACATAAAATCATTATTTTAAATAAATATTTGTCAGTGAACTGTGCAGTAATACTTAACGTAATGAGTATGTTAAACATACTTGTATTATACACTTTAAAAGAATTACAATTTGCTAATATTTAAATATTCAGTTTGTCCCTCATTTCATATATGTTTTAAATATGAAAGAGCGAAAAAACCTGAGTATGGTATACTTGAGTGAAATAGCTATAGCTAGCTAGACAAAGAGGGCTAGGGTTATGCTGCAGCGGGACCATAAAGTATCCATTGTACGAACGTCCAATCAACTATAACATAAAAGTAATTACAACACCAATTATTTTGTATTTGGCATACCAAGTACGTATTTTGATCTGAGATTTTGAGTACTTTTACCGGTGACAATAAATACGCCTCACCTCTAATGCATAGCACGCACAGTACGTATTGGTACGTCCATAGATAATATAGGTACGTATTTTGACATATCTGTGGTTTACATACAGATCACAAATTAGATCTAATTTATATCTGTCTGTTTTGTATTTCGTGACAAATTGTTATGGCAAATAAGTTTGCATTCATATTTAAAGATTATAGTTTTTAAGTTGTATTTTGGTGTAATAGTTCAATTTTTTAATCAATATGCCGTATAAAAATATTGAAATTGACGAACTGTTCCACAAAAACTTGGAAGATGACGAAGTACAAGAAGTTCTAAGATCTGGAACGGATCTAAGACAATATGCTCTGCAAGTGGATCGAGGTATCGAGGAGGCTGAAAAGAAATCAATATCGGATTATCTTCAGGAGAGTGAAAATATAGTTGCTTTGCACGGTCAAATAGAGGAATGTGACAATATTCTTGGAAGAATGGAGAATATGTTACTTTCCTTCCAGGTGTGTAATTGTACTTTTATCATTTTTCTTGTAATTTAAAGGAAATAATAATATTGAGTTGAGCATAATAGAAATATGTTTTATTGAATTACAGAAAGATTTAGGAAGTATCAGTAATGAAATTATAAGTCTTCAGAGAAGATCGGTCACAATGTCTGTGCAATTGGCAAATCGCCAATCTTTAAAAGGGCCATTGTCAGCGTTTGTGGAAGATATGGCAGTTTCAGAAGCGCTTATTATGTGATTATTTCTTGATTTACTTACATATATTTTCACTGAAGACTCTTCAACAATAAAGGTTTCTTGGTTAAAGTGATCTTGTTTTATATTAATAATGAATAACTTTTTCTTAAGAAGAGTCATTTTTATTGAAATCGGTAAATTTAGAGCATACTTTTATATTTACACTTAAAATAATAATATAGTAAAATACAATTTAATACTTAAATATGTAAATCTAAAATTAACCTAAAGTAATTATTGGTAGACAAGCCTGATAAATAGTTTGTTCTGAAAAATGAAATGTAATAAGTTTTTTCTATGTGTGTATACCTGAATAAAGTTTTAAGTTAAAAGTCTTATAATTTAAATAATTTGCTTTGTTTCTAGTGGAATTATGGATACTCCTGTTATTGACAAAGAGTTCATGGCCCAATTGGCAATCTTAAATCAAAAACTTAATTTTGTAAAAGAACAAAGCTTTAAGGAGACGAAATCCTGCAATGATGTTAAAGAAATATTGGAAAAGTTAAAAATTAAAGCAATGGCGAAAATACGAACTTATATTTTGGAGCAAGTATACAAGTTTCGTAAACCGATGACGAATTACCAAGTACCGCAGAATGCAATGTTGAAATACAAATTTTTTTTTGAGTTTATATTGGCAAACGAAAGAAATGTGGCACAG